>CM017897.1:25793436-26302485 GCA_008369825.1 Triplophysa tibetana
TAGCCAGCTTTCCTCTCTGTGAGCCTTAAAACCACCAACATAGGCTACACTTATTCATGCATATATGTGGGCTTATTTATCTATGGGAAAATAATATCTAACAGTCATTCACACAAATACCTTGAGAGTGTTCGTGTATTTCAATCTGATCAAAACAACTTCTGTATGCAACACTTCAAAAGTTCCTGAATGACATTAACTTGACTCAAGTCATTTATTACATGTATGTTAAATAAAAGGAAAACATGTTTAATGTTTCATTAATGTTTACACACACAAATCACATGAAAATCGTTCTCAGCTTTTCCAGAGATCGATGCTGGTCGTGTTTTTAATGTACAGTGAAATAATAAAGCCTTTACTGTCGTGTAGTTTAGTCTCTGAATAAAGCTCTGGATCTCTGCTCTGTGTTCACGCTGTTTTCATTCCGTCCAATTATTTTAAAACTCTGATATTTACTCGAAATGTCACAGGAGAAAACACAAGAGTTTGCGGCTCACAGAGGCGCGCAGGCACTGACAGATCGAGCTGAGTCTATATGGTTCTCATGTAGTGTTTAAGAGCGCAGCGCCGCTCAAACCTTCCGCATTATTGATCAGCTACAGACTGTGAACGTAGATATTTTACCTGAGAAATGGCAGAAACTGCTCCAGCTCCAGCAGCCCCGCCGGCGAAAGCGCCTAAGAAGAAATCTGCAGCCAACCCAAAACAGCGGGTCCAGGCGCGAGTGATCTCATCGTTAAAGCTGTGACGGCCTCCAAGGAGAGAAACGGTGTGTCTCTGGCCGCCCTGAAGAAAGCTCTCACCGCCGGCGGATACGATGTTGAGAAGAACAACTCCCGCGTCAAGCTCGCCATCAAGGGCCTCGTGACTAAAGGCACACTGGTCCAGACCAAAGGAACCGGTGCTTCAGGATCTTTCAAACTCAACAAAAAACAAGTCGACTAAGAAGCCAGCGAAGAAAGCCGCTCTTAAAGCAAAGAAGCCCGCAGTGAAGAAGCCCCTGCTGCGGCTGCTGCTGGCTGCCAAGAAGCCGAAGACCGCAGCGGCAAAGAAGACCGCCGCAAAGAAATCTCCCAAGAAGGCCACGAAACCTGCAGTCACCGCCGCTAAAAAAAGCCACGAAGAGCCCCAAGAAGGCGAAGAAGCCAGCGGCCCCCAAGAAAGTAGCCAAGAGTCCGAAGAAAGCAGCTAAAAGCCCCAAGAAGGTCAAGGCTACAAAACCCAAGACGACAAAGCCCCAAGCAGCTAAGCCCAAAAGGGCCGCCCCAAAAAAGAGGTAGATTCCTTCTCCACACTTTCCATTAAAAAAGGCTCTTTTAAGAGCCACCCACCAGCCCACTAAAGAGAAGTGTTTCAGAGATACGTTAATATTATCATGGTTGTTTTCTTACATTTAAATTTACGCATTTGGGAGACGCTTTTATCCAAAGCGACTCACAGTATATTACCCTATAAATTTATAGTATCTGCAATCCCCTGGGATGGAACCCGCAACCTTAATCTTATCACTGAGCTACAGGAAAGCTCTAAACAAGTGAATACGCTGAGAAATCTGGTTCAAATCAATTACACAAGTTATGATCGTCAGCGCATTTTAATTAATAATCGGCGCAACATCTGAAGTTGTTTTTTCAGTATAAATGTTTGCTTTTGTTCAAACTATAGTTTCCAATAGACGTGTCTGAAAAGCCCTTATATATAAGATTTAATGTATTTAAAGGTCACGTGATCTAAACTGAAACAAAACCAGGCGGAAGTAAAGAAATGGGCGGGCTTTGGCGTTTGGAGGGAAGTTCAGTGATTGGTTGAACTTTTTACATACATTAACCAATAGGCGAACGATAGGCACGTATAATAAGTGAAAACATCCACTCCATGATATAGTTCTCTCGTGTTTCTATAATCGTGAGCAGTTTTCATCTTATTCAACAATGAGTGGAAGAGGTAAAACTGGTGGTAAATCAAGAGCGAAAGCCAAGACTCGGTCATCCAGAGCGGGTCTTCAGTTTCCCGTCGGCCGTGTTCACAGGTTACTTCGCAAAGGTAACTACGCTCAACGCGTCGGTGCCGGAGCTCCAGTTTATCTCGCCGCTGTCCTCGAGTATCTCACCGCTGAGATCCTGGAATTGGCCGGAAACGCAGCTCGGGACAACAAGAAGAGTCGGATCATTCCACGCCATCTACAGCTGGCCGTGCGTAACGATGAGGAGTTGAACAGACTTCTGGGCGGGGTGACCATCGCTCAGGGTGGTGTGTTGCCCACATCCAGGCGGTGTTACTGCCCAAGAAGACCGACAAACCCGCTAAGGCAAAGTAAACGGGGACAGTACGCATCGATAAACCAAGGCTCTTTTAAGAGCCACCCACATTATCACTGAGAGAGCGACGAGGTTTCTGTTTTAATCCATCGAAATTGTATATTAATGCTTGTCATAGAGCTGCTATAAATGATCACGCATTCTTCAGATCAGTATGTGACACCCTGCCCCAAATGTACGAGATATGCTTATGTTTATTCGTACAGTAGCTAAAAAGATGTCTTTGACGTTTTATCCGAGTAAAATAATTGTTCAGTGTCTTGTTTTAACGGGTTTAAGTAAATAATTCGCGCAGGAAAGCGGAACACTTCTGTCATTAAACAAATTTGTTGCTGCGCTTGTGCTGTATTTAAAGGATCATTTTAATTTGATTTGAAAATTAAGACCTTTCTGTATGAACTTTGAAAATAGCAACGTGCTGATGTTTGATCCGAGGAATGATACACGAGTATTAAATAAAGAGATAAAGAGCAAATATATGATGATCTTGTTTTGTGTACGTGACACGTGATCTGAACAAAGGAAACGCAATGTCCCGCCAATTTGATTTGAACGCATATCGCGCGGCCATTGGCTCACTGTCTCGAGCGGACGTCACACATCAGCCAATCGCGTGTCTCGGTGCCTTTGACGTGTTGCTTATTCTAGCCTTTAAAAGCAGACACTCCGACACTGAAGACATATTCTATACTGAACGTAGAAGATTCAACAGCGATGGCAAGAACCAAGCAGACCGCTCGTAAGTCCACCGGTGGCAAAGCCCCGAGGAAGCAGCTCGCAACTAAAGCCGCCCGTAAGAGCGCTCCCGCCACCGGCGGAGTGAAGAAGCCTCATCGTTACAGGCCCGGCACCGTGGCTCTGAGAGAGATCCGCCGCTACCAGAAGTCCACCGAGCTGCTCATCCGTAAACTGCCTTTCCAGCGCCTGGTGAGAGAGATCGCTCAGGACTTCAAGACGGATCTGCGCTTCCAGAGTTCAGCCGTGATGGCTCTGCAGGAGTCAAGTGAGGCTTATCTGGTCGGTCTGTTCGAGGATACAAACCTGTGCGCCATCCACGCTAAGAGGGTCACCATCATGCCCAAAGACATTCAGCTGGCCCGCCGCATCCGCGGAGAGCGCGCCTAAGTCCCGCTTTAATAACAACTCAACGGCTCTTTTAAGAGCCACCACATCAACTGAACGACTCGATTTTCGCCGTTTTTCGCAAACATAAATAGAAACGTAATTTGTGCCTATGAGTATTATTATTGTATTAACCGTGCTTACGCAATATTAAGAATGATTTTTATTTTCTCAGTGTCTCCTTAATCAGCTTATTTGTTCATCTAATAATCTGCGTTGAATAATTCATTTTAAGGGCGTTTGATCTCCAGTCAACTACACTTCCCTTCGTCAAACACACTTTTAATATTATTTTTTCTTGTAGATAAAAACGAAGCAAATCATGGCTAGTGGCCGTCTTTCATTTCTATCTATTCATTTCTTTAATAGGGCTTTAAAGGGATAGTTCAACCCAAAAATGAAAATTCTATTATTTACTTTATATTTCATTGTTCTGTTAAGAATATTAGCAATTTTCAGTTCTGTGACATCAACCACTACCATAGTATTAAAAATACTTTTGTTAATCATAAAGTGAGATATTGTGAAGTATTTAGGAAAACAAACCGTTCAGTGCACCTTTGACTACCATTGAATTGTTCCTGTTTTGGGAGTCAATGATGTCACAGAATTAAAAATTGCTAACATTCTTACTAATATCTTACTGTGTTCGTCCGAACAAAGTAATTTAAACAGGTGTAAAATAATATAAGTCTGAATAAATGATGACATTATTGTCTTTGGGATGAACTATTATTTAAAATGTATTGTTTTGTTTCTTAGAAAATCTTTAACATTGTGCTTGTTGTAAGTTTAAATGAATGGAGATTTACTGTAGGAGGATGCGCGAAGAAAAAGCGTGTAAATAACGTGCGCGTGTTTCTACTAGGTCCAATAAGCACATGCGGCGTTTCGGTGAACTCGTTCTTTGACAACAGTTGTGCTGAACACTTCTCTCGCTCGAGAAAGAAACTCCATCATCATGTCATAACTATATAAACGTGACGACACCCAAAGCTTGTGAATAATGAATAACGCTTTCTGAACGAACTCTTTAGGTGACTGTAATGACACCATTACGTAATTATTTCTTAGTGAGGAGTTAATACAGAAATAAACGTTTTTTAAATCAAATTCGAAAAAGAGCGGCAAGTGTCAACAAAGGAAACTGAATCGCTTGTGGGAGGGACGCCTTCAAACATGAGGCTGTGGGCGGGAAACACTTTCATTGGCTCTCTGTCCGACCCGCCAGACTATGTGCTGACCAATAGAGGGTTTTTGGCCGACTACGACACCCAATCGGAGCACGCGCCCGTGACCCAAACACTTGCATGCGGGAGTGAATAAATCCCCATGTGAAGTGACTCTCACACAGTTTTCGTCTTGATTTCAACCGATTACTATCATGCCTGAACCAGCCAAACCCGCGCCCAAGAAGGGCTCTAAGAAGACCGTCACCAAGACCGCCGTCAAGGGAGGAAAGAAGCGCAGAAAGTCCAGGAAGGAGAGTTACGCCATCTACGTGTACAAAGTCCTCAAGCAGGTCCACCCCGACACCGGCATCTCTTCCAAGGCGATGGGCATCATGAACTCTTTCGTCAACGACATCTTCGAGCGCATCGCCGGTGAATCTTCTCGTCTCGCGCACTACAACAAGCGATCCACCATCACGTCGAGAGAGATCCAGACCGCCGTGCGTCTGCTGCTGCCCGGTGAACTCGCCAAACACGCCGTGTCCGAGGGCACCAAAGCCGTCACCAAGTATACCAGCTCCAAGTAAAGCGCCGCTTTCATCCACCGCAGACAAAGGCTCTTTTAAGAGCCACACACTTCTTCCTGTAAAAGAGTTTCTTATGTTTAAGTTGTGCGGGCTGTCTTTTCATTATGGTCATAATTTAAATTGGAATGCGACACACGGCGTTTAAAATGGCAACAAACCGCTTCATCAAAAATAAAACTATGTTGTAAATTAAATATAAATGAAAAGTTCTGACTCTACTTATGGTTGCAGGATTATCTCCGAAGGGGGCGCTATTGTACCGGATATAAACTATCAGTTTGGTCTTCACCTGTTTTAATGCTGAAATACACTACAAGACTTTTGCTCAGATCTTCAGTCTGGACTTGTTCCAGAAAGTGTATAACTGATCAAATCTGCAGACCGACAATGTTTTTATGAAACTTTCATCAAATAGTCTGCAAGTGTTCGATGTCTAACATCAGTTTATACAAAATCTGTTGATTTTAAAAGTCTTGTAGTGTATTCCAGCCATAGAGGTGTTTTATCATCACACACATTCATGTCATCTATAGTATTTATGATCAAGATCTCTCTTCACTGCTCTTGTGTTTGATCTTCATACAAAACTAAACAGTCGTGTGTAGAATTTACTCTTAATCTATGATGTAAATGTGACATAGTAAGATTATTTTTTATGTAAAATTGAATGTCAAATATGTTAACATTTGTTGTTTTTCCATTAGAAAAAACAGCCATGGTTGATTTTCATGGTTGGTTGATTTTCATAACGATTTAATTTCTGTGACAAAGTTATTAAAAATGTTATAATTCATGTTGGTGCATTACGGGCACTAATGTAAAACTAACTGCAGTAAAACACAATAAGAAGTCTTTAGATAGGAAAATGTATTCATTTTTCTGACTTGCAAATAATCTTGATAATATGTCTTTAATTTAAAGCTGGTTTTAAGATGTCTTTAAAGATAGATATCACTGATAAACAGACAAACAATTGCTCAACTTCAAATAAACTAAACATGTGATATTTTGATAAGATTTTATCTCATAACTTGATGAGCAATTTAATGACAACTTCACTGTTTTTACAGATATTAAATACAGTGATTAGTCCAGCTACTCTTTCACTGAGAATACGAGCGATAATCCTGACAGAAAGACAATTATATATTCAGTTTAGTGATCTTGTTTTAAATTCAGGTTGGTCAAAACAAAGCAAACAAAGTCAAAAGAAAACAAAAAAATACATATTTTATCTTTAAAAGGGATATATAAAGGCTAAATGATTATTATGTATATTCTGTATATGACTGGGCCTAACATTTTAAACCTCATTCTTCATCCTTCAGACCTTCATCCTCTTCTGTAAATGAATCATGATACATTGTGATTATGATCGATGTAGTAGTTTCTAGAATTAAAAAAGTCTCCATTAATATGATTACATCAGCAATGCAATGTCAGTTTTCAGAAAACCAAATAAAGGTTTAATACTGCCTTCAAAATGACCAATGTGATCAAATACAGACAGACATGTTAAAATAACAGACAAACATCTCAACAAATCTACAGTTACAAATATAGCTTACTGAGTATATCTTTTAAATATTAAAGTATAAAAATAGTGCATGTATTTATAATATTTATATATTTAATGAAATAAATAATGTATAGCGTTTAATGGTTTTATAAACATATAACCTATAAATAATTTAATTTGATGAATTTTATCCCACACTTTATACATTGAAGCAGATTTAAGTCTTCAGTTAAAAAAACTCTGATTTATAAAGTTGTTTTACAGACAAAAACTTGAAGCTTCCCGGCCGTTTCCATGGTGACTCATGAGATCTGTGATCCATTGACAGTGTCTTCATGTTGTTTCTGTGAGTGTGTTAAGTCTGAGTACCTTTAGGGAGATTAAACAAACTCTTCTCAGGTGTTATATGAACATACAGACCCTGAGGAAACAAGTTTGGGTTCATCAACACAGAGTTCAGAGTTTAGCTGACGTTAAGTTAACCTGCTTTCTGGAATACACCCCAGAACTGGGAATCATAGATCCACAAATGATTAAACCAAATTACATTTTCGTCTTGTTTAAAAGTAAACTACAGCAGACAGGTTTGTGTCTTTTACTGATGTTTAGATGTCTTGTCTTGATGCTCAGAGTCACTGCAGACACTACACATATCTGAGCACCGTTCACACTCAAGATGAGAATGACCTGCTGATGAACATGATGTGAGGATTTTCAAGAGCATGGATTGGTCTGTTCAGAGATTCATGGAAGTGTTCAGATGGAACAAACGTCCCCATGTCCTCCATTAACTGTCTGTCTAGTATACGGGACATAACTGGTCAGAAGTGAGCGTGTGGTGCTGTAGGTGCTGTGATAGATGATCAACTCTGCTCAACAGCCCTTCATTCATCTGCAAACTGAGTGAGTTCAAATCCCAGCGGGTACAGTGTCAGCCATCAGATTTATATCACCAGAACTTGAATCTTAAAAAGCGGCAGAATTTATTACCTCAAGTTTTATTGTCAGTAATTTTAGTTATTTGACAAAATACTTGGGTTGTGAAATACAGGTTTCATTATTCAAGTTCATGCTTTTCGGCTGTAAAATTATCACGTAACATCCGGGTATGTAAAGAGGAGCAATCGACCGTCGACAATTGAACCCAAGAGCCAAACTCTGGTGCTTTTAGGGTAACAGCCACCAGGTGGCGCATCGGCACCGCGGCCTCCATTCAGCGGATCTACTGTTAATGTTGTAATTGTAAGTAAAGATTTGATGTAGTTTTAAACTACTTTATGAGTCTTTCTATTGTATGCACATTTCCGGTTACTAGTTATTACTACACTATGTCTGAAATATATATATTTATATAAATAATGAAAATATGCATTTTACATGTCGATTTTATAAAGTATCTATTTCTGTTAAAATACTGTAGTATGCAGATTATATGCTTAGTTGTACAATTAACAGTTTCTACAATTATTCACTTTCAGATTATTCTCAAATATTTTTATTTTGGTAATTTATTGGGTTTCCTAGAGCTTTGTTTCTTAAAATCAATACATTTTAGAGCTGGTGCTGGAAAACTTTATATTGCAGCATTTATCAATACAGAAACACCATTCTGTTAAACTATATTAACATCCATCAAACAAAACAAATGTTTAACCTGAAAAATACACATTATAGGACACTTTAAACACCAAAGATATAAAAGAGTAAACAAATGTGAAATCAAGTAGAAATAAAGTGTTATTGTGCCAGAGCTTTTTGATGTGTAAAATAGATTGCTATTCGCCATCTAGTGGTTAAAAAAGCTGAAGCAGAAAAACACCAAAATCAACATTAAGTTTTTATCACTGAGGTTTTCCCTCAAAGTTATAACTGCCGTACACATTTACAGAGTTAATGACATTAGCAATACTCAACTAAAGGAAACATTTCTTACTATAATGGTGACTTTAAATGAAACATTTTCATTCTAATAATAAGTTGCAACATAATATTATTTTTGCGAGTTACTGTATTTTGAGATTATAAACCAAGCAGAAATAACCATACGGTGGAAATATTGCTGTCAAGTTCAGTCAAAAAAAATTATCCTTTGATTAGGAAATATCAAAAAAATAAACATCTATATTCACTTAAACTGATTATTTTTCAGTGGGACATATTAAAAAATTAAAACATTTCCAACAGGTAAGATTTCTAAAGTGTACATATATTATTCAAGTTTATTTAACGAAAATAAATAGGTGTTTAATTTACAAATTATATTTGTAATATATGCTTAAAGGTGTCAAACGACACGGCTTAAACTAATATTATGGTTTGTCTTAGATGTAAGGTAAATAAACGCTGTATTTTCCACATACTGCTCATGTTTGTATCTCCTCTTTGCTCCGCCTCTCTGAAACCTGGAGATATTTTACAAAGCTTTTACTGTGAAAAGTGAGGTGTGCTGTGATTGGTCAGTTAACCAGTGCATAGTGATTGGTGGAATACTGCAAACGTGTGATGGAAATGTAACGTCTCTTACCATATTAGTGCATCGTTTTTTCCGACACTTTAATTTTTGCAACTTTATGTGTCTAATACACTCAATGGCAACTTATAACACGTATTCGTGCCATATGACCCCTTTAATATTTTGGTTAATTCTAATAGAAATATTTTAGGATTATTTACTTTTACTGATCAGTTCTTAAAATACAATTTATTAAGTTATTCCTACCAATTGTCTTTGTATTTAACTTCAACTGAATGAGTAAAATTTGTAGCTAAAGTGATCACATGCACATCATGTTTACTTTCCTCATTCACAAGTCTAACTCCATCGAAATCTTGGTAAGTAACATTTAGTCTAGTCATCTAATCATATGTTACGTATGTAATATTTTATCTTATTGTTACATATTAAGCGTTTCCGATCAATTGGTTTAGCGAGACCCACCTAACTTAAAAGACTTCAAATCCTGGTAAGTTGCCGGCTAATAAAGGATATTTTGGAAAACTTTAATGTTTATTAAACGTTAACAGTATTTTTGTGTATAAGTTACACAACAGTGTAAGTTAGTTTTCTAAATGTTGGCGCATCCTTTTGTATCATTTTGTATTATATGTTTGTAAAGAAAAACTATAACTAGAGTGAAAGTAATAAATTTGGCTGTAACAAATTACAGTATATTTTTAAGGTGGTACTCCGTTTAAGTTATTGTGAGAATTTGGGTTTGGCCTGTGTCCCATACATATTGTGTGAAATGTATTAAAATGATTATTGTTCACTTATCATATTATGAGAGATGTATTTCAATGATGATTGTGCATGCATTATGTCTAACGTTACTTGAGGTCAAGTGCTGACCTCATTTATTCATTTAGTCATTTGGCAGACGCTTTTATCCAAAGCGACTTACAGTGCACTTATTACAGGGACAATCCCCCTGGAGCAACATGCAGTAAAGTGTCTTGCTCAAGGACACACTGGAGCTGAGATCAAACCAGCAACCTTTTTATTACCAGTTCAGTGGTTTAACCCACTAGACCACCATCTCCATTTAACACGTATTCGTGAATTCGTGAAGACCTAGTTAACAGAATATGCAGACTCATGCTGCCTTATATGTACTTAGTTAACAGAATATTCAGAACATCGTGCTGCCTTATATGTACTTATAAGATGGTCTAAGAACAAGGATACAACCCTCGTGAATAATATTAATAGTTTCAATGACATAGTTACTTCCTCTTTTATGGATATAAATATTGGAACTATATTCAATAAACTTTGGACTCTGATTGAACTGCACATCTCTGTGTCTGGTCATTCTTGGTCTCCTGGATCCAGAAACTCTTAAGGTTCAATCGACTAGACTCTTCAACTTAGAATAATCAAACTTAGATTTACGGTACAAGTAAGAAATAATCTTACAGTAATTTATTTAAGTTGGTCTAAAGTTTAATTTTTGTTCAGTGTACTAACTTTCCTGCTACGACTTTCTTCCTGTAAAGCTTCACTGTCAAAAATGCTCCGTAGTTTTAATGGAAATATACCAGTAACATTCTGTAAAAATGCGGGAAAATCACATAAGCAGCTTTGCAGTGTAAAACTTCAGGGCAAAATCTTCAAGCTGTGTATGAACTTAATACATTTGAGTCTTTTATATTAAGAGCATGTATAGTTATATTTGTATATAAAAAATGTTTTACATAAAAATGAAAACATGGACCAAATTTATAAAAGTTGTGATACATGTTCTGTGCTGAAGGTTCAGAGCGTGTCTAGAAATCCCGGAAGCTTTGAGTGAAGCGCGTGTCGAGGCTTGCATCACTTTAGACCAGGGGTTTTCAACCGGTGGTCCGCGGCGGCATTGCATGTGGTCCGTGACTTGATTTCCAGCCGACCTAATTTCACTATTAAAATCACTTTTTTCCATAATTTGTTTTTCGAAACATTTCCAGAATATTTGCGCATTGATGTGAATAGTAAATTTAATGAAAATATTTAAAATAATTTGAATTTGAGATTCAAACTGGCACAGGATAGGCTAGCTTTGCACCTATCAGGTCTATGTTTTGCGTTACTAACGTTGGGTTTTGCGTTCCCGACGTCATATACGTACCTATACGTACATACACATACACAATAGTCGGCCGCCGACTACCTGTTAGTCAGAATGGTGGTCCCTGGAACAGAACCAGTTGAAAACCCCTGCTTTAGACCAATGACGTCACATATGACGTATGAAGCCTCGCTTCTGCCTGAGTGGTTCAGTAAGCGGATCAAATGTTGCTGCGACATTTTGACAGCTATAAAGACCAAGTTACACAAGCACATCCACTGACCTCTGCCCAGTCAAGCCACTTTCCAGTATTAGAATAATAATATTGTACCTACTGCCACATTTGATAGACCCATTCATTTCGAGCCAATACGTTTATTACACAGTTTTATGTTTTACAATCATTATATACTGCCCAAAAAGACACATTATGTTCATAAAAATAGATTAGTCCATGTGAAAAATTGACACAGAACAGTCATTTCTAAATAACTGGCACAAAATACAGTGTATCACAGACCACATCAGGCACATCTGTAATGTGTCTGCTTGTTTTACACTCTTTGGCCACCATATGGTGTTTGGTACATTTTTTTATATATAAATGTACACTAGCACTTGTTTTTTAAGATTTAAGTCACGCATCTGCTTTAAATAGGTGTGGCACCATGTGAGCGAATACCCCCACTTTCAGATTAAAATGGTTCTGTCCTCCCGCCCTTTTTTGACACACCTCCGCCAATATTCCCGCCCGTGTGATCTGGTTGGCTACATAGATTTGAGTGAATTAACATTCAGCCAATCACAAGTGAACATTCAGCCAATCACAAGTGAGTGTTATGAGACGAGTCGTCTTTCGTGAACACTTTAATCTTCAAACAGATGGAAGCGGGAACGTTGCAGAGCGCATTGATGTAGCGGTGAATAAAACTGCGGGGATTAGCAGTGATTAATAAAGATAAATATACATGTGATGCGTCAGAAATAAAATCCCGTCTCGTTTGGCTCTCAGCGGAGGCGGTCGTATTTTCTCACTCCCCTTCCTTGCCCTTATTTTCCCTGCTGTTTGTCTCTCGTCTCATCTATTGAGAGACTCTCTCTGCACTGCCCTTTCAAACTTGGAAAATTATGGATTTGATCAACTGGTCTCTCAACGCAATTGACACCATTTTCTCGACGAGAAAACTGGGATCGGGGAACCTGTCTGCCTTGACGGAACGTTCGCACTTGTGTAGTTGTTATATGTCTAATGACAATAAATTGAATCCAATCCAATCCAATAAGATGTAATATTGCCGATAATGTATGTTAATATTACGTGGCGGTAAGGCCACGATTTAAGGTCCAAACCTGGGTTATAAAGTGAAAGTGAAGAACAGCATCATCACTATAATCAGTTCATATGAGTTCTGTTTAGTGAAATACACTTTTATCACAGAACTTATGTGATCGTTTAGTAGGAAGAATATACACATACTGTGCTCCATAAGAGCGTTTGAATAACTATATAGCAGTTTAAATAGTAACAATAACGTTCATGTTATTTATGAATAACCTATACATTGTAATCTGATGCCACTTTGGTGAATTAAAGTCCTAATGTCTTGAAAATCTGTTCTACCGTCCTCCTAATGTGAACACATACATGCAAACTATAGCGTGCGTTTCCAGAATGCATTGTGTTTATCTTAATATGTTTTTTGGTTGTCACCATTGTTGACATAAACAGGTTTATTCTTGATGTCTGCTAGTCCAGTTATATATATATATATATATATGATGTGGTGTTAAAGACATTAAGAATATAATTTTATTTCATACAGTTACATAAATGAGGATGACTGAATCACTTTAAATCATGGCCTAAACTCTAAAACAGGACTCTGTTGACAAAAAAAAATCCTACTCTTTCTTCTTCAACAAATCTTAACATAAAAATCAAACTCTCATCACCATAATGATGACTCCAATAACCATCAACATGTAAACTTGTGTTAATTCTCAATTAACACAAGTTTAACTTGTGCTAGAACTTAAAAGAAATAAAGTGACAGTGGTTTCTGGAAGTGAAGGTGATAGTGTTTGTGGAGTTGAAAAAAAACTCATAAAAACTATGGAGTTTCACTGATGATTTCTTGGGCATCACAGTGTTCTTTAAAACATTGCAACATTTTGAAAGGTGCTTTATAAATAAAAGTTTATTGATATATAGTTTTATTGTACTTGTGATATTGTGAAATGTTTTAGGGCTCCAGTTCAAAAACTTTGAGGTTAAGCTGAATGTAACTTATAAAAACAGACACTCATTGATGACTGATTCACTGTTTAATGTTATCATTGGACTCAAGCTGTGTGATTTATTTTAAAAGCATTTTGATGCAAAGACAAAAGGGTTACAATTATTTGGTCCTATTTATCAATGAAAAAAATACTATTTTGGGAGGTCTATTAACTTATTCCAATGAAAAGGACATACGGAAAAAAGTAATACATTCTACCTAATGAAAATAAATACGATTTACTTAACATTTTAGTCTTTAACGATAGACTATAATGTCTTAAAATTATTTCTTATTTTTCATAACAAATATTAATAATTTGATTTATCTTTTAAAATGTGATACGACTAGTTTGCAATATCAAAATAGATTGCAGGCTTAAATATATTAAGCCTAGTTATTTGGAGGGTAAATATTTTATTCAAACAGAAATTCTGAACAGTCTTCATTGTTGGTATTTGTTCTCTAAGCAGCATCTTTACGACCGAGTTCTGGAGAAAACACATTTCCATCTGGTGGCAGTCTCCATCTCACTCTTGTGTTCCTTTCTATCCCATAATCCTTCAGTTTCTGCCGTATCTACACAAAGTGACACCAAAAGATCATATTTATGTGTTTACTGTACTGTATAAAAGACAGTATGCATGTTAGTTTCAACATCAATAGTTTTACACCTACCAATTGTAACATGGTCTCCATCACTGCAGGATCATTTACATTCTGACCAGATTTCACATCCAGTCTCACAATCTGCATCTTTCTATAGAACATCTTAAGGATTGACTGCTGAGAATTGTAGAAAGACAACTTTGAACTACTTGGTGACAAGTGTGTTTCTTGATAAAAGCTCCGATTAATCAAACGTTCACAGACATTGACAGACCTTACAGGGCTTTTTATACCAAACTGACAACAGACGCACATGCAGCACATTACTAAAACATATTTTTTCCATGTTATTTGTTTTTGTCCACACAAGCATTGATGTTGATAAGCAAATAGCTACAATAGATTGTGTGTTATTTAAAATGTAACTGTTGAACTTAATCTTTTTAAGTACAGTTATCCTAAGTGGTTGACAACATGTTAAAATCGATTATACGTCTTATTACAATAGCTGTAAAATGTACTGGCTGAGTTTACTTTAGGGATAGTTCAAACAAAAATAAAATTTTCACACAATTTTCTTTTTTTTCACAGCAGTCTCTAATGCGAGATCATGAGACACATGCAATCAAGGGCGTAGATTTGGTTTCAACATTGGGGGGGTTGAACGTCCCAGATAGCACACGAACATATCACGGAGACGTCTATTTGATGTGTGTGTTTACATCTGGAAGACGTATTTTTTAGAGTGTTTGCTCATCTGCAATACGTCTATAGGATGTTTACTGTTAGAAGATGTCTTTAAGATGTAATGATTTAGAATGTATGTTAAACTGACATCTTATAGATGTCTATCAGATGTTAGTAAACAGCAGATGCTTTCCAGATGAAGTGATCTTTAACAGACATCTTCCAGACGTACGTGTGCTATCTGGGGTTGTATGCTGCCTGTTATTTTATTTTTTAATGTGTATTGTTATTGGATAATTTATTTTTCTATCTATCTATCTATCTATCTATCTATCTATCTATCTGTCTTCTCCCTGTTCCTCACTGTGATAGAGAAAAGCCGGAATGTAAAACTTGACTTAGTATAAAGCTGTTTACTGGAGTATTTAAAGCATTAAAGACATTAATGTATAGTCTAACTTTACAAAGCTTTTTCTATACCGTTTCCTATTTTATTTTATTGATTGAATGTCATCTTCTTTACCTGATCACCTGGTCTTCCTCTCCCTCTGATGTCTTTTCTACCCTGTTGCTATATTTACCTCGAATCTGTTAAAAAGACTTGTTAAGAGATTATACACCTCGTAACGTTATGAAATTCGTGTATAATCCTCATTCATAAAATTCTAACATAGAAGAGATTATAAAAAGAAAGAAATGAAGTATTGAAAGCGCCAGTAGGCGGCAGCGATTCACTGTTTTATTGAGTGAGCCACTTAAATTATTCAATCATCTAATTCGTTCAAAAGTCAGATTATTTTAGGAAGAAAACAAACATCAATGTGAATACTTTTATCATTGATAATTACAGACACTATTGAAAAATGAACTAATAAAACAGATGGCTGCTTTGGTAACTTGTTACACTGATAGATATAGCTAAATACATTGCAATGGATTAGTTAGCTAACAAATATGGTGTGTACTTAGCTATTATTACACAACATTCTCAGTACATGCTTTATTTATTTTTTTCATCCCTCTCTGACCAGCAGTTAAATATAGTCCGCTGTGCAGCGCTTCTCTTCATGTCTGGCGTACGTTAAGTTACCCGTGTGCTCTCCCATTCAAACACCTCTCGCGTTGTTTGGTGAAAGTGCGACTCAGTGGTTGGGCGTTACCAATCGGTTCAATGGAGGGGGAGTATTTTTTGTCTAATTTATTAGGACAAACTCATATTTGATTAGGAACAAAATTATTGTCACAAAATAAAGTAATTTTACATATTTTTCATTTGCTCTACTGTGATTTTCATGTAGAAATATTGGAGGGGTTGTAACTGATGGATTCGAATATTGGGGGGGTTACCTCCCCCCCATCCCCCCCATAAACTACGCCCCTGCATGCAATCCATCTTATGATGCAGGAGCTGGCTTTCATAAGGCATGGGTGTTAAGGACACATAGGAGCCTGCAGTCAACATCAGTTGTACGGCTGGGGAACCAGACAGTACTGAGGCAGAAACTAACATGTTGTGTTAGTTTTAGTTATGGTCATTTACACTGTGGATGGACACTTTGCCTGTTCCACCTCTTTTCATTCGGCTCAACCCTGGTCAGGGCAGCGTTTCCCAAAAGCATCGTAAGGCTTCGTTGATCATAGGTTCATCAGTCACAATGGTTCTAAGATCAATTTAAGGTAACGATACGTTTGGGACACGCAGCCCAGTATAGTAGTCTTTTATAAAGTAGAAAGTGGACCACTTTAGTCCCAAGCAGTATTAGTACATTACACTTAAAAGTATACCGCTAGTTAACTGATTTTGGTATACTTACTATATAGGGTAGTTAGTAAATATAATAAAAGTTCTTAAGTATGCTTAATAAAATGAAGTTGAAGTACTTCTTTATTTGTAACGGGTTTGATCAGTTAGGTGTTTAACTCACTTGGTGGTGCAGGTGGTGGAGATGAAGGAGGTGGTGCAACTGTCATGGTTTGCTCGGGAAGACATGGCAGAGAACCCAATTGCAGGGAGATACCGACGTGATGGTAGGGGTAAATAAGAATATTTATATATAACTGTAGTAGAGTAGGCGGGGCGAGACCGTGGTTCGAGTAGTGCGCGCAGTAGCGCCAGTAGTGCGCGCACCGGCCTCGCATCACGTAGGAGATTGGGAGCATATAAAGGAACAATGGCGACCGGACCGTCGAAGAGAGAGGACTGGGCCCGAACTTGTGTTATGTTGGTATTTATGTTTATGTTATGTTATGTGATTTGTTTTGTTCGCCGCCGGTCGGCCGTGAGGGGCCGCCGGCTGTTATTATTTATATTAATTGTTTAACTGTCTTCCGGTTCCCGTCTCCTTCCTTCCATACTTGAATCGTATTACAATAACAAAGAACACTACAAAAGGATAAAACAAAGCCCACGATGGGGAAAACAAGACTGAAACAAACTATGATCAATAACGAGAACACGGACTAACTAAACTAAGAAAACAAACACTAGAATATAAACACACTAACTAAACTAGACTTACTTGACACGGGGTATGGGAACAAGGCAAGACAAGGGCATGAATACAGATCCACAAGATACGGCACAAGATACAGCACACAGAACAGCACACCGAACAGAACAACGAACAGCACAACGAACAGCACAACGAGCAGCACAACGAGCAGCACAACGAGCAGCACAACGAGCAGCTACAAGACAGGAACATCTCATACAAGCGAGGTAAGACGTACAATGAAAGAGCACAGGACAATGAACACGAGGGTGTTTTTAAGGGTGACAAACACAGGATAATTAACGAGGAACAGGTGCTGGGGATAAGCACAAGGGAGAGGCTGACGAGGAACGAGATGGAGGGAACAATGACGAGACAAGAGAAACAACCATGTCTTTCTCACACAAAACCTTCAGGCTATGCCATGACTCCAAGAACAAGAATAAACATGACATGATAGAGGAATCATGACAGAAATAAACTTGTAATACACATTCAGGTATTTGTAAATTCCATCACACAGATCGTGGAAAACTGTTTTGTCCACGACAATGGCACAATTATTTTTTCCATCACATCTGTGAAAATGAAAAACAAAAGTATAAAAATAATGATTTTTTAATCACACAGCTCTTTAATGACCAGTACTAGTCTTACTGAATGGGCATCACACTAAGTGATGTCGTCTCATTGCACTGATCACTTGAGAGATTGTTTTCATGTTTTCCAGTCAAGCAGGTCGTTCGGTCTGTACGCCCAAAATTGGCTGAAAGGACTTGAATGATTCACTGACCTGTTAATACGAAAGATACATACTTTTTTATTACATATTAGAATTATGGTACATGCAAATGCATGAAACGCCAAAACCCAGAGATCTCACCACAGCTGAGATGGGCAGCCATGGATTCACAGGTCATAAGAACCTCTGATGGGGCACCTAAGATTAGAATAGAAAAGTCAAATAAGCAGAACTGATAATACCGGTGTACATTGACTGTCTTTCTCTACTTGTTTAAATAGTTGAGATTAAAAAGTCAAAACTAGCTCTCTCTTATTACATGAATATAATGTTCCACTAATGTTTACACAACCAAGAAATGTTTTAAATGTTTACCCCCTGCTAGGATTATGATTATGACCTTTGACCCTACATCCTGTGTACATTTATGAACCCTTTGTTGTTGTTCAGGAAAACAATTATAATGTTCAGCCCTCGCTGCCTCACACCCCCCTTCTTCGCAGAAGAGAAGAGGAATTGGTTTGAGAATGCTCGGTCTCTGACCTCCTGTGAATGAAAGCAATAAAAGATGAGTTTAAGAAAATAAGCAGCACTGATGTTTAATAAAATAGGTATAAACTGATCAAATGAAATAAGATAAAATAGTCAGGTAGAGTTTTTAAGCTTTAAAAATAACTTTTAAAAGGTTTTTTAAACATTATGAACTTTTTTCAGAATGACTGGTCTTTGATCATAATCTCTATGGATGAAATGAAACAAATGAGTTAAAGAATTTAGCAGCACTGATGAGAGATAAAATAGATAAATAGTGTTTAACTGAAACAAGATTAAATATTTGAAAATTTGAAGGTTTTAAGTTTAAAAAGAACTTGCCTGTGTTAAAGTGTGATGCATGCAGTTAGTTGTTAAAAATGAAGTTCCAGCTATGTTGGTGAATCCTCTGTCCCCCTTATTAACCCCCCACACACACACACACACCTACACCTACACACACACACACACCTCCCACCCTCAGAACAAGACAAGTCTTTCAGACATGTCTCCCAACCCCAGTGTGTGGTCCATCTGATGTGTGTGAGTAGTATATTAGAGAGAGAGAGATAAATTAAATGTTAATGCGTGTGATGTTTCTTCTAAGATCAAGTAAAAAAGTTTATAAAGGTCTCTTACAAGTCTTGCAGACATTTCTAAATACGATAGTGATCTTATCTGAATGCGCACAACAGGATTTTGTGAGAACAGATCTGTTCTGAGACGATATTTCCCTGGTGTTTTCTCTTTAAAGTCAATTATTAAGTAACCGAAAGAAATGCGGGTAGCATCTTGATAACAATCCATAAATAACTTTGTGTTTCTGAGGTACATCTGTCTGGCCAGCAAATTAATTTGGGTATATATAATATTTTACTTCATACTGACAGCAAAAGATAAAATGTGAAAAATCTTACTCACTTTGGAAAAGCTTAGATATAGGCATGTTCTCTCTGAGGGAGAACCTCCCCCACAACGAATTAAGCAACAATTATAAACTTTGTTCAGGTCATGTTGATAAGAAGAAACAGACCCCCAGTTTCATGTGGGGTCACGAGATAGACACCTGCTGTAAGGATGGGACCAACATTTTGCCAGGCGGTGTGGGGTGTCAGATAGGCGAGACATTACCCAGGAACCAGAGCAAGACTTTTATAAACTTTTTTACTTGATCTTAGAAGAAGAGACCAAGCTCAAACATTGGTTCTCAAACCAATTCCTCTTCTCTTCTGCAAAGAAGGGGATGTGATGCAGCGAGCTCTGGAAAATATACAATTATTTCCTGAACAACAACAAAGGATTCACAAATGTACACAGTGTGTACGGTCAAAGGTCTTAATCTTAAACCTGGCAGGGGGTAATAAATTATGGGTAATCATATTTTGACACATGGTTTATCATATTTTCTTCTCATTGTCTCCCCAGTCAACAGGAAATTGTTTAACTGAAAATAAAAACAATGTGAGAAAAAATTGAGTTAGATTTACAAAAAATATATAATCAAATGAACTTAAAAATAACACATTTTATTTACTTATTACTCTTATTTAATCTATTTAGATTGACATAACTTTCTTATTCCATAAAGGTTAAAAATTAAGTTGGATTTATTCACAATTTCAAAATAAATTTACCAAAAAACTGAGTAGGTTTTACTTAGTTTCAGAAGTAAAATGTACTTTTATAATAGTGAATCCAAAAACCTGCAATAAAAAAATTACAAGTCATTTTTTTCATTGTGGTATTTACATAAAAGTGGTCAAAAACAGGAGATCGCGTCGATTGCTTTGATTGACCAAATAACAAACATATACAAAATCCATTTTTGACAATGAACACAAGATTAATTTTATGTCACCATTATAGTGAGCAATGTTTCGCTTACTTGAATACTGCCAATGCCATTAACTATATAAAGGATTTCTTCTCTGTTTTTACATCTCAGCTGTTGACTTCATGCTGATTTTTGTGTTTTTTGATTCAATAATATGTAAGAATTATGTGAATGTGAATATCAACAGAAAATGTTAACATTACCATTAAGCATATAATCTGAAGCTACAGTATTTGAACAGAAATAGATACTGTATAAAATGGACATCATATATGAACAGTTTTCATTCACTCCAAATATAATTTTTCATTCCACTTTTATTTATAGTTGAACCTTATAATTGATAATTGATGATATCATATTTTATAAATGAGGTCCCAGGAGTTGAATTTGAAAAAGCTACCAAATTTATAACCAAAATTTTATTGTCCATAATTTGAATTATCTGTAAATATATTTTAATGAATTCACCGACTTAAAAATGCTGGTTTTGAAATTCATGTATATATTTCACACTTAGTGGAGTAGTAACATCTAATGTTTGTTATATATTACCACTTGTTCTAATGTTTGTTATATATTACCACTTGTTCTAATGTTTGTTATATATTACCACTTGTGCTGAATATACTCTCTAAGACATCTAATAAAAATGTTCTCCCGTAAAACAAGACAATGCAACTCAAACAGAGAGTTTTTAGTAGTAGAGTATATTATTTTTCATATAGTCATAGGTGCCCGATGTGAGTCATTAATCCATCAAAGGGCTTCTTCCTCTCTGGAAATGAGGGCATGAATATGTTTTCATAATTTGCTGACTCAACAGTTGTTATAAACCTGTATAGATTTCTTAGTACAACACAAAAGAAGATATATTAATGACAGTTTGTAACGAATCTGTTTTGGTTCACCATTGACTCTCATTGGCAAGGGAAGTTTATTTATAGCACATTTCATACACAATAATAACTCAAAGTGCTTTACATAAAAATAATTAAAATAACCATTTAAAGTGAATTTAAGCATTTAACAATGATACAATTGATTATACATGAAATAAAGTGCAGTCAGTTCAGACAAAGCACAGTGCTCAGTCACTGAATGCACAGCTGAACAGATGAGAAAAACAGCTAAATTCATAATAGGATCAAAAGACATTTTCAGGTGAAGTATTCCTTTAAGTCTTGTCTGTGCAACCACATTCATTCTTTCCTCAATTATGAAAAAACAAGCTCCATAAATACATTTTGTTTATGGTCAATGACTATTAGTCTAATAAGACCTTTTCTTCCATCAGGTCTTGTTACAGTCGAGCATTTAAACATGACAGAGAAAAGAAACACTCACAATGTTTTCATGACATCAGTATTCAAATGAACTCCACCTGCAGGCTGAACTGTGTAACTGCACTGTCTCATCATTCACTAATAATAAATTCATCTTTTGTGATGTAAGAGACGTCATTAAGTTAAGATTACTAATTTTTTTTTATATAAGCTTGTCAGTTACATTTTGTAGTGAAATTGTAATATATGCAGCTGTATTCTCAGATATGTTCACACAAGTTCATCTTATTATTTAATTGGTGGGCTGGTGTTAAACTTCAGGTTCCTTTCGAACACTAAGTTTCTTTCTATGTTTTGGATTACACTTAAAATCAAATCAGAAATACGTTGGATGTTGTGAGAGAATTCTTCCGCAGATCTGGGAGCACAAGAACTAGACACAAAGGCATCCAGCTTTTGAACTCATTTATTTTAGAATCTACAAGTCTTTATATAGGTACCAAAAGACCTCTGGATGGTTTCAAATGTCCAGGGGTTCACAGAATGACCAATTAAGGTATAGCAGATAAGACAAAGAATGTTTAGCTTAGAAGGAATCCCCCCATATGACCAGAGGGAAACCCTTCCTCCAACTATCTAGCCAGGAATGTATTCAGTGAGCTTAACAACTTCACAATTCATTAGTTTGCATGTGTATATTCATTTATGCGGAAATTAAATCTAACAGCTGGAAATTGTTTCTTTATTATTTTATAATTCAGTGCAGAATTACTGGTGAGCGGTGAATACCATAGTGGATATAATAGACTACAAATATATATAATTCAATCATATCATGATTAAAAAAACTTTTTTAAGTCATTAAAGACATTATTTATCTTTTATTGAAGTGTTCAACTAGCTTCTCAAAAAAATCCAGATGAAAAAACGATTAAATCATTATTTTTCGATTTATATTTTCATTAGAAGTATGGTCAAAAGTTACAGTTTGACTTCAGATTTTTGAGTTTTGTCTTTCTGGCCACTGGGGTCAAACACTTGTTTGAATGGGACCACATCACTGAGCGATCCGTCTCATTCCTGCAGTTATAAATGTGTAAAAAAACAAATGATTTTAATTAATTTCAGTCTACATTTATTCAGATAGTCAGTATCTAGACTGTCAACAATTCATTTCATAAATCTAAACATTTTTCAAAACTGTTATGATGACAGATGCATTGAAAAGTCAGTAGAGAAAATTCTGTCTCTATTTTACATGAATCCGACATACAGAATGAAAGTCAACCTTCACCAGATTTTATTTTTACATTTCATTTTCATTGTTGAAAGAGCTAAAGCAGTAACACATCACTATCATCTGTTAATAATTCACTTATATTATATATTAGCCAAAATAAATGTAATAAAAGTGTCAGTCCGTAAGACCTTTTGCGTAAAATGAACTTAAACCTATTATTGAGCAAGTACATGAAAGAACGGTGCTTAAAACTGTGCCATTACACCTTGCTGGATTCATTGGAAAGCTTGTGATAAGGTTTTGTGATTTGCTCTGTCAGGTCGTCTTTCCCGGAGATCCTTATTTGATGTTTTTCATCTATGTGTCACATTCAGAACGAAAGAGATCCGGCTGCTAGCCCGCGTGTGGATGCTGCGAGTGCTGCTTTAACTCTTTTATGAACTCATTTACAAATTACATTTAAAAAAACAAAATTGTCCCCTAACAGCAAGAAATCATCTAACGAATGTTAATGGCATTGAATTAATTTCACTTTTGCACCTGAAATTAATGTTTAAAATACCGTTTAACCACCATTGTCATCAGTGTTTGCTTCAATTGAGCTTTCGACTTAAGATGTTAAATTGACGGAGTTTGCCAAACATAAGATTCCATATTTGATATTAATATAAATGTTTTGGTTGATAAATACAAAGATGCTGTGACAGCATGAACAGAAAAAAACTGAATATGTTACTGACACACTTAGACACCGACACTTGTCATATAAACTTCAACAATGGTGACATGATCAAACTAATTCAGATTAACAGATCATCTGCAAGCATGCTGGAGTCATGAAAGTTTGATGCATGTATTTGAAGTGTGCCCTCAGATGTTCCCTATTGCTAAGCAACAAAACAAAAAACGAAAATCAGAAAATTAACAAAGGAACAAAAACAATATTTATTTATCTTTCCTTGTACAGATGAAGTTGAGTTGTTTAGATTCTGGAAGACTGATCCAGAGATGATCTCCTCCAGACTGAACCGCTCCAGATCTCACTTCACGCTCACAGTCGTCCACTGCTGTTTCATTGCCCGGAGCCCAATTCTGATAACACGCGATCTCTCCATTCACCCAGAACCAGATCCCCACAGAGCAGGAGTGACGTAACCCCAGCCACACCTCAGCAGTTGAGGCCTCATGAACCGCTGCTTTCACCCAGCGCTGAATCTTCTCTGAATCCACTGAAACCAGATCCACATGATTCTCTCTGCAGTATCTCACAGCTTCAGTCCAGCTCCGATTCTTATGGATCAATATCAGCTCATCTGAACAAACAACAGAACACAAATAACTGAACATGAGAACAAAACACAAACACTGGGACTGAACTGAGATCAGTTTCATCATGAAGAAACTTCTGTCGTCAAACACACACATTGACTTTTATCAACTCACCTTCATGACACACAAAAGTGTTAGAGTCACTGCAGGGTGCATCATTCCATTGACCCTGATCATTCATTCTGACCTCTGTACAATCTTCAGAATCACCGATTTTATTAGGTTGACCAGACCTCCAGTTTCTGAAGGCGGAGTCATTGTTATCTGACCACTCCCACTCCCACTCGTCACTGAACAGACCAATCCAGACAGATGCCTCAGTATCATTAATGATGTTGTGGATCAGTTGATTGTCAGTCTGGTTCCTCACACTGATCAGATCAGTATGATACTGTCTGCAGAAACTCTGAGCTTCTCTCCATGTTGTAGTAGAATTGTCAATGATGTATGATCTACTGCTGTCTGTTGAAGAAAATAAAGATTCAAGTCTCATGATTTTCATTCACTAACAGTCTAGACATGGATCTTCAGAAACTCTTTTCTTTTCAAAGTTTTGAGCAGTGCTTCATTTGTGAATCAGTAGTTGCCGAAACAAACTATAATAAATACGAGAGTTGACCCAGCAAACAAAGGCAAGTCCAAAAAGAGGTCTTTTATACATTGTTGATGACGTTCAATGAAAGTTTTTACTTCTTTTTATGATGTTCTCTGAAAGTGTGCTAATGTTTTCCAGGTGATCTCTATAATTGTATTGTACTAACATCCCTTTGGCAACATTGGAATTAATGTTGAAATTTACTAATCCACCATTATTGTGATCAGTGTTTGCTTTAGTTGAGCTCTTGAGTCTCAAGTACTACTAATATGTCAGTTGAGGTCTAGTGGTTAGACAGTTGGACTCGTGGCCAGAAGGTCACTGGTTCAATTCTCAGTGCCAAAAGGAAATGATTGAAGTGCACTTGAGCAAGGCACCTTACCCCTGTTTGCTCTGCAGTGATAGCTGCCCACTGCACCTTACTTGTATGTCGCTTTGGATAAAAGCGTCTGCCAAAAGAATAAATGTAATAAGTTGGGAGTACTTATTTCAATATTAATTGCAGGTGCCAAAGTGATATTATTCACATAAAATTATAGAGATCACCTGGACAACAATAGCACATGTTTAGAAGACGTCATGAAAAGACATTGTAAAACTTTCATTCTGGCTCCACGGGGGACGTCTTTTCAACATCATCAAGTAGAGAAGAAATCTTTTGGATATGCTTTTATTTGCAGGGGAGATGCTGGTCTTAAATTTGTGAAAAAACAAAAACAGTATGCTCCCCTCTTAACCCAAATTCGTTGACTTTACTAGAAATTGAGTGTAAACCTGTTGCACTAAAGGGTTTTAGTTTACACACAGGTTGAAAATAAACAGGTTTAGTTAAATTTACAAATAATTTTAAGTTGGCAAGTCAAGTTTCCATTAGTAAGGTTTGCTAAATACAGTGGTAGGACTGTTGAGTAAAATAAATAAGGAGACAAGAGACGAAGATGCGTCGAGACATCTTTACGGTCCACTATAATAATTCACACTCTGAACAGCGAGTGAGGACAAAAACAACCACGCACATCAACAACCGGAACACTACACTCAAACTAACTCCTACCTCCCTTAAAGGTGAAGTACTTTGGTGAATGTCTCTTCAGTAAACGTGTGGTTCGCCACAGGACCAAGTCATTGTTTTCAAGTAACAATTAAGTCTCAAGTCTTTACATTGTTTTGTACTGCGATACGACGAAGATACCCTCATAAAGAGTACATCGTAAATCAGCAGTAGAGGTGTAGATCACCACAAAATGGGTCCCTATTGAGTTTCCATAATAACTTTTATACCTACTATGAATAGTCAATAGCAACCTATTCTGAAGTGATCTACTTTCTGGATTGGTACTTAAATGGTTTGGGTCATACCTTAAAGGGAGAGGTTACTATGTGAACATAGGCAACCATAAATCTGACTGGACACCCATGACTTGTGGTGTTCCACAGGGCTCAATTCTAGCTCCGCTCCTCTTCAACCTGTATATGCTCCCACTTGGCCAAATAATGAAAAAGTACCAAATTGCCTACCACAGCTATGCAGACGACACTCAGATCTACCTAGCCCTCGCACCCAATGACTACAGGCCTATTGACTCTCTTTGCCAATGCATTGATGAAATTAACAGCTGGATGTGTCAAAACTTCCTTCAGTTAAATAAAAACAAAACTGAAGTCATTGTTTTTGGTAACAAGGATGAAACTAACAAGGTAAACACATACCTTGACTTAAGAGGTCTAAAGACACAAAGCAAGGTAAAAAATCTTGGGGTCATTTTGGAGTCTGATCTTAGTTTCAGCAGTCATGTCAAAGCAATAAGCAAATCAGCGTACTACCATCTCAGAAACATAGCCAGAATCAGATGTTTTGTCTCAAGCCAAGATTTAGAGAAACTAGTTCATGCTTTCATCACCAGCAGGGTGGATTACTGTAATGGACTCCTTACAGGTCTTCCCAAAAAGACCATCAGACAGCTGCAGCTCATACAGAACGCTGCTGCCAGGATTCTGACCAGAACCAAAAAATCTGAGCATATCACTCCAATCCTCAGGTCCTTACACTGGTTACCAGTTACTTTTAGAATCAACTTCAAAGTATTATTAATTGTCTATAAATCACTCAATGGTCTAGGACCTAAATACATCTCAGATATGCTCATTGAATATAAACCAATCAGACTTCTCAGATCATCAGGATCAAGTCAGTTAGAGATAACAAGGGTTCACTCAAAACAGGGCGAGTCAGCGTTTAGCCATTACGCCACCCATAGCTGGAATCTGCTTCCAGAAGACATCAGACGTTCACCAACAGTAGATACTTTTAAGTCCAGATTAAAAACACACTTGTTTAGCTGTGCATTCACAACCTGAGCACTGTGCTACTTTACATCAACTGCACTTCTATTTCTAATTTATTTTTATTTTGCTCTTATTCTTTTTATATATACACTCACATTTTTAATCAATTTTATTGCTGTTTTATTGTTTTAAATAATTTGCATTTTAAAGATACGTTTTATTCTTTCTGTCAATCATTTTATGTAAAGCACTTTGAATTGCACTTGTGTATGAAATGTGCTATATAAATAAACTTGCCTTGCCTTGCCTTGCCTACTACAAAAGCTTCTGCCTCAACATCCTTTGGCCCAACAATTGCAGTTTAACACATTACCGCATTCAGAAGACACCAAATTTAACACTACAGAAAAAGAGTCAAGGGTGCAACTAAAGCAAAAAATGATCACAATTATGGTGATATTGATTAAATTCTATAAACATTCAAGACTTGCAACCTGACTTGAACTCGCCTCTCCTTACTTGGTGCTTGATTGGGACTTGAGATGACTTGTGGACTTGAGACTTGAATGCAAATACTTGATACTTGTGACTTTGAAACAAGCTAAAAATCATTAGTTCATATTATTACTTTATTATATTGAACCGTTCAAACTTGAGGTAAGCCTTTAAAACTTTAAAAACGTACAAAGAGACTGCAAACAGCTTTACCACTTCTCACTCTGGGATTGAGATGAAGGAAAGATGGGAACATGTCAACAAAAGTAAATGTTTCTGTCCTTTAGAACATTTGTAATTATTAGATGCTCTACTGAACACTTTTCCCTTGTTACAGACACCACTTTTACTGATGTTTCTGAATTAACAGAGATTTGGATGTACAGTCCCTGACAAAAGTCTTTTCGCTTGTGTACATTGACCTGAAGTGCCGCTGAAATATATTTCTAATCAAGATTTTTTTACAAGAAATGACTAATTTTAATCCCAACATCTTATGTAATAATGTTTCAGTGTAAAACGAAACTGTGAAAAAGTATTGTAATATTCACAGCTTGGTAAAGGCCATTGAGTCAATTTTTGCAATGACATAAGTGTTGTCGCCTTGTCATATGAGCTTCACCTGTAACTAATAATGGATCAATTAGGTCTCAGTTGTGTATAAATAGAACCCCAGTACACTAGACCTTCACATCAACTGCAACTTGACCTCTGCAAACATGCCTAAGATTCACCCTGAGACTAAAGTTTTGATTATCAAGAGGCTGAATACCAGATCCACTGCTGATGTGGCAGACACCTTCAATGTGTCTCAGCGTCAAGTACAGAGGATGAAAAGATTTGAAGAGACTGGAGACGTTTTTGACAAGCCCAGGTCAGGCAGACACCGCAAGACAACTGCTCAAGAGGACCGTTTGTTGGCTCGAAAAGTTGGCTAAAAAAAGACAATTGAAAAACCGTGTGGAATTTGCCAAGGCCCACAGCCTGCTAAAAGGATGGAAGCTGGAAAAGTGGCAAAAGGTGGATTTTTCAGATGAATCTTCTGTTGAATTACACCACAGTCGCAGCAAATATTGCAGGAGACCTACTGGAGCCTGCATGGATCTGAGATTCGCCCTGAAAACAGTGAACTTTGGACGCGGAAAAATCATGGTCTGGGGTTACATCCAGTATGGGGTTGTGCGACAGATCCACAGGGTGGAAGGCAACATCAATAGTCTAAAATATCAAGAAATCTAAGCTACCTCTTATATTCCCAACCATAAAAGAGACCAAATTCAACAGCAGGATGGTGCTCCATCGCATACTTCCATCTCCACATCAAAGTTCCTCAAGGCGAAGAAGATCAAGATGCTCCAGGATTGGCCAGCCCAGTCACCAGACATGAACATCATTGAGCATATGTGGGGTAGGATGAAAGAGGAAGCATAGAAGATGAAACCAAAGAATATTGATAAACTCTGGGAGGTATGCAAGACAGCTTTCTGTGATCCTTACGACTTCATCAATAAATTGTATGAATCCTTGCCAAACAGCATGGATGCAGTTCTTCAAGCTCATGGAAGTCATACAAGATATTACATTTCGATCTCAGAGCACCACTACTTAATTTGCTGACATATTTTTGTATTTGCAGTAAATTTGTTCAATTACTGCATAGGCGACAAAACTTTTGTCTTGCCAAAATTTGACCTTTCTGTCTTGATTAAATGATCAATCTTTTTTCAGTGAAACTGATTTATTCCAGTGCATTAAAAGCCATTTGGTAGGGTTTTACCTTTTCATATGAGCTATTTCTAACAGCAATTGATTAATTAAAAGTCAGGTATATAGCAGGTATTTCTACAAAATAGATAACCAACAAGACTTTTGTCAGGGACTGTAGATCATTTGCTTTATTTTAAGTCATCATTGTTCTACTGAGTTTTTCTTTAAGTGGGCTCTTGACCTTTGACATCATGTTGTCCTTTGACTTTGTTTTATCTGGGCTGGCAGATTTAATTGTATGTGTTTGACATATAGTAGTTTTAGGTAAGAAAGTCAAGAGAAAGCCTAATCGTAGTGTTGTTATCTGAGGCGGGGTTATCTGGAGAATCGGTCGTGCTGAAAGTTCTGTTCATTTGGTCACAAAAGCTAGCTGTTCCACATAAGTGCAAAGGGATAGTTCACCCACAATTTTAAATTCCGTCATCATTTAATCATCCTCAAGTTGTTCCAAACCTGTGCAAATGTCTTTGTTCGGTTGAACACAAAGAAAGATATTTAGAAGAATGTTAGCAACCGATAGTTCTGAGGCACCATTGACTACTATTAAAAATGATGCAATAATTATTTCTATTAGGGTGCCCCAGAAATATTTTTTTCCAAATATCTTTATTAAAAAAAGAACATTCATACAGATTTGGAACAATTTGAGGATTAGTAATTCATGACAGATTTTGTTGTGAACTATCCCTTAAAACGCTATTGGCCTACATCCAAAGCCATCTTTTCATTGTTGCCATTTGGTATCGAAGAAGTTTACAATAAAACCAAGTATTGACAGTTGTTTTATAAAGATTCCCGACCAGCAAAGACACAAGGGATCCAGATGAGTTTGATGTGGTCTCTCTTCTGGGCCTCATCTGGTTCTGTCCGCCGGTTTCATGTAGTTTTCATGAACACTGCTTAGTCTGCATACTACAGCCTGATAAATGTGACTGAATGTTTTAGTTTAGATAATGAAATGATAACAAGCAGAATCACTGATGAACACAGAAACAAGAACAGAAAGAAATAAAACAACAACTAAAAGTGACTTCAGCCACAATCCCACAAACACCATCAACATCTTTACTTATTTATATTATTAATAAAGAGAGTTTTTTCTTTTAATGTTTTACTGAAAATAAGTGGTTTGATGTCGTCGTTATGGTGATCAGTGTTTGTTTTTGTCGGGTGGTTTGACTCAAAATTTTTTAAGAGTTAGTTTCTCTTCGACTGCTGTAGTAGTAGTTGCATGTGATCACCAGGCTTGTTAGCGATTGTAACGTCTGTTTCACACAAACTCTGTTTGTGTATGCGGTGAATATGTTTTACCTGCCCATTATAACGGATTAGATGCTTAAAGCGTCCCTGCAATGATGTGTCACACATTAAACACGGTGTCTTCTCATGCTTGACATTGTCAACCTGCCTAAAAACGAGAGGGCGTATTACGTAGTATTTCTGTGCTCAATACACTCCCGCAGCGATCGTGCAGGTTTCGGAAAGATTTTTTCCAACATATAAAACTGTTTCTCCCGGAATAGCACGCGGTACAACCAGAGGAATAAATATGGAGCCGTCCCAGCACTAAAAGATGCCGGACATGAACCACATGCGGTGAGTGAATCTGATGTCTGTATTTTGTTGACAATGTGCTTTAGTTCAGCCTACCACTCCCCCCACCACGCGCTGTATGTTTTTCGGAAACAATCATACAGCTGTATCTATCTTTTATAAATGTGATCAAACTAAATACTCTTTGAAGATACAACGTTTATAGATATACTCTATAGGTACCAGTGGCGGCTGCTGATATTTTAAAGAGGGGAAGCTCATTTTCGGCCTAAATCATAAAAATTGTCCATTTATTTATATGTAAATTCTGCCCTACGTTCCTTTTCAAGAAAATGCTCTGTAACCCTGTCGTACCAACTAGGCGTCTTTTCCAGTGACTTGACCAGTATCCTCTCAATGGCCAGCAGAGCTAGGCTGCTTAAACGGCCTTGGCCCATTGTGTAACGGGTGTAGGACTTGAGCCGCTTTAAACAGGAGAAGCTCCTTTCTACACCTGCAGATGTAGTTCCAATTGTTGCCACTAATGAGAACAGTTTGTAAAGCTGAGGCATTGCACTGTCCAACTCCATGTATTTATGGAACACCAAGTAATCACAAAGCTTTCCCCTGTAACTCTGCAAGTCCTGATCTGAATACAGGATATGAAGTTCAGACCTCAGTCTCCCTGAATCAAAGTGATGGCCATAACTTTTCAGGACACTTTGGAAGGCCTCCTCTGGAAATGCTTGTCTCATGTCATCAAATTTCCCTTGATTGACTAATTCTAAGAAAAGCATACTCTCCAAATTTGAAAAACGTCGAGGAATCTGCTCCAAGATGTAATCAAGGATGGCCATGTACATATTTCTGTAGCGCTCTTGGGGATCCTGCAATTGGGTCAGGCGGCGCTTTCTCATGGGCTCATCTCTTGGGTCTGATGTGAGATCTGCTGCTTTGGCATAAACAGCTTGGAAAGCCCCCTCTGACCTCTTCTCTTTGACAAATGCAAGAAGAGACTCAATTTTTCTCTTGCAGTAAAGAACATCCATTGCTCTCTGCTGGACAATATCAAAGACCACATCAGCCTCAGAGAAGATTTGTTCATATGTGGGAATTATGTTAAACTGAAACAATGAATGTGGTGTGAAATTGTGTGAAATATACGATGAAGGTTGCAGCAGTTTGTCTTTCGACTACACATGCAAAATCCGTGACGGGCCTGAGTTGGAAATGGAGACACAGAGTGATACACATCATAATCTGAAGACCACGCCCACGCCCGCACAAACCGTCTCTTTGCATTGCGAGAAGCTGCCGCCTCCTTGTCATTTATGATTTATAAAAAAAAAAATGTCTAAAAGCTGATATGTGACAATGTGTATAGCAAACAAGCTAAAAAAAAACAAGAAATACGTTTTTATAAGCTGTCGACCCCAAAAAACGAGCGTATTAGGACATAAAAGTGTCCAATCATCACGCAGACACTCGGAGTCCGGGCCAGCCCACTCCTCCATTCATCCCAGAGACGCTGAGCGTCCGTGGGCGGGACATAATCGTAGCATTATCCAATGACCGTCTTGTTTCTAAGCACTGAAAAAAAATGTTTAAAGCAGCCCCATTGAAGTCAATGGACGCTGGGCCTCAAAAGAGTAATGGACTGTACGCTACGGGAATGAATGAGAAGGAAATCGAGTCAGCCGACCTAAGTAGCTGATTCTGAACGAAATTGTTTTTGTTCGAGATGAATGTGTTTAACGAATTTTGAGTCAATAAAATGTTAACACAATAGTACATATATTGGACCATTCATTTTTTGAAAATAATAGGGGAAGCTGAGCTTCCCTTGCAGTCTTAAAGAAATCGTGTCTGATAGATACTCAAGATTAATACGAGGATGGCAGAAACCCTATGCGTTACGCTTGCTTTAAAATCACATTAGTTGAGAATAAGTAAGTTCAGCATATATTAATGTAATTTAAGTAAGCCACTCATTTTCACAGTCATCTAATTGCAATTTTTTGGGGGGGAGGAATTAGTGTGAACAACATAAACATTATTGACACACTTAGGCATCAACAGTCATCACACAAAACTTGACAATGGTGAAAACAAACAAAAGCTTCATGCTGCAATGTAGTTGATCTCAATTATCAGAAAAATTATAAAATGACATGCCTGTTCTCTGAATAAGTCATATTTAGAGTTTAATTATTCAATATTTATCATTCATATTTAGTAGATGAACAGTTGTCGGTTATATAAAATAATATTACTACATTTTTATAAGTAATTCATATTGAGAAATATTAGGTAGACTTTATCTAATTTCTTTTAATGTCTCATGACTCACAGCTGATCTATTTAGGTACTCTTTACTTAATAAAATTGAGAAAACAATTTGCACTCAATCAGATGAGTAGATTTTATTCTATGTTTATAAGTAGATTTAATACGTTTGCATATTGTTTTCTTTGCTACCTAATATATTTCAGTAAAGTTTAACTGATTAGGATCAGTAATATTTACTAACCCTCAAGAATCATGTTTTTTTTACTCAATGAACATGATAGTATAAAGTTATAGAAATTCATCAATTGTATGTGGAAATTTGCCACATGAATAAATGACGTTCAACTGATGAGTCATTTTTTGTGTTCAGATATCTCTAAAATAACACTTACACTTGCAGCGTTTTATTAGTTCAAAGTTATTTGCTTTCTTTGGTGTAATAGCAATATTATAAGAGATGGAGATGGTGGTCTAGTGGCTTATACCACCGAACTGGTAAATCAAAAGGTTGCTGGTTCGATCCCAGCAGCCACTACCAGTGTGTCCTTGAGCAAGACACTTTACTCCATGTTGCTCCAGGGGGATTGTCCCTGTACTAAATGCACTGTAAGTCGCTTTGAATTAAAGCGTCTGCCAAATGACTAAATGTAAATGTCTAAATGCAACAACAAAGCTGTATTTTTAAGCAATTAAGCAAAACAGAGACTTCTCTGATTTCATTTTATTTTATTTTTATTTCATTTTTTTAAGGGCTTATGTTCACAAATTCGCAAACTTTGCATTACACATCTTACCACAACCTTCTTCCTTATTAAAAATAATATGACGTATCTGTGTGGTTAACGCTGATTGGTCAACTCAGTTGCCAATGAAGAGCATCTTTGACCAATGAAAACCTATTGGCAACATCAGATGATGTTGACTTTAACATCAGAGGATTGTTTGTTTACTTTGCCTAACATTGTAAAACAACGGTATCATAAATTATGGATCTCAGAAAAAGGTATGAAGCGATTACCTTATAAGTGAATCAGACAAACACAGATATCAAGTATCAGTGTAAGAGGCCAGTTTAATCCCCAACAGTATTAAAATAGTAAACTTACAGGTACACTACTATCATACGGTTAATTATATACTTACTTAATAAATAAATAATGCTTAAAATACACTTGAACTATACAGCTGTATATTTTATAAGAGTTAGGTGTCAGTTGGCTGTAAAACTCACTTGGTGGTGCTGCAACACACTCATAAGACACAGTCAGGTATTTGTAATTTCCATTACAAGGATTCGTGAAAACTGCATCGCTCACAATCAAAGAACAACTCGTTTGTCCATCACATCTGTGTTAATAAATACAAAGAACAACTCGTTTGTCCATCACATCTGTGTTAATAAATACAAAGAACAGCAAAAATATATAAAAAGTTATCTGATAATATCTGACAGCGCTTTGATAATGTTTTATGTTCTTACAGAGTGGCCACTGTTAGGGATCTATCCTCACTGCACCAATCTTTTAAGAGCTGCTCATGTTTTATTCCAGTAGAGCAGGTCTCACCGTCTGTACGCCCGTAATTGGCTGAAAGGATTTGAATAGTTCCCTCGTCTGTTGATAAAAAGACACATGACATGCGATTGTGTTTAATTTTTGTATTTTCTCATCATGTTATGTGGCTTTTAAATAATTGGACAGCATACAAACTTACCACAGCTGAGAATTAAAGTCTGTGATTGACAGATAATTAAATCCTCTGATGCACCTAAAGTTAGAGATGAGAGGTGGATGAGAGGTGGATGAGAGATGACTGATGAGAGGTGGATGAGAGATGGAAGGTGGATGACAGATGAGAGATGAGAGGTGGATGATAGACGAGAAGTGGATGAGAGATGAGAGGTGGATGAGAGGTGGATGAGAGATTAGAGGTGGATGAGAGATGAGAGGTGGATTGTGGATGATAGGTGGATGAATGATAATAGGTGGATGAGAGATGAGTTAGAGATGAGGGGTGAGTTAGAGATGAGAAGTGAGTCAGAGATGAGAAGTGAGTCAGAGATGAGAAGTGAGTGAGAGATGAGAAGTGAGTTAGAGACGAGAAGTGAGTCAGAGACGAGAAGTGAGTCAGAGACGAGAAGTGAGTCAGAGACGAGAAGTGAGTCAGAGACGAGAAGTGAGTGAGAGACGAGAAGTGAGTGAGAGACGAGAAGTGAGTCAGAGACGAGAAGTGAGTCAGAGACGAGAAGTGAGTGAGAGACGAGAAGTGAGTTAGAGACCAGAAGTGAGTTAGAGACCAGAAGTGAGTCAGAGACCAGAAGTGAGTCAGAGACGAGAAGTGAGTCAGAGACGAGAAGTGAGTTAGAGACGAGAAGTGAGTTAGAGACGAGAAGTGAGTCAGAGACGAGAAGTGAGTCAGAGACGAGAAGTGAGTCAGAGACGAGAAGTGAGTCAGAGACGAGAAGTGAGTTAGATGCAGGGCCGGCCCTAGCATTTTGGGGGCCCTAAACTGATTACAAAATGAGGCCCCCCATCATCTAATGTACACAACAAACTAACATTACACAGATTATATCACATATATCTATTCATATCTGACAATGTCAAATTAACAACACAACAATATATTTTAACAGCTTTCCTGTAGCTCAGTAGTTAGAGCATGGTTCTAGCAACACCAGGATCATGGGTTCGATCCCAGGGATTAAACTCTCACACTTTTCTTGATCCTTTCTTTTCTCATCTTCTTTCCTCATCTTCCTCTTCTCTGCACCAGACTGATATTGCCGCCTTTTCATTTTTAATCTTGCACAGTTTAAAGCTAACACACATGATGATTGACACTGACACAACGAGCAAGTAAATTAAATTTTCACGCACGGCAGGGGCCCCCTAGTGGCCACGGAGGCCCCATGCAACTGCCTATATATCTTATTAGGTAGGGCCGGCACTGGTTAGATGTACTGATGGTACTGTGTTACATTGACTGTTCAGATTTGCTTTAATCTCAGGTGTCCAACCCTGTTCTGTGTTCTGTGTCTTAACTGTGATGTTTATTATTGTTGTCTTATGATCATGTTTTGTGAAGTGAAGGTTTGCTGTCACTCACCATCGTAGCAGATGAATCCTAGCTTATCTTTACACTTCTGCTGACGCCATTTACCATTTCTCATAACCGCACATTTTTTTGTGTCAGTTGATGTTTCAGGTTCCCAGTTCAGATATTTCACAGGATCACCCAGAGACCACTTCCATTTATCTCTTCTCTTCAGTCCAATCCAGACCTTATGATTGTTATTCACAGTCTTCATCAGCTCGTTCATGTCATTGATGTTGTTGACTGTGGCCAGATCTGTGTAGTTCTCTCTGCAGTATCTCTGAGCTTCAGTCCAGGTCTTCTCTATGTTTATATAGTGATAACGGCGCTGAATGCATTCAGATAATGAAAAGAGAGCTGAAAGAGAGAGTTTTTAGTCAGACACATTCACTCAGAGCTGATCTAAGCAGGAGACACCACACAATCATCATTTACTGACGCAACATTTGTATTGAAGAAGCAGATTCTGACAGATTTTAGCCTGTTAGTGTCTCAGAGAGATGAACGCTCAAGTCGACAACTCGGAATCAAATCACATTTTAAGACACGTCAGACTTGCAGAGAGAAAGCAAGAAAAACAAGGCAATATCCTGGTTATATTTCGAAGCCCTTGTTTGTCAAATGTCAAATTATTTGTCCTGAAACATCGGGATAGAAACATACAGTGGTTTCTTGTTTAATATCATTTTATTATTCTATTTCTTTATCTCATTTATTACAACATTAATTTATCATATTTATTCATTCATTTATTTAACTATTCTCTTTTATTCTTATTAATTGTTTCATTTCGTCCTTATTTTCAATATTGTTTAACCTCGTTGGGAGTTGTATTGTATCTTATGCTGATATGAGTCTCCAATGGTCTCCATCTCAAGGTTCATAATAACCTCAGGAGACAATGTTTTGATACTGTAATCTTGAATGGTTAACAACACTTAACGAATCTGTTTCTAGTCAGACAAAGTTTAACAGAGCTATACTGAGGAATAAAGCACAACTGACCCAGATAGCAAATTTTTGTGGCCCAAATCTGGCCCACACCTCACCACCCACATACTTTACTCATCTGGCCCACACCTCACCACCCATACTTTACTCATCTGGCCCACACCTCACCACCCATACTTTACTTATCTGGCCCACACCTCACCACCCATACTTTACTCATCTGGCCCACACCTCACCACCCATACTTTACTCATCTGGCCCACACCTCACCACCCATACTTTACTTATCTGGCCCACACCTCACCACCCATAGTTTACTAATCTGGCCCACATACCGCGTGGAATGATGGTACTTGTGCGGTCCGCTCCTGTTTGCCAGATTTGGGCCACAGGCACGCCAAAGCTATGCCACATGTCAAACATCAAAACAAATAAAGCAGAGCTGAACCAAATATAAAAAATAGTTCATTTAAATTCTGGCCCAGATTGATCCCAAAACCAACACCTTTCTGTGCTCCAATTTGACTGAATTTATATTGAGTTTCATAATTATTATAGTGATAATTGAGTTATTAGTGATGAACATCAGCATCACTGCAGAAAAGTTCAACAAAAATTACAAAAAAAATATTTACCCAGAGAAACACAACAACTACAACCTGAAATACAACCTGAAATACAACCCAGCTAACAAAAATGTGTTATAAGAACGTACCTTAGAGGATTTTCACCTGTTTGAATACATTAAAAAAATATTATAATGTTTTAAGAATATTACCAACATGGTGATCAGTGTTTTTTGGATTGGGCTCTTGACCTCTGAGCAAATCTGCTGAAAGTGGGTGTTTATAATGTGCACCTAACCAAATGGTATTGGTGAAACGACTGTGATGTTATAAATTGATTCAAAATACTCTCATTTAGATTAAGTGCTATGCTGTGGATCCTGAAAGAACATTGTAAGATCAGGAAATTTGACTGTATTTAGATATCTTGAAAGATTTGTGAAAAACTGATGTATTTTTGTCATACAACGTTTTAGAATCACACAGACATCAAGAATCAATGTATGAATCTCAGCAATGGTGAGAAACAACCAACTAACTCAGATAAACAGATCAACCGCAATGCATGCTGGGAATTAAAATTTGTTTTGTGCCATGATGTTACCCAGCATGCATCACTGCATGAAGTTTTCTTTTGTTTATTCTTACCATTGTTGAGATTCATAAACTGATTCTTCATGTCTGTGTGTTTAATTTCTGAGTAATTCATTTTTTAAACAAATCTTTGTAGACTGAAAAATACAATCAAAAAGGTGTTGGTTTTGGGATAAATATGGGTCAGAATTGAAATGAACTATTGTTTATATTTGGGTCAGCTCTGCTTTATTTGTTTTGATGTTTGACATGTGGCAAAGCTTTGGCATGCCTGTGGCCCAAAACAGGAGCTGACCGCACAAGTGCCATCATTCCACGCGGTATGTGGGCTAGATGAGTGAAGTATGGGGAGAAAGGTGTGGGCCAGATTTGGGCCGCCAAAATTTGCTATCTGGGTTAGGATTTATGTTGTCTTTTTTTCACGTAGTGGGCGCGTCTGCATTTGCAGATCACAAACACACAACGAAGTCAACTCGCGTTAGTCAGTAAAAGTCTTTCACAATGAAAATATACGTACAGGCAGCAAATCTGAAGCACCAGCGAAGTTTTAAAAGTTGGAATGACCGCACCTTTCAACCAAAGCTTTCGTGCATTGCCGGTCTTAATCTCTCTCCCACGTCTGTGAAGCAATCGTCATTGAAATGCGCTGCACAAACTTGAACATTTGGATTGTACTTTTCCAGAACAAAGTTTGAGCAAAGTTTCTTTGAGCAAAGTTTATTCTACTTTTTGTTGATTTGAATGAATAAAATCATTCATTTTAGTTCAATAAGAATACTGTTATTAAAATATGTTAATACACTGTAAAATCTAATTGTTGACCTCACTCACTAATGATTTGTTAACTTTACTCAGTTTTCAAAATGTATACATTTTACTAGTTTTTATTAAGTTACGATTACTTGCAGGGGAAATAAAACAACTTACTTGTCCCCTTAAGTATATGTTAATGAAATAAAGCAAGTAGTGCCGAGCGAAGCAATTACTTTTCCACACCAGCGAGAGGCAGTGAAGAGCAAAAACTGTCTGTGAGCAGAAAAAAGAAGAAAAACACGAGGCAACCAGGAATAGAGCATGCGCATAGTTGCCAAGGCCGCTTATAATCCGCGACTTTGGGCTTGTTTTTTTATCAAGTCGCGTTAAAAAATCATAAATCGCGGGTTGCGTTTTTTTGGGCTTATTTAAAAAATATTTGTTGCTTGTTAGGAAAATTTGACAAGCAACTTCGTTTCTTTAAATGTATGGTCACCGTTTTACTCGCACGCATTGATTGACAATTTCAGATTACAGCTAATTGCCAATCAATGAAGATATATAAATATAAATAAACCCCCTCCTCCCCCTCTCCCCTCATTGAAATCTAATTCAAAGTGCTGGCGCATGACATTGTAATCCAAGCGATGACATTTAGATGGACATAAATAAAACATGTAAATTTGAGAAAACAATGGCACCAATAAAGTGGTCCAAGCATGGAAAAAAGTACAACAACGCCCTTTAAGGCTTTGATCTTTTTCTTCTTTTCCATCTCTCCAACCCTATTCTGCTCACAGGCCATTGAAGATGAGTGGTTAGAGCTTGCCCTCACGTTTTTTTGCCCCTTGCTTATTTTTGATAAATATCTTCTGCTCTTCATTTTAAAATAAACGAGAATTTCCAGTTTAAATATTGCAGGCGCATTTAATAGTAAACAAGAGTAAATGATAAATTAGAACGATGGTAAAAAAATAATCGAATTATATTGGGCTTGTTTTTAAAGCTCAGGTTGCTTTTTTGTCTCGCGAGAGTTGGCAACTATGAGCATGCGCACTAAATACATCTGGGAACTTAAGCGGAGCATGAGGCAATGATTTACAGAAGCTCAGGACGACGTGAAACCTTTTAATTATTTCTGAAGGAAAAAAGGTAAGTTGTCCGTGTGCATATTTTTGACTAATGAAATGTCTGTGAATTATTATTTTAGATAAACTTTAACTATTAACTTTAGATAAATGTGACTGACTGACTGACTTGACTTAGCCAACAGGCACTAAAAAAAAAGTTCGTCGATATTTGTCCATTACATTGCCAAAAAGGTTTTGTAATTTTACAAATGTGAAAATGTTTCACCACGTGCTGAGACTGAAAATGATTTTTTTTCGTTGCATGTCGATCATTAACAACATGAACGTTCCTAAATTTTTGTTATTTATGCTTGTGGTGACAGTGAAATATGTTAAAAATATTATTGGTTTATTTGTTTTTCCTTTTTAAAACAGAAACGATTTATCCGACCCTAAAAACTTTGACACACACGTTAATACTTTTATCATATAATGGGTTATATGTTCGTTTTTCAAAAATTCCTTTAAAATCCCCTCAGGACACTTGAAATATGCGAATTCATTGTCATCATCATATACTCATTACTCGATTACACCTTTTTAGGTTTAGGTTTAAATTAACACTTCCTATTGCAGTAACTGTTACTACTTTGTTCAACATTTGTTGAAATAATACAGAATATTATTTACTGTTCAAGGCCTTAAAAATGTAGATATTTGTAGCATATGCATAGTAAAAGTAAGTATAAGTGTTTTATTGTAAAATTGGTAAACCGTGCAGGTATCAGTAATATATTTGCTACAACACTACAGGAAGTAACTTTTTACTAAAGTATTATTTGTCTTTTTTTTAGGAGTCTTGTGGCACCTGCCAGAGAGCCCCTCACTGCTACTGTATTGTCACAAGCTTAAGTACACTGGAGGTGAGGATATTTTAGCAGTTTTACCCAGGTGCAGAGCAATTTTTTTACAGTGGTCACACTTATGCACTTTTTGCATTTACAAGAGAGACTTACCCTTTCTTACAATCTTAAAAAAAAAAAAATTTGCAGATGGACTGGAGTTGTAAGAATTGTATATTTTCTGCTGCCAAAAGAGGACAGTTGTTAAAACACTACCGCCTAAAACATGGAGGCTTCACACGGCAACAGAAAATTCCATGTCTGCATCAAGATTGTTTGTGCACTTTCAAATCTTTTAATGCACTCAAAGTGCATTTATCTGCTTGGCACTCTCAAGCAGACATTGGGCAAGCAAATAAACCCTAAATTGCATTTCACTGCCAGTTATGTGAATACATAGAGCCCTGCAGTGAAGCAGAGTTTTTTGCACACTTGCGCACCCATTTAAAACTTAAACAAAGTGTACAATGTCCATATGAAGGCCTATTGTTTTAAGAGCAGTGTGTATTCAACATTTAATGCGCACAAAAGTAAAGCTCACAGTCAAAGTTCTACAGCACAATTCAAAAGTGGAGTCATTTCAAACATTGAGCGCCCAGATCAGGCAACTGAAATGGAAGAAGAGTTTCCTTTAGAAGATGACATTGACAAATCTGAAGATGACACACAAGACTTAGAAATTCAACTCGAACGAAACCTGGCTTCATTATTCTTAAAAATGCAAACAATCCTGCACATTTCTGAAAGTGCTACACAAGAAGTTATTCAGCAGATTAACCATATCCACTTACTGTCACAACCGTTGTTACAGAGTGCGATACAGAAAATTATCAGTCAGCACTGTGGTGATGTGGATAATTCCTTAGTGAGTGACATTGTAAATATGGTGTTGCATAATCACATCTTTCTGAAATGTACCAATGCAGAGGGATTCCTATCAACAGCCGGCAGGAGAGCATCGTACATACTGAGAGAATTTCCAGTCGTTATGCCAATTGAGTTTCTTCTTGACAAAGATTCTGTTGTTTATGTCCCTATTCTCAAAATGCTTCAGGCTTTGCTAAGCAATAAAGACATTTTAGAAAAGGTGTTGCTTTCAGAGATGGCTTCGTCTGAGGAGTACTGCTCATTCAAGAGACGGTTCTTGTTTCAAAGAAAATGCTCTGTTGAATGTGGAAGAATTTCGGATTGCTCTTGGGCTATACATAGATGAGTTTGAAGTGGCCAACCCAATTGGAACATCTAGGAAAAAACACAAATTGTGTGCCATATATTGGGTACTAGCTAATCTTGACTCTAAATATCGGTCATCTTTTCACTCAATCCAGCTTGCACTTTTGTGTAAAGTTAGCACTGTGAAACAGCACGGTTATCCAGAAGTTCTTCGTCCTCTTATTCAGGACCTTGCAACTCTTGAGGAACATGGCGTGTTTATTGAACAATTAGCCGAATGTGTAAAAGGTACTGTATTGTATGTAGCAGCGGACAATTTGGGGGCTCACTCTTTGGCGGGGTTCCAGGAGAGTTTTTCAGCTGATTACATTTGTCGGTTTTGTATGTTCAAACGAGACGAAATACAGAATAAAGAGGTCAGACTAGGTCTACACCAGCCAAGGACAAGAGAGAACCATGAAAGACATGTGCAAGAGGTAATACATGACCGCACTACTGCCAGAAATCATGGTGTTAAAAGAGGATGTCCACTGACTGATAACCTGACACATTTTCATGTGGTGAATGGATTTCCACCAGACATTCTGCATGACTTTTTGGAGGGTATAATACCAGCAGAATTGTCACTATGTCTTCAGGATTTGATTTCCAAAAAGTATGTTTCTTTAGACTCCTTGAAAAAAGCTATTCGAGAGTCTCCCTACACATTTTCTGATAAAGAAGGTTGTGCATGACACATGTAATTTCAAGAATGTCGCGCAAACCCTTGCTGTAAGACACCAGAGGATGATGGCCTTCCATTTAGACTCTTCAACATTCTTCAAGCCTCGGCTGCAAATCGATAAAGTGAGATCAGTTATGGTGACATCCTTCCCAGAAAATGTTCAGACTTCACTACACCAGCAAAATGGGAAGCAACATACAGTGCTAGTTGCATCTTCTGCACATGTTCATGGTGTTAAATACAGTGCAGATATGATAGTTTCCAGTGGGAGTTGTTCAGGTCTCCCAGAGTTCAGGCAAATCACACACATTGTTGTTGTCAACACGGAAATCCTGTTTGTCTGTAGGCTGTTGAGCTCATGGTATGTTGAACATTTACGTGCCTATGAGTTGTGCATCAGTGGGGGAGGGTCTCTCGCAGTCACCAAGCTATCTGAGCTGAATGATGTTTTCCCCTTATCTGCCTACCAAGTGAAAGCCAGTGTGTATGTTACACTGAAGCGTCATATATTGTGCTGAATGACAGTGGCACTAATGTGTGTGGATTTCTTTTTGTTTTCAGGACCATGGCAAGCTATAAACTAAGACTCATTCTAACTGAACAGGACATAAGGAAAGTGTCACTTGATGCAAAACCAGGAACTGTGGATGAGCTGAAGATACAAATCAAAGAAAAATGCAATTTGTCATTTGAATTTAATGTTTTGTATGAAGACCCTGAGTTTGATAATGCCCTTTGCAACCTTGATACAATTGAAGACTTGCCAGCTGCAAGAGCTACTGTGAAAGTCATTCCATTGCTGGATACTGCCTCTACGACCAGTATATCTGATTCCAATGCCTCCGATGATACAGAGATTCTGCTCACACACAACCAATCACCTTCAACAAGACTAGAGGCATGGCCAGATGTATTTTCCATTCCTAATTTCTCTGTTGATGTGGAGTACCGACTGAGAAAGGCTAATCTTTTGTATCTTCGAGACCAGACCTACCTGAATGTACCACGAGATATGAAACATAGCATTCTGGAAAAGCTTGCTGAAACAATGTACAAGTTCTCGGCCTATCCAAATGAAGAGCAGATCAATTCTGTGGCACTAGCACTCATAAATACACATCCCTGCCTTAAAGAACCAGGCTCTCCAGATGGCTGTTCTGGCTGGAAGAATAGCCTAAAATTTAAAATGGGCAATTATCGCACTAAACTAAGAAAAGCAGGATGTGTAGAAGTTGGTGTTAATGGGGTAAAGCAAGGTGTTCAAGGAATCAAAAAGCCTAAAAAGGCCAAAAAGATACGAGGTAAATTACTTACCAGACCTCCCTGAGGGGCATAATGAAGACACCCTTGAGGTTGCAAGAAAGCTCCTTGTTGAAGAAATGAAAAAACGGAACCCCAGTGCAACTGTCATTGCATCAAAGATGGACCAGACCTTCTCACTGCGGCGACGGGAGATTGTAGATGCAGAAACTCCAGTGAATACATTGCAGGAGCGCTGGCCAGCTCTTTTTACCGAGAGACAAGTAAGTACTGATATTTATATGCTATTATAAATAAATGTATGTTGAGCTTTAATGTACTACTCTGAGCAGCATAGAATTGGTTCCTAAAAACGTGTGACTTGTTAATTTTCCTAAGTAAATGTACTGCTGCTTCCAATTCAATATGAAATTTAAACAGGAAGTTTATTTTACCTAATAGATATATGGCTATACATCTCACCTTACTGTTAACAAACAGAGTTAACAGTAACCAACCTGATAAGTTAGTATCGGTCTGCCATCCATAGTGAAATATGGAAGTTAACACAGTGATATTTACTTTTGTCAAATCTGTTTCCCTTTATGAAAGTGACTGATTGATTTGTCAGGTATGGTGACCCATACCCGAAATGTGACCTCTGCGTTTAACCCATCCAGTGATTAGTGAGCACACACACAGCAAGTGGTGAACACACGTACACCCGGAGCAGTGGGCAGCTATCATGAATTGTTTTTCAAAAATGTCCACCCTGTACAAGCCCATTTGGTCATGTTAAGGTTATTTTTTGTTGTAGGTGTTTGCAGAGTTTAACAGGACATACACCAAAAACCTATAGCATGACTTTTATGATGCCTTGGACCGCTACACACCACGCTTTGTCACAATCTTCAAGTCAAAGAAAGGAAATGTTGGAGAGACATTGGCTGAGTTTCTTCGGCAGGTTAATTTGGAGGTGAGTTTACTACAGCATTTCAGTGTTTTTATTTGTTATGGTGAGTTAATCACATAGTTTTTGGGCAACCACATTGTCCGAACATGTTGCATATACTGAAATGCTTGCTGTACAATTGTTGTCAGTGGTTCACACAAACAGCACCATTACACACTGTATTACATCACTTCCTCAGTAAGTGTCTTTTTGACTGTATAATATTGACTTGTACTGTTCATTTTCTGCTTCTAGAAACCAGATTTGACAGCAACACGTACCCTTGTGCTGAGATGCTTACCTGTTCTGCTAGGTGATGATCCCAGTACCTTCTACAACAGTAGCCTAGTAAGTTTTCTTATTGACATATATTAAAGAATTGAGAATTTGCTGACAAATTACATATTAACTTGCGTGATTTAACATCCGTCGCATCAATTATTTCCTCTTAAGATCATAAATCACGTTAGCTCCAGATTGGTAGTCCAAATTGCAGTTTGTTGTCAACTTCTTGGTTCATGGGTGTGAGAATATGGATTTCGGCCGTGTCCCGTACATAACCTGAAATGACCCGTACATAAACTGATATGATTATATGTTTTGTTTAACACCATCTGTTCTGTCTCATGATTGAGCAATGCCCGCGAGACATATCTGATCCGGACTGGATGACATAAATCCGGTCACCAGGTTCCTGAATGTTCTAGATGATGGAGAACAGGGAACTAAAGAGGCCATCATATCCGTGAATGTTGGAGATGATGGCGAACGCGGAACTAAAATATATGCTGTCTTGACAAAATATTATGAATCGAGGTCTGGTGATTTTCCATGACAAGTGTAATGTCCTGTTGTTACTTCCTGTTTTATGCATATATATACTAGTCCTTTAATACAATAAAATTGGACTCTGATTGAACTGCACATCTCTGTGTCTGCATCATTCTTGGTCTCCGGGTACCCGAAACTCTGAAGGTTCAATCGACTAGACTCTTCAACTCAGAATTCTCAAACTTAGAGTAAGGGGACAGTAAGAAATAACCTTACAGATTGGGGGCTCGTCTACGAAGGGGGGAAGACCATCTCTCCTAGAACCAAAGAGGCCAGACCATACCTGAGGCGAGCACACCCGAGGCGATCGGCACAGACCTACATTAAAAGGGGGTGAGTGTTTTTTGTTTCTTCTATAGTTTTTCTTGTGACATAGAGAAATAAAAACGCTTACCCTGTAGGATTCTCGTGGTTTAATATTTCGTAGTGACGAAATAGGATTTTTCAATTCATGTTAGTGAGAATTCACTTTCTCATTGTTGTGACAGCGCGGCTCACAACAGTAGTTGTAAATAACTATTAACGCACGAATCTGAATGGTTAAAACAGTACTGATCACACTGTAATTTGGGATCGCGGTGTAAGCTTTGCTACTCAGAGGGAAAGGCTTGGTTACTCAGAAAAAGAAATTGTTTGATGTTTATTCTGGGAAAAATCGATTTATTCAAAGGTTGTATTAAATTGGGAAAATACATGGTTGATATCACTGTTACTGTATGGTGTATTGGAGTATTGTTATCAGGAAAAAGACGGTGAATTTATCACCCCGGATCACAATACAATACATGCAATATTGTTGAGACTGTCAGTCGATTGAACACGAGAGTTTTTTTTGCTGCTATTTCTGTTTTGTCTGTATTGTTTTTATCACTGCCATTTTGTCTGTGTAAAATGGGTCATTCTGTTTCAAGGCCTTACCGGGCGAAACGCCAGTCGCATTTATGTATAGAAATAATCAAGGGTTTTATACAGATCCATATGTTAGCAATCTAGCAGGATGGTCAGAGGGAATGAAAACCCAAATTGAAATTCCCTACCCGAGGGACGGTTCATTTTCTGATGAAAATATGGCTTTGTCAAGGGGCATGGTAAAAGAGGGTTGGGGAGACCCAATGTGGGATTATCCATATATGAATAAGGCATATGTTGTATGGAAAGACATGAAAAAGGTGTGGGACCAGGGTCCCGAAAAACCTCAAATTGTTGCGTATGTCGCAAAGCAAAATAGATGGCCGTTAGAGAGGCCGCCCGAATACTCTGTCCCTTGCCAAAGCCCGATTTATCCCTCTGCACCCCTGCCGCGACAAACAGTCGATATTAAACCACCGAAAACACCGGTGAATCGGTTGATTGATTATAAAACCGACACAATAGAGAAACCTCAAAATCGGTTGATTGATTATAAAACCGACACAATAGAGAAACCTCAAAATCGGTTGATTGATTATAAAACCGACACTACGGAGAAAAAACCTCAAACTCGGTTGATTGATTATAAAACCGACACGACGGAGAAACCTCAAAATTCAATGGTTTGGGTCCGAGCTGGCAACACGGTAAATGTCAGGCCAATACGAATGTCTGACATGGAAGCCATATGTAAAAGTTTGCCTTCTCCACATGAAGCGGGGAAATATGTGTCGATTTTGCAAACGCACACGAAATATTCACATTTCACAGGTGCTGATTTCCGCGCGGTGTTGCTTAGAACACTAGAGAAAGATGTGACGGAAGAAATGTTGATAGAAAAATGTCCCACATTTTCTATAGCTCATGATAGAATTACAGGCACTGGTACGGCTGCAACGCCACACGAGTTATTTTGGGAAACTTCTGCAAATGTTACAGAGTTCTTTAAAGAGCTGAGAGTTTTCCTTGATGAACGCTTAGGCATCAGCAAGATTTGTCTTTCGCAGCAAGTACTAAACAGGCAGCAAAAGAATCCGCTGCACAATTCTTTGTTCGTTTTAAAAAAGCGTGGACTGAAGATTCTAAATTGCCAATAAACAATGAGATAAAGCCTCTTTTTATTAATACTCTGCTGAATAATATGAATGGCAAACAAGCGCAATTAATTAGGATAACAACTTCTAATCTGCATGATATGACTTTAGATGCTTTGGGCAAACGAATGAGGAACATAGTTTTGAAAACCCATAGCAGCCATACTCTAGCCAAAAGAAGAAGTCAGACATAATTTGCTTTCATTGCGGCAGGAGGGGCCATTACAAACGAGAGTGCAGGCGATTGCACAAGTTTGAGTCACCTCAGCAGACCTCTGGTGACACACACACATACAGACAGGAGAGAGATCCACAGCGCAGTGAGCAGCGTAGATATGACGCCACTGGCGCCTCCTACCCAACAACGTGGCACTCAAATCAAGCATAGAGTTGCCCACAGAGTGATGTCAGTTCTACATTAAGTATGATGACTTTAGCATTTGCCAATAATGGAGAGGATTTGCCTTATTTTTTTCTTAAAGTAAATGGGCAGACTCAAACATTCCTTCTTGATACAGGGGCAGATGCATCATCTATGACATCCAATAGTTATGACGGTCCTATAACTAATCAAATAATTCACTCTGTGGGAATTTCTGGAACTGACATTGCTTGTGCGGTCACACCTCAATTACAGGTCAACGCAGATGGTCTTAAACCATTTTATCACAAGTTCACAATTATTCCAGGTGCACCATTAAACCTTTTAGGTCGTGATATGATGCATAAATTAGGCATGGATATTAAGTTTACTGATCACAAGGTTGTTTTCTCTTTTCTGTCTAGTCTACAGGCATCCGTCGATCCTTTGCCAACAGGTGGAGAGCCAGGAAGTTTACAGGCACCTGCCTCAGATGGCAGCATGCCTACACGGGTAGACTCCATGATTAACCCTTCGTTATGGTCTCAGTTCAAGGATGACACTGGTTTCATTGATATGGAACCCTACAGGGCTAAATTGAAAACAAACAAACCTGTCTACATTAAGCAATACCCTTTGTCTAAAGATAAGGAAGTAGGCATTACGCCTTTGATTGAAAATTTTGTCCAGCAGGGCGTCCTCGAACCAACACACTCACCATACAACACACCAATTAATCCTGTTGTGAAAGCAGATGGGAAAACTTGGAGATTGACTCAAGATTTAAGAGCAGTTAATCAGTTAATCATACCACTCGCACCAATTGTGCCTGATGTTTTGACTGTTATGAATTCAGTGCCATACTCACACAAGTATTTCACCCTTTCATTGATTTGTGTGCAGCTTTTTTCTCTGTACCTGTACACCCAGACACTCAGCCTTTGTTAGCATTTACATTTAAGGGGCAACAATATTCGTGGAAGCGTCTTGCTCAGGGATATGCTGACTCACCCGCTGTTTTCTCTGCGGCAGTACACCGAACTTTGGCCAAAATAACTGATTTGCCTTCATCGGTTTGTGTTCTTCAGTTTGCAGATGACATCCTCGTGTCGGGGGAGACGACGGAGGACTGTGAGAAAGCATCTGTTATTGTTTGCAATGTTCTTGCGGAAACAGGTTTCAAAGCATCAAAAGACAAACTGCAATGGGTTAAAACTAAGGTGACCTATTTGGGACATGTGCTGATGCAGGGTCTCAGAGCAATATCCACAGACAGAGTCCAGCTGATCAGAAAAGTTAAGTCCCCACGAACAGTGCAGCAGCTACAAAGCTTTTTGGGACTGATTAACTATTGTAGACAGTGGATACCTGATTGCGCGATTCACGACAGGCACCTGAGGGGTCTGATCGATCACAAAGCCCCGCCAAACACACCATTGGAGTGGACTGCTGAAGCAGATGAACATTTCAATGCATTGAAAGCAGCCATCACAACCGCACCAGCATTGGGCCTGCCAGACTACGCAAAGCCTTTTCACTTGTATGTTAGGGAAACAGCGGGGGCTGCTCTTGGGGTCCTTTTGCAAAAACACGGCTCAACATATAGGCCAGTAGCATATCTGTCTAAAAAGTTAGATAACATTGTCACAGGTATGCCAGCATGTCTTCGTGCTGTCGCTGCAGCTGCTCTGATTGTACAGATGGCTGAGAAAACTGTGCTGTCACACCCTTTAACACTATATACGTCCCATCAGGTTGGTGCAATTTTACACAACATGCAAACACAACACATGACTGCACAACGACGCTCAGGGTATGAGGCTACTCTGCTGGCAACAAAAAATCTCACCATTAAACCGACTGCAAGCATTAATCCTGCTTTGCTGAGCATTTTGGGTATGGTAGACATGACAGATTTTAATGTTGAACATGATTGCATCTTTGAACTGACCAACTCTTATTGTTCCAGGGTCGATCTGTTGGATACGCCCCTAGAGGGGGGAGAACATATTTATGTCGATGGGTCTTGTTCAAAGCCCTCAGACGGTGTCTACCTGTGTGGCTATGCTGTGGTTTCCAATTCAGGAGAGGTAAAAGAAGCTTATGCTCTGGATTATAATTCGGCACAGGCAGCAGAGTTGGTAGCATTAATACGAGCCTGTAGGCTAATGTCAGGAAAAAAGGTAACTGTATACACGGATTCAAAATATGCTTGGAGTGTGCTTCACCATTATGCTAAAATGTGGGAAGTAAGAAATTTCAAAACTTCTGATGGCAGGCCAATAGCACATGCAAATCTGATAGGACAGTTGACTGAAGCAGTTCAGCTTCCGCTCGAAGTGGCCATAGTAAAGGTCAAGGGTCACTCTTCGGGAGATGATGAACAGGCATTAGGCAACAGAAGGGCTGACGAGGCCGCAAAGGCAGCAGCCCAGGCTCAGATTAAATCACCATTTCAGCAGAAGGATGAAACACAGGTAGCAATGACAGTGCACATAGCAAATATACCGGACATTGACATCAAAATCCTGCAAAGTCAACCAACAAAGGGAGACTTAGAGCATTGGAGTAAAAGTGTTTGTGCTCCTGACCAGGAAGGGATCATTAGGGATGAACAGGGTAGAATAGCGCTACCAAAATTAGGGTTAATTATCCTAATTAGACACTACCATGGTTTATCTCACACCAGTTGTGCAAAAGTAGTTCAAGCAATTAATCGATTGTATTGCATTGCCGATGTTCATAAAACAGCAAAGCTCGTTTTGGATGCATGCTTAACATGTGCTCAGGTAAATCCGCACAAATCAGCTGAGCACGATGCATTGACACATCCGGAAGCTCCTTTTCAACATCTACAAATTGATTTCACACACATGCTGCCAATAGGTAATTTGAAATATCTTTTGGTAATTATTGATCGATTTTCAAAGTGGCCTGAAGCATTTCCATGTGCAGGAGAAGATGCTAAGACGGTGGTAAAAATATTAACGAAGGAGATATTAGATCAGTCACCTTGGAATCAGACAACGCGACAAGCTTCACGTCGAAGGTAACACAGCTCTTAGCAAAATCGTTGTCTATTGATTGGCATTTTAACATTCCGTACCACCCGCAAAGTGCAGGAGTCGTGGAAAGAAGCAATCGAACGCTGAAAACACGACTAACAAAAGCGGTACTCGAAACGGGAAGAAAGTGGGTTGATTTATTGCCCGCAGTCTTGACAGAAATAAGAATGACTCCATCTTCCACGACAAAATTGTCTCCTTTCGAGATACTAATGGATAGACCTTTCCCGACCCCGTGGGTCAGAGGCCGGTCTGGTCTTTCTTCCCTAGGTGACCTGGAAGTGATCCAGGAAGACTACGTGACCTCCCTAGTCGAAAAGTTAAACTCTATATGTCCTGACGTTTCTTTGTGTCTTCCTCTTCCCTCAGAACAGCCTACTCATAACTTTGTTCCAGGACAAAAAGTCTTTGTGAGAAGTCTGAAGCCAACAAAGGTTGGGGAATCGAAGTACCACGGACCAGCGACTGTGATTGCCGTCACACGGACAGGAGTTCTGACAGACTACCAGCCACAGTGGATACACGCTTCCAGATTGAAGTTGTGTCTTCAGGAGAGCAGGCAAGCTCCAATTTAATATAGAATCTCGCACAGGGATTCACCTTACTGCACCTCAGGGTGGAGAAAGCACTGACCAAGCCGAGGAAAGAACTACCTTTCGTGAGGTGGGGGCCACCCAAGGCAAGAAGATAGAAGGCCCATTGAGCCAACAGTGCTGACTCCGTAGGTTCCCCTGAATTGCACCGAGGGCCAAATTAAAATTCTAAAAAGGAAAAAATTGTTATCCTAAAGTGCAAAATTTCCTATGGAGCTCTTAGATATCAATTCTTATACTGCGTGCACAATTACAGAAGCCCATATTGTGTTTGGCGCAGATATTCTTAAGTCAGTGGAGTCGACACTTGAGTACGCTATATTTTGGACACAGGCCTGTTTAGTAAGACCTTTGGTCTTAAAGTGGCCATTGTGAGAATATGGATTTCGGCCGTGTCCCGTACATAACCTGAAATGACCCGTACATAAACTGATATGATTATATGTTTTGTTTAACACCATCTGTTCTGTCTCATGATTGAGCAATGCCCGCGAGACATATCTGATCCGGACTGGATGACATAAATCCGGTCACCAGGTTCCTGAATGTTCTAGATGTTGGAGAACAGGGAACTAAAGAGGCCATCATATCCGTGAATGTTGGAGATGATGGCGAACGCGGAACTAAAATATATGCTGTCTTGACAAAATATTATGAATCGAGGTCTGGTGATTTTCCATGACCAGTGTAATGTCCTGTTGTTACTTCCTATTTTATGCATATATATACTAGTCCTTTACAATAAATACAATAAAATTGGACTCTGATTGAACTGCACATCTCTGTGTCTGCGTCATTCTTGGTCTCCGGGTACCCGAAACTCTGAAGGTTCAATCGACTAGACTCTTCAACTCAGAATACTCAAACTTAGAGTAAGGGGACAGTAAGAAATAATCTTACAATGGGGTCATAATATCTTTAGCTGATCATGCTTATCAGCATTTCCTTGTAATATTGTTTAAATGTTTTTATGCAGGCATCGGATGCTGATGTGACCTGGGAACAGGTATCTGTTGGGTTGCTGACTGTCGTTGATGACGTACCTCTTTCTCCAAATCTTCTCTGTCTTGAGCCGATGTCTACTGCCATCATTGTTGAGGGAAGTATTGTAATGGACTATCTTCCAAACCTACCTCAATCAATGTGCGTTTTGTTTGGGCTGTCATATGCCTTAAATTTGGATTATCCAAATACCATGAAGAACACTTTCAATTGTATTCAAAGAGTGATGCTTGGCTTGGGACATAACAAATTGCCACCAAAACTGCAATCTCTTAAAAATCTCTTGTTGATTTAGATGTAAAAAACGTATGTGTAAGAGTGAGAATGTATGGCATAAGTTCTGACCTGTTTATGGCAGTGGATTCAGTTGTTTTTGGTTCATTTAAAGGGATTGTTCACCCAAAATGAAGATTCTGTCATCGTTTAATCATCCTCAAGTTGTAAAAATCCTACTTATTTTACTTTGTTCTGCTGAAAACAAAGTAAGATATTTGGAAGAATGCTAGCTATTTTCAGTTCTGGCTCACTCACTACCAGAAAAAAATACTAAAATTCGACTATGGTACTGAATGATATCCTAGAACTGAATATAGTTAGCATTCTTCCAAATACATTTCTTCATGTGCAACAGAACAAAGTTATTTATATAAATTTGGAACAACTTGGGGGTCAGTAAATGGACAGAATTTCATTTTTGGGTGAACTATCCCTTTAAAACCAACAAGCTGATCATTAGATAAAAGTGGTGATGTGTTACAAGCCGTCTGCTGCCAGTTTATTTACAAGTGTGCCAGAGTTATCTGCTCTTTCATATTTAAATGTTTCTTGCACTTGTCAACCTGATGGTTGTTTGGTCAGCAAGTCTGATCATAGTGTTTAATTGATCAGCAAGTCTGGTCGTATACTGTTTTATTGATCAGCAAGTCTGGTCTTATACTGTTTTATTGATCAGCAAGTCTGGTCGTATAGTGTTTTATTGATCATTAAGTCTGGTCGTATACTGTTTTATTCTTCAGTAAGTGTTTTGTTGGTTTAACAACAGCTGTACAATTGAAGGTCAGGGCTCTTTTTTGTAGTTATACTTCTATTTACATAAAATGGCGCACTATTTGGCTGTCATTGTTTTACGAAATAAAAAATGTTTAAAATTGAACTTGAACCCTTGTTACTAATTTATGTGTAATTATCCATATGATTATTATAATGTTTGATTCATAATGGATGTTGGAATCACTTAAGTAACTGAATTACAGTTACTTGATTATTTTAAGGCAATCGTTTTGCATGGTTTTATTAAGTAAATCAGACTGTGGAAAAAGTAAATGCAACTGAAAATATCCAAGTTGTAGGAAATTGCACCTTGAGTTCGCTCAACTTAAATAAACAAAGTAAATCCAATGGAAATTCTTAAGTTAGTAATAATAGTTAATTCTGAGTAGTCCACACTAGGTCAAAGTACATTTAAAGTAATATTTAGTAGTTACTTGAACTCAACAATTACCATTTCACTTTACTTAGTTTTTTTAAGGCAATCGGTTTGCATGCTTTTTTTAAGTAAGGTTAACTAATTGGATTTTACAGTGTTGAAACGGGCCCCAGACATCAATCAGTGTATGAAACCAACAATAGTGACAATCAACAATTGCATGCTGGGTAATATCATAGAACAAAACTCATTCATGATTCCCAGCATGCATTGCGATTAATCTGTTTGTATGAATTAGTTTGATGATTGTCACCATTGTAGAGGTTTGTGGGATGAGTGTTGATGTCTTATTAGTGTGTCAACAAATTATGTTTTATTTTATTGAAGTCATTTTACATTAATAAACTAGAACCTTGACATTAGTTATGAAAGCATGAACCTTAAATATATAGTTGTAATTTCATACTGGTTAAGTCATTATTCACTGTCATATGATCCCACTGGATCCTAGGTGTCATTGCCACAACAAATGTATTTCAGTATTGAAGTCCACCAATGAAAACATGAAAACACTGATCACAATAATGTTTGTTTGCTGATATTTCAACATTTTTCCAACATTAATAGCAGGTGAAAAAGTGATATTGATTCAATCCAATTAACATTGACAAATCGACAATATTTAACATTGATTTAATGGTTACTTGCTAAATTCAGATCATTCAACTCAATTTATTTTAAACAATCTCACTCAATTAATTTACTGCCATTTGAAAAAAAAACTTGTCTAAAATACATTTAAACTTATTTCAACATTTTACAGATCTCCCCAATATTAACCGTTCATAAGATGTCATAAATAGACGTAGAAAATCACTTTTGGCCCTCAAGGGACCTATTTTCACGCAGAAAAGACGTCTTTTAGACACATCTCCTTTGTTTGGGGGAGGGATATATATTTAATAAAGTAATTATTATAAAATGGCTCTTTTTCTTTAATAGAACAGTTATTAATAGACAGACAGATAACTCTGGTGTCTATTCTCCTGACATTTAAATCAAACATAAAAGCAGAAACACAAACTCACCAATTAAAAGAAGACTGAAATACAGAATCTGAGCCATTTCTGAGGAAGAAACACATTGAAAACCTCAAATGTTAAACTTCTGTTTGTTCACAATTTTGACATTCAACATAAATTAATTTCCAAATTTAAAATCAACTAAATCTGTGAGTACGACATAAAGGTTTGCTTAGTTTCTCTCATGTATAAAAGTCAATGAAGTTAAAAGTCAACATTTCTATCACTACTGTATCTCTTCAGAAAATCAGTTCTTGATAAAGTTTCATTAAAAGTTACTTTCAGATCAATTCACAAAAACAGAGTAATTTCAAAAGAATGATTTTAATAAGAATGAGAATGTAAATAGTTCTTACTCTTCATCTCTTGTGTGTTTCTCTCCTGAATCTGCTGCTGTTTCTCTCTCTCTGTGTGTTCATGTGTCTCTATTTTACATCTGGTCTTCAGCACCTCCCATCTTTTGGCTATTTCTGTAGAAAGACTCATTTTCATACTTTACATACTGCTCATTTGTATCCTTGTTCACTCAAATGAGAAGAAACCAGGTGTGCGTTCTCTTATTTGCATGTGTGTCAGCCAGCGAACACAAGATAATAAGAGACACAGCAGAGGTTGATGTGTGTTACTAAATATATGCATTTCAAACAAGAAACTTGAATTTTAGGCTTGACTTATTTTTATTTAGTTGTATTACTTTAAAAAAACAGGTCAGAATAATGACGTTCAGAGAAGCAAAAAGAGATGATTCTTATATCATGAGGCTCTCAGATCGTGTCACTGAACTCACTTAGCTTTTTTCCTCTTTATTCCATCAGTCCATTGTTATTATATTAATAGAAGAGTGAGTTACCATTATTTCTTATGACAATGAATATATTTTAAACGTCTAAATGTGAATACATGTAATGGTTACCAAGTATTGCAAACATTAAATCCTCCTCAGACCTTCACTACGAAATACAATATGTGTGGCTTAAAAGGGTTTATAGGTAACAATTTAGGAAAACAATTTACTTGTTAATTTGCTGGACATTTAAAGGGTCAGTTCACCTAAAGTTGAAAGTAAGTTTGTTATTTAAAACGAGACATTCATGTCTTCAGCTCTCTTTCATGCTTATTTTTGTGAGCAGTTTTGTGATGGTGGTTAAAATTCAAATCCATGCAAATGTTCTTTACAAACAAACCAAGCGCACATGTTCTCTCTTGAAGTAGAAAGATCATCCGTGCAAAGATGTCTAATATTGTGGCCTTTTGTTGTTGTACACTGTCTTACATTGTTGAGTTCTCTTGTTCCTTTGAATCTATGAATATTTATATGAAGCCTATATTTCTTTAGCCTTTATACATGTTTGACGGCATCATAATATTAGTTTGTATGTAAACATTTTGTCATACATATAAAAGAACTGTGGATTATCTAATAATGAAGGTGTAATATTGCTAAAGTAAGGCAGTTACTGATCAACATTATATCAATATAAAATTCACCAAAAAAATGTCAAAACAACTGAATTAAGACAATGGTTAGGGCAGGCCTATTCTTATTCATAGATTCCATTCTCATTTACATATTTTTCATTTGTCAGTTCTAACTTATAAAGCAACATCATTAAACAGATCATTAATGATTTTGGCTATATTCTTTCACACAACTTACAACTAGGTAATCATTTTCATATTTACAGACAAGCTGTGTTCATGTTTGTATATCCAAACAGTTGATAAAAGGTTGTTGGAAAATGCTGTTACACTCATTTCATTCAGGAGTCACCTGTCCTACAGTGAATTATATGAGCTGCTTCTTCCTGCCACTCACTGTACAGATTGATGCCGAGAGAAGGGATTCATGCGCCGGGAAAGAGAGACCTCGCGCTCATGGGGCAGCTCAGGCCACATTTTTCCCATTTGAAAGGAATTATGTTTTTTCAAAGAAGTTGCTAGATTTGTTGCTCTGCGCTTCTTCTGAACAAAGTCTGCTAGAGGGCTCTTAAAAGTCAAATGAAGAGACAGAGTTCCTAAGTTAAAAACACTGTTTTGTGTGTGCATCTCCAGGCCAGAGAAGCACACGGCAGGATGAATAGAGCGGTAACTCTGTTAAGTGAAATGTTCTTCCCCTTGCTTGTGCCCCAAGTGTGCATGAGTCCATGGCCCTGTGCCTATAATGCCCATAGGATAATCCGGTCCTGACGGTGTGTCTGGTGTGTACGGGTTAGTATAATATACTATTTTTACATCACATCATGTGACCTCCAAGCTAAACGTGTTGTGTCACCCGATGCGGTAAACATTATAACAAATATAAAAAATAAAGATAATTTTACTGATAGAAAAAGTACAGACAATTTGTACTTAAGTACAAGTACTGTTACTTTGCTGAAATTGAACTCAATTACAAATAAATATACTTGAGTTAAAGTAAAAATTACTCCTCTCAAAAATAACTTGTAGTACTAGTTACTTGTGACAAGAAATTGAATGTAATTTACAACATTATAACTGGTAATGCACATTTGCCAAACTGCTTCGCATGCGTTCCGATCGCATATGTTCCCTACCCACTTATAAGGGCAGAGCAAGTGATGTAGAGACTCTTGAGAGATATGGACAATGTTACCTCATGATAAAGCTGATTTGATGAAACTAGGCGAACAGAGTGATAAAGGAACTCAATATTTCTCCATATCTCGTAACCTTTGTTTTGTGTCCCTTTCACACAGTGACTTTCAAGTGTGCAAAACCACCGTTTGATACTCGCCCTGCCTGCTGCACATCTTCTTGCTCCTCCATGATAAAACTAAATTGGCAAATATGTGTGATGCAAGTTTTCTATGCGCGATCTGAGTGGACTGGGTCACGTGACGGGACTGATTATTCTCCTTAGCCAATCACATGAGAATTAAACATATAAAGTAGCGACGACACTGTGAGGAAAAATAGCGCAGTAAAGTACCAATACAGCATTTAAAAAGTACACTTTTTGATAAAAACGACTCAATTACAGTCATTTGAGTATTTGTAATTCATTACTTTCAACCATTGGATAATATATAAACACTGTATATACTTTCTGTTTGTAGATTATAAAAGGGAGGAACAAGACCAGTGGTACAATAAACTTAACTAAGCTGTGGACCTGCTGCTTTTAGTCATTTCAGGTGTCACCACAGCATAGTGTGCATGTTTCCAGACACGAGGCTTTTTTCCAGGACTTTTTCAACCGAACTAAATAAACACACAGGCTGGAGTTATTTTTTTGTGGTACAAATAGAAACGTAAACAAAACTAAAAGTGACCAAAGTAAATAAGAAAGGCAACGAGCCGCTTTTGAAAATACATGTAAATGAATGTAAATTACGTTTCAAGACAAACTCGCATTCTTTAAATGTACATTTTTCTGGTGAGTCCACAGGGACAAAAATAATTTGCACATTTGTTTCCAGTTATTACAGCTGGTAACCCCCTGCTGAAAAAAACACAGAACCATGGCCGAGCACAATAGAAAAAGTCATGGTTATAATGGTCATTGTATTTGTTTTAATGGAAAGCATAATATTGTTTACTGGTAAGTGATGGCATCTATTGGTTTGGTGTAATCTAGCAGATAAATCCAATTAAAATAATAATTCCTGAAATACACTACAAAATTAATTTTGTAATAGTTTTAATGGAAAGAGCAAAATTTCTGCGATGTTTCTATTGGGTTTCTATTGTTTCTCAGCAGAAATATGCAAATTATGTTAATCTTGTTAACAACAGCAATTGAGCAATATAAAACTGGCAATTATACAGATGGTTTAAATAACCGGTAAATATAGATGAACTAAGTGTTTTAACCTTGCAGGAGATTGAGATATAATTTCCTAATATTGTATTCTGTATTTATTCACACTGTATATCCTGCACTTGCTAATTGCACTTCTGGTTAGACCTAAACTACATTTTGTTACACTGTGTAATGACAATAAAGTTGAATGTAATCTAATCTAATGCTGGTCATTGGGCATGTTCACCCTTAGTTGCAGCAGGAAACTGAGATATCGGGATGTGACGGGGTGATACTGAACAGGGCTGACAAAGAGGGAGGAGATGGCCGGAGAAATCCACAGATACTTGTGGAAGACTGGAGACAGGATCTTTAGGAGTTCAGTAATAGCAGCCTAGCATTCAGTCCATAACTCAAAGAGAGACCAGACAATGATTGAAACTACTCAAAACCCAACTCTTCTGTGAATATCTGACAGACAAATACATTAATAAAAAAAAAATCTCCATAACCCTTTTTCTCAACAGGTAGTGGTCTAGCTTTTGTTGAAACTAGTAACTTTTTTTTGGCACCTAATGTATTATGGCACCTGTCATGGTTCCACCTCTCCTTGTCAGGTATTTCTTGGTTTAGAGGTGGAATCATACAGAATCCTCTGTTTCTTGTGGGGAGAGATGGTTGTGACACCTGCGGTCTTCCATATTCTCCCCGAGTCACGTCATTGTTCCCTAACCTCCTGTTTCCTAGTTTGTGTTAATTAGCTTCCCCTTAGTGTTTGATCTGTGTCACCTGGTCCCTATCCTATTATCCTGTGTTTTTCTCCCCTATATAACATCCTCTTGTTTCATTGTCGAGTGCTGGTTCGTTGTATGTAGTTGCCTGATGTTTGCCTGTTGTTTGATGACCGTGTTCTTGTACATATTCCTGTCTCTGTACCTGATATTTTGCCGTTCCTGAATGTTCTTGTTACTGCGTGTCAAAGTAAGTCTAGTTTATTCAGTGTTAGTGTGTTGTTATTCAAGTGTTTGTTTTATTAGTTTAGTGAGTCAGTGTCCTTGTTCCTTGTTAAGTATATATTTATCCCAGTATTGTTTACCCCATCGTGGGTCTTTGTTTTCCCTGTTTGTAGTGTTCTTTGTTTAATAAATATCACTGTTACCTCCTGTCACCACCGTCTCTGCCTGCACTTGGGTTCTCCCTTGAAATCCCTTGAAACAGGCACCTGTATGACGTATCGCTTGTTGCTCCCTAACTCTATGTAAGTCACTTTGGATAAAAGCGTCTGCTAAATGTAATGTAATGTAATGAAACTGTAGCTGATTCTGATGACTTCATTCATTCTGTTGACAATAGAAAGTCAATGAGAAGTGTTCCAAATAAAGAAACAGTTCACCAAAAAAAAACTAAAAATATCCCATCATTTACTAGGTCTGAACCCAACTGTTTTGTGTTTGAAAAAGCAGCAGTCTCTACAATTCTGAAGAGTGTAAAGCCTCTCTGAAGTCAAAGTTGTATTGTCAGATGATATAAAAACAAATGGTTGTCTAACACCCTATTAAAAATAGAGCTTTAAGTATTGTTGCTCCTTGAATGTTTTGTGACCAGTTGACTACTGATTTTATATTGTAAGGACACATGCAACATTCAACGAGGTTTGAAGCTGTCAATATGCAGCCATATTTGATTTCATCACTATTCTGAATGCACGTTTTCAATTTAACTAAATAAGATCAAATGATTCATTGTTTTCTAACAGACTTCAGGGAAAGTTTTCTCAGATGGGGCTTAAGCCTTGTCCCAGACCAAGTAAAATGTTAGATTTGTCATAATTGACATTAATCTTTTAAAATAAATAAGTGCCACTGTTACTGTTTTGTGTCAAGATTGTTAACTGTAATGTTTGTTTGCATGCATGTTATTAAATATTCAAATATAACTATGGCCTAGTCCTGGTGTAATCTCATTCTTGTGTGGAAAACTGTCCCTTAAAAGGATACTCTGCCCAAAAATAAAAATTCTGTCATGAATTACTAACGCTCAAGTCGCTCAACAACCTCAGGACTTCAGTTCATCTTGACTTGAGGGTCAGTAATTTATGACAGATTTTTCAGTTATGGGTGGAGTAAGCCTTAACGGCTTTATTCATAACTTCAAAAAATACAAATGTTTTCATTTTTTTTTATTCTACAATTTAACACTGTTTGTTTCCAATATTAAAGGTAAAAAATCTCTCTCACATACCTTCTCCGGATCGGTTCCACCTATGTGGAAGGATCTGCCAGCTGCCACAAGATATGCAGATTCTCTAGTCATCTTTAAGAAACGCCTGAAAACACAACTCTTCTGTCAAGACCTGACTGATCAGTTCTTACTTCTATTTCTTCTCTACTCTTAACCCCCCCAAATAACAAAAAAACCTCTAACTTAGCTCTGTATACTGTGTTAGGTTATATGAGACCAGTCTTTTTCCTTTGATTGCACTTATGCTTTTGTTGTATTTATGCTGTCTCAATTGCTTCTATTGCTTACCCCACCTGTAAATCGCTTTGGATAAAGCATCTGCTAAAGTACTAAATGTAAATATTGATATAATCTGTGACGGAGTTAGTGTGTTCAATAATGTGTGTGTCTGCTGCATCATGGGTAATCTGTGGATCTGTGGTTTGGAAGAAGTTTGAAGATGACCTCACTCATGTTCTGCTTTTGTTTGTATGCACATAGAAGAATGGAGAAGTGATCATCTCTGCTTGGCTGAATGAATTTGTAGAAAACCTTCATCATGTAAGTCCTGTTAAAGTCTCTGACAACAAAAGTCAAAACTGAGCACTGTGTCCAATTATTTTAAGACAACAGTAGTACTTTACAAATATCACCATTAAACTACAGAATGTGTTCTAGTCTATAATAGTGTCATGACTCAGTCGATGAGAAAAGAGGAAATGAGAAACACAGGAAGAGTTACAAATGTTCTCATGAAGAACTTTAAGTAGATGATGAGAAGAGACTCAGTAAGAGAAACACAACATGACTGAGAAGAGTGATATATGTCTGCTGGGACTGATCCTTCTCTCTTCACTATTCACAGGTAAACTATACAACACATTTATTTCATCAGATTTCATTTCATTACTCTCACTGACATTCTGACAAACATGTTCAGTTTCATCTCATGTCACATTTATCATAGAGTTCATGTGTCATGAACAGTGTTGCGTAAGACATGAAAAAACTAGCTTAAGAAATTAGCGTGGTTAGATTTATTGCATACGTATAATGTTTTCAAGTACGTCAATGTTTTAGTTGTTATAGTCCGTGTATAGCGCTTCTCAAACGTGATATTCGGCTGCCGGAAGTAGGATTCCTTTGGTGTACATCTGCATTTTCATTTGAGGGTCACAACGAAAAACTTATGTCACTTATGTCAAGTTATGTCACCGGACTTATTACAATCCATATCAAATTGCACGGCAGTTTAACACAATTCAGTCCATTACTTGACTACTTAAACAAACTAAGATTAATGCTGATGTGTCAAACATGGTGGACAAACTTGTCAATGACAGTCTAGTTGTTTGTCCTCTTATTGCTAGTGCACAAAAGATGGAAGGTCTTGTTTATTTGGGTTGTTCTCGCTGGATCACAAGAATAGGTTCTTAATGCTCCCAGTCTGTCATCTGTCTGAAAATGATGAGCACTCTGCGGAGATTTATGACTGAGACATTGTAAATGGACAGCTGTTAATAACAGAGAAATACGAAAAGGAATACAAACACAACAGTTTTACATTTCAGCTAAGAAAGGAATTTAAAGGAAAGATTGAATATATTTTAAATATTCTACATGATAAAAAAAACAATTCCTTAATCCAGGTTCAGCTTTTACAAACTGCTTGTTTTGTGTCTGAAGGATCCCCTTTAAAAAAAAAAAGAAGTGGTGCCTGCAACAGTCATGATTGTGAAACATTTACATTTTACATGTACATTTAGGCATTTGGCAGATGCTTTCATCCAAAGTGACTTACATTGCTTTATCCTATACATTTTACATCGGTATTTGCATACCCTGGGATTAAACCCACCACCTTGCGTTGTTAACTCAAACTCTTACCACTGAGCTACAGGAAACCCGTGGTGGTCGTCAGAACGGTTGTGTATATGAGCTTTAAAAAACATGTTATATTGCATTATAACCAGTGCTGTCAACAGGTTAGAGCATGCGAAACATTTTTTCCAATTAACTCGTGAAACTTATTTGAAGCAATTAACACAGCATCAGTTTATTTTGACATCTTTTGTCAAGCGTTACATCATGTATTCACGCTCTTATTCATTTTCAGGCTTTTAAACCACGTAAGTGTGATTTGAAACAGTTGCTTTGACATGTTCAATGAAGATAGAGAGCTTCTAAACTGAAGAACGCAGCAAAACGCAACGTGAGGTCCAGTCTGGTGTGAACAGTAACGGGCTAAAGGCTGCGTCTGTGAATCTCTGTCAGACAGCACGTCCGGGTTAACTTGTGCTTTATTGGATAAAACCACACAAGATTATGACAGAAAGCCCATTATGTCTTGCATTTTCGTAAGCACAGACTTCAAAGTGTAAAATAAAATCTTAAATGAATTCAAAGAGTTGTGAAAATGGGAGTGTGGTGACGGTCAGATCTGCGTCATGAGACAGCTCTTAAAGGGGCTGCGTTCTTAAATCTGCTGATGTGACCCATATCACTAACGTTCATCAAAGAACAAGAGAAAAGAAGATTTACCTTTAATTTAGCATTAAAGACTGTAAAGTGTTTGAGAAACTCCTCACATTCAAAAGTCTGATGTCAAGAGTCAATGATAGAGGAACTAGATCACAAAACCTCTTGTTAAAGCTTCTGATATATGTGATGTAAAAATAATAAAAATCTATCTGTCACTAAGAGAAAAATGCTTAACTGTTTGAATATATTGTGATGTATTAATATGAATGATGTCATGTTTCAGGTGTGATTGAAGCAGAATATGTGTTCATCAGTTCTGGTGAAAGTGTGTCACTGTCCTGTAATGATGCTCTTCATCAATGCTCCTCAACTACATGGATCTACAGTAAATATACATCATCACCTGCAGTAGAAGTGTTTACTGGAAAAATAAAGAAGAATAACACAGAGAGTCTGACATCTGACTGCTCTCTCAACATCTATAACACAACACAACATGATGGTTGACTTTACATCTGCACACAATATGTGAATGAACGTCATCATGGACCTGATTCATATGTTTATCTACATGTTCTTCATGGTCAGTGTTTCTCTTCATTTATATGAATACATGTTAAACTTCAGATCACAGTTCTCTTTATCTCTTGTGTTTTCACTGAAACTCATGAGTACTGAGAGTGTGTTGTGTGATTTGTGTTTCAGTGTCTTCATCCTCATCATTATCATCATCATCATCACAGACTGAGATAAGAGCAAACACATCTGTCACTCTCTCCTGTCAGCTGTTTTCATATTACTGTGATCATCTTTTGAGTGTTGATCGATATCAGCTGTTGTGGATGAATCAGACTGATGTTGATCTACAGACAGACTCCAGATATCAGATTAGATCAGATAAACTCTGTTTCATCTCTCTGACTACAACACTCGTGAATGTAGACGACAACACAGAGCTGAGATGTGTGCTCAAACACAAGAATGACATCAAGACCTCAGTCACATATACTGTCAGATTTACAGGTAAGACATCACTCTGACTGGAGTGTCCTGAACTTGAAGGGTTTTAAAGTTATGTTTTGTATTACAATGTTCATTTAATTACAATCTACGTTTTAATACATTTTATTTCTTTTATGGCTTACATATAATCAATAGTAGAATGTGTGTATTAGTGTGAACAATTGCGAATAAAATGTGTGCTTAAAGGGTTGGAAGATTAAAGAAGAATATTAGGGTGCAGGATGGTGTTTTCAACAGGATATGGGGGTTGGGAGTATGTGTGTGTGTTGCATTCCATGCAGGAAGGGAGGACAGGAGAGCATCCTGCACATACAATGCACATACCCATATAGCGAGGGTTTTAAGAAACAAACCATATGTGTGAAACTGTGTGGGGGATGTGTGGTATTTTTCAGAATGTGTGTTGGGATATGTCTTATGCTATGTCTTATGATATGTCTCATGATATGTCTCATGATATGTCTTATGATATGTCTCATGATATGTCTCATGATATGTCTTATGCTATGTCTTATGATATGTCTCATGATATGTCTCATGATATGTCTTATGCTATGTCTTATGATATGTCTCATGATATGTTGCAGAAAACGAGGAGAATAGAATGTGTGTTTTGCGGTATCATGTGATGTGTTGCAGACAAAGGAGAATGAAGCTGAATGAAGGAAAGACGAGGCGGAGCTCTGAAGAAAGAAAATACACCCTCTCACATACATATAAAAATGATGTAAACTTTTGAAGCGGGGCTGATCTCTGATAATACTCTGTGCGTAGAGTGAGTGTGTGAGACAGCCCAGCGCTGAGTTTCAAGTCAATAAACTTCAACTTTGGTACCTAATGTCCAGTAAGTCCAATTTTTGAATACGCAGGACAGCTGGTGTCCATTAAACTCAAAGTGACTTCAGTCAATAAACTCTGAAATGATGATGAAGAAATGACATAAACATGAAATATGATTGTGATGTTCTACATCAACAACAAGGTACAGCCCGGCTAGAAATGTTTTATCCTGAGAACATTCTCAGAATCTCCTTGCTGATGACTTTTTTGTATGAGCTGTGTTGATGTCAAAGTTTGTCTTATCTCAATCTCCATCTTATAGCAATATTTGAACCCATTTACTGATCATTCATGGCTTATTCTTATTTAGTCACGTCATATCTGCTTCCAGTAACTTCTTCATAATAGGGCCTATTAACCAATAAGAAATTAAATCAAATGAATCTTAACGTTTTTTTCAAAACATTTCTTTTTACACGACGAGTGATGAATGATATGTTACTTTTATTGACAAAAAGAATATAAACAAAGAAAAGTAGGAGTCTAGAGCCCAACTAAATCAAACACTGAACACAAACTGAAGTCATTGTTTTTGGTAATAAGGATGAAACTAACAAGTTAAACACATGCCTTGACTTAAGAGGTCTAAAGACACAAAGCAAGGTAAAAAATCTTGGGGTCATTTTGGAGTCTGACCTTAGTTTCAGCAGTCATGTCAAAGCAATAAGCAAATCAGCGTACTACCATCTCAGAAACATAGCCAGAATCAGATGTTTTGTCTCAAGCCAAGATTTAGAGAAACTAGTCCATGCTTTCATCACCAGCAGGGTGGACTACTGTAATGGACTCCTCACAGGTCTTCCCAAAAAGACCATCAGACAGCTGCAGCTCATACAGAACGCTGCTGCCAGGATTCTGACCAGAACCAAAAAATCTGAGCATATCACTCCAATCCTCAGGTCCTTACACTGGTTACCAGTTATTAATTGTCTATAAATCACTTATTGGTCTAGGACCCAAATACATCTCAGATATGCTCATTGAATATAAACCAATCAGACTTCTCAGATCATCAGGATCAAGTCAGTTAGAGATAACAAGGGTTCACTCAAAACAGGGCGAGTCAGCGTTTAGCCATGACGCCACCCGTAGCTGGAATCTGGAATCCGCATCAGACATTCACCAACAGTAGATACTTTTAAATCCAGATGAAAAACACACTTGTTTAGCTGTGCATTCACAACCTGAGCACTGTTCTGGTTTACATCAACTTGCACTTCTATTTCTCTTTTGCTTCTGTTCTCAGGTCAGTGTGACACTTTTGATCTAAATATTAAATGTTTGATTTTTGTTACAAAACTAATTGAACTTAATAACATTTTACTCAAATTTAAAGAAACATATTAAAATGATAGACTTTAAAACACAGGTTGATCAATGCCCTTTATGTATTTTCGAACAGTTTCTCACTTAAATGTCAATTTGATGTAGGAATCCATAAACCATTTTCGCAAAAAACGAATACAAAGTCAAATGCAGATGTGTTTGTGTCTTAAACAGCGTTAAAATACATAAAGAAATTTAATTAATTATTTATTTATTTATTCAAACTGGTTCAAATGTGATGTTTTTCAGACTCATTTCAGTTTTTCACATGGAAATAAATCAATTAAATGAGGGGGTTTGAAATAAATTGAGTTAAATGATCTGGAAGCAGCAAGACTCATATTTGTTTATTTATTGTTATTATGTTATTATATTAAATCAAACTTTTTCACCTGCTATTAATGTTGAAAAATGTTGAAATTATATTTAATCACCTTTATTGTGATCAGAGTTTGCTTTAGTTGAGCTCTTGACTCTTGTGGTTTAATGTTAAGCCAGGTTTATTTCTGCTGTTGTAACAGTGTGTTAAAATGAATGTGTTGTGGCTTAAATACAATGAGATTAGATGATGACGTCTAAGTGATGATGCACATTGTCTGAATGTCTATTAATGTGTAACATTTGTCCTGTGATGTCTGTGATACTACAATATGAGGCTGAAGCAGTTGTATGGCTGTGATAAGAACCAACACACATATTCACAAACTGTTATGTAACAACTGAATTGATTAGACACACAAAGGCTTCAGGAATTATCATATCAGATTGTGTGCGGTTGTGTTTTTATCACTACACACATGATGAAACATGAGCCCCTCGAGCGGACCTTGATGATGAGATGTGATTTTGGCTTTTGTCTCAGTTTTCATCAAATAATGACAAAACACTTTTGACTTGACAATTTATTGTGTTGATTTGAGCAGTCAGGCAGATGTATATGGAGCTGGTTTACACCTGTGTTCTCATGATGTGAGCACCACTGACATCTGCTTCAGGTGTGGTGTGTTCTCCTAAGAGGGTCTGGTGCTCTCAGAGATGCGTTTAAAGTTCTGGAGGAAACCATTATTCCACACAGTGGGGCTGCTTTTCTCCTTTTCTTATATAATCGTCAGGAGATGTGTTTGAGGAATAACTGGTTAGGAGACTATATTGCTATAGTAGGGTAGGCGGGGCGAGACCGTGGTTCGAGTCCGGTGAGTAATTGTGAATGACCCCCAGCTGTGCGCACACCGGGCTCGATTCACGGAGGAGATGGGAGCATATAAGAGAACGAGCGTCCGGAACGCTCGTTCTCTGTACAGTTATGTGATTCATTTTTAATTCTTTTATTTAAGTTATAACTTATGAACTTGTGACCTCAAACCTCTTCATATGCCTTAATAAAACTCCTTATGGGAATTATGTTGTGTTTCACCTGAGTCTTCCCATCACCTCTCTTGACTCACTGGTTTACACTGTTAGCTCTTACCTGCTGTTTCTACCTCAACAATGGTAAGAATAAACTGAGACGCTTCATGCTGCAATGCATGCTGGGAGTCATGAACGAGTTTTGACCTATGGTTTTACCCAGAATGCATGTATGTGGTTTACGCTAATACTGGTAGCATGAAGTGCTTTGAGTGTGGGGATATTGGGCAAAAGCGGATGGCGTGCCCACATAAGGCCCAGGATAGGCAGGAGGAGGTAGCTAAACATAGTGCTGCTGCTGTTGTTGCAAACGTTCAGGTAGAAAATGACGATGTCCAGATTAATACTGATGAAACAGATTATGAGAAAGTACCGACTCAGATTACAGAGGAAATTGATGTTAATACTGATTTGATTGACAGTAATGATCATAAAGATGATGTTGATGAAAACGGGATTTCAATTGGACAAAATGTTGCTTCTAAAATGGGGGAAAGTACAGTGATAACTGATGATGTAAATAAAGAAAAAATAAATGTTGAAATAGCTCAAACTGACGATTTTGAAGTATTTAACGGTGTTGAAATGTGTACTGTTTCTGAAATAGGAGATGATGACAATCTCTCCGAAATTTCATATGTGGGTTCACAAATCGTGGAGGACACATATACACTGCAAGAAATAAATAACTTTCTTGATACAACTTTTGGAAAGAGAAGATCTTAACAAAGTTAAGAAAAGATAAGGCAAATGCTTCACAAAATGATTTAAGCACACAGGGTGTCGTCTATTCTTTGTCTTTTCACTATATTTCTGTCCTCTTTATATTTTCCCCTTTTATGGAGTTTTTGAGAGCGGGCTCCTTAAATATAAATAGGGCTAGGGATGGAAGTAAGTTAGCAATTGTGTCAGAATTATTTAGAATTAAGAAGGTGGATATTGTTTTTTTTACAAGAAACGCATTCTAATGCAGAAAATGAGTCGGAACGGGATAAATGGTGGGAGGGAAAATGTGTGCTAAGCCATGGAACAAATTTGAGTTCTGGTGTAGCCATATTATTCTCAAAAAATATAAATGTAAATATTTTAGTTATAGAAGAAGTTGTAAAGGGAAAAATATTATTAATGCATATAGAATTTAAGGGTACTGAGTTTGTGCTTATAAATGTTTATTCACCAAATATTGGGTCTGAGCGGGTGGAGGTTTTTATGAAACTAAAAAATGCTGTTCAAAAAATTGGAGATCAGGTGTAAGTTATCATTGGAGGTGACTGGAACTGCACTGTTGATTTTATAATTGATAGGAATGGGGAGGAACCTCATAATGAGTCAAGTGTGGTACTATCAAAAATCATAAAAGAGCTTAATTCGATTGATATTTTGAGGAAAAGGAATATAGGAATTAGACAATATACATGGCTTAAAGCATCTGAGAATAGAGTTAGAGGGGCAAGACTAGACAGATTTTACATTGATAAAACATGGAATAATAAGGTGATGAATGCTGTCATTTTACCTGTTGGGTTTTCAGATCACCATTTGGTTTTATTTGATTTAAACATGAAGATAATTACAAAGCCAAATTATTTTTGGCATTTTAATGTTAAATTATTGGAAGATGCTTTATTTTGTGATAGTTTAAAATATTCTGGAATGAATGGAAAATGCGGAAAGATTCTTTTGAAAACATTGTCAGTGGTGGGTTGTTGGCAAAGTAAATATAAGAATATTTTGTCAAAATTACAGTTCACATAATACATCAAGGGTGAAGGTTGCAGAACAAAGCTTGGAGAAAGACATTCAAAGAATGGAAAGTTCTATTTTTAATAATATTGGAACTGGGCAGAGTGAGCTGTTGAATAAGAAAATGAAAGAACTTGGCTTGTTACTACGGGAGCAAGTGAAAGGAGCAATTGTACGGGCGAGAATCTGTTCCATTAAAGACATGGACGCTCCTACGGAATTCTTTTTCAACCTTGAAAAGAAAAGATCCCAACAAAAACAATTATGTCATCTTCAACGGCCTGATGGGACTATAACGTCAAACCGGTCGAACTAAAGGCAATGGCAGTTAATTTTTACAAAGATCTGTATGAGGCTGAGAACTGTGGGGCTGAGAGTGCTTCTGATTTGCTGAGTGATTTACCTCAGGTGGAAGATGAGGGGAAAAAAATCACTAGACAGTCAAATAAAGTTTCAGGAGATTACAGAAGCAATAAAACAGTTATCAAGTGGACGTTCTCCGGGAATTGATGGACTGCCAGTTGAGTTTTACCAACCTTTTTGGAATATATTAGGACAAGATCTCTACGAAGTTCTCCTATAAGTTCTTCCTATAAGTTGCCGAAGAGCGGTACTGTCTTTGCTTCCAAAAAAAGGAAATCTAGGTCTTCAAAAGAACTGGAGACCAGTTTCTCTTTTGTGTTTGGAGTATAAAAGTGTGTTTAGCAAATAGGTTAAAGTGTCATTTAGAATTATTGGTTCAAAATGATCAGACGTATTGTATTCCCAAAAGGACAATCATGGATAACCTCTTTTTATTGAGGGATGTAATTGATTTTAACCAAACTAAACATTTAAACATTTGTGTATTCTTTGTTTAGACCAGGAGAAAGCATTCGATTGGTTGACCATTTGTATCTTCTTAAGGTTTTAAAACAATTCGGATTTGGAGGGAATTTTATATCTTATGTTAAGTTGTTAAATTCTTGGCTGTTGATGTGTATGGTGTGTGTGGATTGCTGCTAGTTTTCTCTTTTTCCCCTTATTTTCTAAAAATGAGTGAAGTGAATATTGCATCTATGAATATAAATGGTGCAAGAGAAATGAAAAAAAGAGCAGAAATATTTGAGGTAGTTAAACAAAGGAAAATTTATGTTGTTAGGTTTCAAAAAACACACAGTGACTCAAGGAATGCTGCTGATTGGGCAGGAGAGTGGGAGGGGGTCTCAGTTTTGAGCCACAATACCTCACTTAGTGGAGGGGTGGCCATTCTTTTTGCTAAACCCTTCAGTCCACATTCTCTTCAGGTTGAGGAAATAGTTAAAGGTAGACTTAGTAACTTAGCATCCCTGAGAGCACCAGACCCTCTTAGGAGAACACACCACACCTGAAGTAAGAGCTACTTTTGAACATTTTGTTTTTGTGTTCATTTGTGTGTATATTCCGAACTCAGCAGTAGAAAGAATCATATTTCTTAATATAGTCGGCTCAGTTTTTTGCAAAAATGTTGTGGGGAGGAATATTTATTCTTGGGCGGTGATTTTATTTGTACGGTGTCAAATTTAGACAGGAATCATGTTGAACCCCATTTACCCTCTGGTAATTTGCTAAACCAGCTTGTTAAGACTCACGATTTATGTGATATTTGGAGACAGTTTCATGAGAAACAAAGACAATATACTTGGACTCATGTTCGTGACAGTGTGATTTCTCTGGCAAGACTTGATCGATTCTATGTTTTTAAACATCACTGCAATATTGTAAAAAGATGTTTAATTACTCCACTGAGTTTTTCTGATCACAGTATGGTGCAGTGTTCTGTGTTTCTAAATTATATTAAACCAAGGAGTGCGTACTGGCAGCTAAACACCAATTTGTTTGGTGATAAATATTTTAAGAATATGTTTAAATTATTTTGGGACGAGTTCAAAACCACAAAGGGGACTTTTAAATCTCTACGACAATGGTGGGATTTTGGGGAATCCCAAATAAAACATTTTGTTTTCAATATACTCGAATAGTCACTAGAGAGATAACTTTTAGTATGAGCACCTTGGGGACTGACATTCTAAAGCTTCAAGAATTGGCTGTGTCAACTGGTGCCCAAAGTTATTTAGACTCTCTTTTAAGTAAAAAGACACTGTTGGCTGATTTGCTGGGTAGTAAAGCACAGGGGGCTCTGGTCAGGTCTCGGTTCCAGAGTGTGGACCAGATGGATGCTCCATCCAAGTTCTTCTTCAGTTTGGAGAAGAAGAATGGTCAGAGCAGGGCCATCCATGCTTTGCGCTCTGAATCTGGAGGTTTATTAACAAACCCCGCTGACATTCGCAAGAGAGCAGTTACGTTTTATGAGAACTTGTATAAGAGTGAACTTGGGGCCGGGTACAAGGGTGATAGTGAGTTTTTTGATGACTTACCCCAGGTATCAGATGAAGCCAACGCTGAAATCTCGGGTGCTTTGAACGCGGAGGAGCTGTATAAGGCTCTGCAAGGAATGGAGTCTGGAAAGGCACCGGGAATTGACGGTCTGCCAGTTGATTTTTATAAGTCGTTCTGGTCAGAGCTGAAGGAGGACCTTTTGGAGGTGTTGAATGAAAGCATGGCTGAAGGTCAGTTGCCTGTGAGCTGCCGTAGAGCAGTGCTAACCCTCCTGCCTAAGAAGGGCGACCTTATGGAGATCAAGTGTTGGCGGCCCGTGTCACTACTCTGCAGTGATTGTAAACTGCTCTCTAAAACCCTGGCTAACAGGAAAGCAGGAGTGATGGATGGTGTCATCCATCCTGACCAGACTTACTGTGTTCCCCGTAGATCAATATTTGATAATGTCTCTTTGGTTCGTGATGTTATGGATGTCTCCAAGTTGTTGATTTAGATTGTGGGTTAATTTCCCTTGATCAAGGAAAGCCTTTGATCGTTGAGCACTGCTATTTGTGGAGGGTTCTAGAGGTTTATGGGTTTTGTCACAATTTTATAAATTGTATTTAAGTTCTTTATAGTGACGTGGAGAGTATTCTTAAGGTGATGGTGGTTTATGTGCTCCTTTTAGTGTTCATAGAGGTGTTAGGCAGGGGTGTTCGCTGTCTGGTATGCTTTATTCTTTGGCAATAGAACCACTGCTACAGCAAATAAGAGCCAAACTGCATGGTATATGCTTGCCAAATTGTGAAAATAATCTTATAGTGTCAGCTTATGCTGACGACATAATAGTTATGATTAACAGGCAAAGTGATATTCAGGTCTTATCAAGATTACTTAAAACTTTTAATGGTCTATCTTTTGCGAGGGGAAACTGGAATAAAAGTGAAACGTTATTGTTAGGTAAGTGGGCACTTGGAAAGCCAGAACTTCCTGATGGTTTAATTTGGGGAAAATGTGGTTTTAAATACTTAGGAGTGTTTTTGGGTGATGAGTCGACAATACAAAAAATTGGGAAGGGGTTATTGAAAAAGTTAAAGGTCGTCTGAATAAATGGAAATGTTTAGTGCCAAAGATGTCATACAGAGGTCGTATTTTAATTATGAATAATTTGGTTGCATCTTCATTGTGGCACAGGTTCGCCTGTGTTGACCCTCCCGTACAACTGTTAACTAAAATCCATTTTTGGGATGAATTGCATTGGGTCCCACAAAATGTGTTGTTCCTGCCAAAAGAAGAGGGTGGACATGGATTAATACATCTTCTAAGTAGGATAGCAACCTTTAGGTTGCAGTTTGTACAGAAACTGTTAGTTGGTCCAGTTGACCTTAAATGGTGTGCTGTTGCATATGAGATTTTACATAATATTGAGAGTTTGGGACTGGATAAGACTCTCTTTCTTATGGACCCATTGAAACTGAACACTTCTAGCCTACCAGTGTTTTATAGAAACATTTTAAAGGTTTGGAGTCTTTTCTTTTTTAAAGAAGCAGAGGCACCAACCTCACTTCATTGGCTACTGGAAGAGCCTTTAATTCATGGATCACGTCGGGATGTGTCTGCAAGTGGACTTTTCCCAGGACTGAGCAAGACACTCATTGACAGTAAAGTCACCAGCTTGGGAAAGTTATTAGAAATAGCTGGACGTGATATTGAGAACGAGGAGGCAACGGCTCAACGCTTGGGATTTAGATCAATTCGTCTGGTTGCACAGTTATTAGTAAAATGGTCGTCAACTCTTAATGCAACAGAAAGGACCTTGCTGACTGAGTACAGTGACGGCCTCTGCAACCCAAATCCTAAAAACTCCTTTCCTTGTTTTTGTTTTTCTTTGAATTTGGAAGGAGCTTCCGGAGTCTTTCTCGAAAGTTCTGAATCCATGTGTTTAGACTTCCTTTTGAGCACCGGGAAGGTTTTATACAAGTGTTGTGTAATAAATTTTAACAAAAATTTAAGTAAGAAAATTGATACTCCATGGCGTGGGTATTTTAAGTTGAATAATGATAAAAAGCCGTAGTGGAGAGCATTATAATAACCACTGTTGACAAAAAAAACTGGTGATTTACAGTGGAGAGTCCTTCATGGTGCTGTAGCTGTCAATGCTTTTATTTCAATCATAAATCCTGAGATTGATGCGGGTTGTCCTTTTAGTACTTTTAGGAGAGAGAAACTATATTTCATGCATTTGTCAACTGTACTAGATTGCAAACTTTATTCTTGTATTTGGGTAACATCTTCAGAAATTGTAATGAATCCTTTTATATGGTTTTAAATATGTAATGAAGAAAAGATTTATTTGTCAATTTCTGAATTTTGTTCTAGGCCACGCAAAACTGGCTATCTATGTAACAAGAAAGAAAAAAGTGGAACACAATTTGGAACAGAATCTAGTTACCTTGTTCTTGAACATGGTTCAAGCTAGAATACTGATTGATTTTAAATACTACAAACATATGGATGATCTTGTTGCCTTTGAGGAATTTTGGTGTTACAATGAGAAGTTGTGTACTGTTGTTGAAGGCAATTTGGTTTTTATAAATTTGTGAGTTTGTCTGGTTTCCTCTATAAACGAGCTTTGTAATTTAATTGAGTTGTGAATACTATTTGTAATAAAGGATTGTAAATTTCAAATTCTCTCTCTCTTTCTACCACTCTCTCTTTCTCTTTCTCTCTCTCTCTCTCTCTCTCTCTCTCTCTCTCTCTCTCACTCTCTCTCCCACTCTCTCTCTCTCACTCTCACTCTCTCTCTCTCTCAACAGTACTCTGTCTGTTCATTCAGAGTATCTCATGTGAATATGTTCTGGTACGGGAGAATATGACTTAGAATGAGGCACAGGTTTACTGCTGACAGCATCACTTTGATCTGGTCACCGTTCAAAACAATGAAGACTGTATGAATGTACAAAGAGCAGTTCAACCATTATTGACTTCAGCCGTCTGGATTGGACTCTACAATAACATTTCAAGCTGGTGGTGGTCATATCAAGATGAAGAGATTTCATTCTACGGATGGTCTGAAACTGAACCAAACAACTATAATGGAAAAGCTGAATGTGTCATGATATCATCTAGTGGATGGAATGATGTAGCCTACTCTAATAAACTTCCCTTTTTTTGCTTCAAAGGTATGAAAAAAGACCAACAAATGTCAATCACATGAATATTTTAAGTAGTTAATATATTGTTATTTCATTTAATTCAACTTTGTAATATGATTCAATCCTCTCATTCACCAGAATGCATTTAGCAACAAACTAACAAGAATTAATTAACAATGCAGTGATAAGTTGTACAGAGACTGCAGAACAACAATAGATTAGACCAAGTTACAAGAGGAAATGTTTTTCAGTGAATAAAAAATCTAAAGGAAAGAGATTAAGAGTGGTGACACATGAGATGTTTTGAACTTCTAGAAGGAAATACTGTGTTTTGATTTAATTGAAGTGGTCTTCAAAAGTCGCTTAGAAAAGTGTTTTTGAAATGAGCATCTTTACTGTTATTTGTTCTAAGCTTATTATTATTATTATGATCCCCAAAATTTCTGACTGCTACTCCTCCTAGAGCTTTCAAGTTAGATGCACCAAACTTTCCACAAACCTTCAAACTGGTCTGACTTGAGTTGCTATATCTTTGAAACCGATCCAGGTTCTGGTTTTGAAAACAAGACTCTCAAAACCACCTCATTTTCCATGGACTTAACATTGCGACAAACTTTGATTGCTCATAACTCAAATAAGGATGTCGTACAAACTTGCAAGTTTACACATTTGAAGAGTCTGGCAGGCTCTATAAGAACAAATATCACAATGGGGTGTCAGTTGTACCCCTGGGGTGTAAGAGCCCCCAAAAATTCCTAAATGCCCATATAAGGCGTTATAACTGTCCCGTGTTGAATATCTTTGCAGTACAACCACTTGGAGACAAGGGGGTGGGCTCATTTTACTCAGGCAACCAATCAGTAACCCAGAAACTTTATTTAGTTACGGAGCCACGCCCATAGCAACCATTTACAGCAACCGCTCCCATAGACTCTCATTATAAAACGTCCAGATGGACATCTTCCAGAACAGTGTCGTAGAGACAAGGGGGTGGGCTCATTTGACTAAGGCAACCAATCAGTATCCCAGAAACTTCATTGAGCTACGAAGTCACGCCCACAGCAACAAAACATGTTAACTTAGCAACCATTTAACAAGACCTATAACTCTTCATCAGAACATCGTCGAGACATGGGGTTGGTTAGTTTGATGCATCATCAATTGGCTCCTGCTAAGCCACGCCCATAGTAACCAAACAGGTTAGCCTGGCAACCGTTTTGTAATACCCATATTTCTGCATCAGAACATCATAGAGACACTGGGGTTGTTGGTTCGTTTCAATCACAGCTTAGAGTATCATCAAGGGACAGATGCTAAGCCACGTCCATAGCAACTAAACAGGTTAGCCTAGCAACCGTTTAGAAATACCTTTATATCTTCATCAAAACATCGTAGAGACACAGGGGCTGGTTCGTTTCACTCATGGCTTGGAGTTTCATACTAGCAACATGCTAATTATGCTAGAGAACATGCTAATCATGCTATCAACATCCTAAGCACTGGGGTCACATTATTTTTTCCATCATGTTAGAAAAAGTTTATTAATAAAACCTTTCAAACTATTTCAAACTCTTCAGGAATGGCTTTATCAAGCCAACATATAGTTTGTACTCAAACTTTCCAATCTAGTTTTATTTTATTATTTGTTTATTAATAGTGAGTAATAAAATATTTCATCATGAAAGATAATTAGTTGTAATACCATCATATCCTCATGGCTCAGTGTTAACGGAGCTCTTGCGAATCTGGTCCCTGGTTAGTTCCCAGTGTTAGTTGCTATAGTAACTGAGTTTGAACTATTTCAAGTTTGCTCTATGAAACCGAATCCACTGACAATAAGTCTGACAAACTCAAATCAGCCTCTCTATTTTTCTATCTACGTTTAAAACGTTGATTTCCATTTTGTGATTTATTTAACATCAAAGGAAGTGAGAAAAAACTGATGTAAAAGAGTCACATTGAGGATCATCTGATGTTAAACAGTCAGGGTTTAAATTATAATAATAGTAATAATAATGTGTTGAGACTTGCCTGTTGTAACTATCTCAGTGTAAAAAGAAAGTCTCCTCGAACAACAAGGCAGCACAAGATAAGAAAATCCTGTTTTAATGTCAGACGCGCCAGCTATTGTTAGTGTTCTGCTGTATTGATCTGATTTGTGCTTCTGAAATTTCGTTTTGGTTAAAACAGAAATGATATAAAAAAATTCATAATAAAGATTTATATATGAGCTCTGATTTTCTTAATCTGTTTTTTTTGGGCTGGTGGAAGTTGCTATGAAAAGAACAGTTGCTATGAAAACGAGAAATTGACAAATGATTAGTTTAATTTGTATTAAACGCATGAAGTTGTTCCGTTAGAAAGATTGACTGTAGATTTGTGTAACTGTTGTGATGATGTTTTCTTCACACTTTATATGAGTTGAAAATTAATAAAGCTTTTAATCTTCCAGCAGAGACCAAGAAACAGATTGTGAGATTTGAGGTGAAATCTGGTCAGAATGTCAATGATCCTGCAGTGATGGAGATCATCTTACAGTCGGTAAGTATTCAACTATTTGTGTTGAAAGTGTGTCCTACACGACACAATGAGCTGACACACAGATAGTAGAGTTTTTCAGACTCACTCAAACATGTTTGTTTCTGGCTTAAGACACAATCACACTTGAGACTTCCAAGATAAAGTCAACTTCCATTGGCTTCCATTCATACGCATGCAATTTGTTAGAAGATATTTTTGCATTTCGCTGTGTTTCAAAGTTCAAGTTTGGTGACCTCTGACCTGTGAATTCGTGTCACGTGAGTGCGTGAGACCAATAGAAGATCAAAACATCACAGCGTGACCTCTACGTACTGAAATGTAAAAGATGGAGGAATCAGTGACGCACATTTTCACACCGTCAGAAGGAATTAGACTCAAGTCTAGTGTGAGCGCAGCATTACTGTGTCACTGTGATTATTGTGTTGTCACCAGTGCGTTACTTAAGAAAAGAGTTTACAGATAGAAAACAAAGAGAACTTCAGAAAGCAGTCTTGTGACTTCACTGACTTTACTGGTTCTTTTCAATTGCAAAGTACCAACAAGAAGAAAAATATGTGAAAGCTTTAAATTTACATCCATGACATATACAGTTAAATAACACCATCAGTTGTGTAGTGCTGCCTGGAGAAGAAGTAGTGTCTGTCCTCATTTACTCACCCTCAGGTTGTTCCAAACCTGTATAAATGTATTTGTTCTGCTGAACACAAATTAATATATTTAGAAGAATGTCAGTAATCAAACAGATCTCATCCCACATTGACTCTTATAGTATTTACAGAATGTTCCCTATTATGGCCATAAATGTGGGATGAGATCTGTTTGTTCGTATTTGGCTCTGGTTTGTCCGGTGTCTCTGAATTGTTATTAAAGGACACTCAAAATGCTTGACAGATGGGGAAAACACAGAAAATCGAACCCGATCCGATTTTTTAATGACGGACGAAAATATCTGAGGCAGTGTTTAAATGTGATTGACGCAACGTGAGGTCATATTTGTTTTTTAACGAACGAAAATTTCTCAATGTGCAATGGGCTTAAGACTGTGTGTCATGATTTTTTGTGTTGTGTAGATTCAACAGAAACTGACAGATTTTGGCGTACACAAAGACACAACAGTGACCTGGAGAATGCAGCCTGATGGAAAGGTTTTCACACCAAAACATAAAGATGAAGAGAAACAGAAAGTGCTTTCAGACTTCTGACCGATCACCCCACAGTCGTTGTGTTTAAAGACGTCATTTTCATCACTTGAGAGAAATGAAATACATGTTTTATAGGATTTTTTTCAATTACATGTAAACGTTTATAATAACTTCAGTTATTATTTTGTTATCAAGTCAAATATATTTAGTTATTCTTGATTGATCTTAGAATTAAGCTTTGAAGATGTGTGTTATTAATGATATTATAGTGATAGTAGCGTGACAATCTATTAAACTACAATCAAATGATTAGAGATTAAGACAATGACATGTGACAATGTGAGTTAAATGTTTATATTCTGTGTTTTATTTTGTGTGTTTGTGTTTGGTGAGGTGTGTTGACTGTAGCAGCTGAACATGTAATGCTTTTGGATCAAAACTTGTACAACATACAGTATTAGTATTCACAACATATAGTAGTAACCATGTATGAAGGGTTAAGGGTTTTGAATCATTTGGTTGTTTTCACCCGATTCCACCCTGCCCTATGAATGTTTACATGTTGTGTTCAATAAAAACATGAAAACATATAATGTTTGTGCGGTATTAGTTTAAGCAGACTGTGTTTCTCTATTGTTGTGACTTAGATGAAGATCAGAACACATTTTATGACCAATTTATGAAGAAATCCAAGTAAGCCCAAAGGGTTCACATACTTTTTCTTTCAACTGTAGTTATTGTGTGTGTTTGATTTTACTGATGTTTTAAGCATTAATAAAGCGGTTATGTAAACTGGACATAAACAGAAGCCTGTAAAGTGAGCTCAGAACAATCCCCATCACTGGATGATCACTGCACAGCAAAGTCTCTGGTGTAAAAATGAGTCCATACCTATTGGTGTACAAACTTACACTGAAGCAGAGTCTTTCTGGTGTGAAATGTTCATTTATTCATGCAGTTAAATAATACTGAAATACATAAGTTAACTTACAGATGTTTCTATTAACGGTCAACATTTAAGATTAAAAATCAACACATTACAATATTTCAATGTTGTCAATAAGTTATTTGATACCAAACATATAAAAAAAACATGAACTTACTCGGTATTACATCAATGTTTGCAAAAAATATTTACTATTGTAATAACACCTGAAATTTCATAAGAAATATAAACAAGAAATGCTTTGAGTCTTTCTTCAGATGCGTCTGATTACACACGCACGTCACCATGACAACCTCTTGGCGCCCCCTTATGGCAGAGGCCGACATTGCACTGTTTTAAAACTCAGTGTGCTACTGTAATAATTTAAACAGGCTCAGAACACACATCAATAAAACATAAATATTTACAAATACACATTATAATTCGGATACAAGTATTAAGTAGTTGCCACTTGTTCAACATTCGATTGTTCTTCACCCACACTGTTAAAAAATTGACAGGTTTTCAAAAGATTTGACTAAATATTGTATTAAGTGTTAACTCTAACATTACAGTAAATTCCTGTGAAACAGTCATATTGCTGTTGGGTTACGTTGCACAGAAAAGATTAATGAGAGTGAATAAAGACGTGATGATCACTGATGACAGAGAGAAGTCAAACACTGTAGAGTCAAGAGCTCAACTAAAGCAAACACTCATCATCATAATGAAGACTTCAAATGACAAACCAGTCACATCTTAACCTCTAAGATCACAGTTTGAGCTCACAGTGAGTTTGTGTGAGGTTATATGTTGACCTCATTGTGTGTATTCTGTAAACTCAAGGTGACATTTACATTTATTCATGTAATGAATTCATGAATAAATGTAAATGTCACCTTGAGTTTACAGAATACACACAATGAGGTCAAAATGGCAGACACTTTTATCCAAAGCGACTTACAAGTAGGGTGCAGTGGGCAGCTATCCCTGCAGAGCAAACAGGGGTAAGGTGTCTTGCTCAAGGGTACTTCAGTCATTTCCTAGTGGCACTGATATTTGAACCAGCGACCTTCTGGCTACAAGTCCAACTCTCTAACTACTAGACCACAACTGACCCCTGACATCACTGTGAGATGGCTGTGACATCATGGAGTTTACCTGGGTTAGCACTGAACAGTTTTATAGAGTGAATTCTACAGCAATTTTTCCCCATATGGTTACTTCTCTGCTTGGTTTCTTATCTCAAAATACAGTAACTATCATATATTATATTATGGTTCATGTTAATGTTTTGATGAAATTGTTTTTTTTAAAGTCACCATTATAGTGAGCAATGTTTGCTTTAGTTGAATACTGCCAATGTCATTAACTCTATAAATGTTTTCTTCTCTCTTTTTCCGTTTTATCTGTTGTGTACGCCAGTATTAACATTGAGTTGAAACATCAGTGATAAAAACTTAATGTTGATTTTGGTGTTTTTCTGCTTCAGCATAATTAACCACTAGATGGTGACAGCACCTTATTTTACACATCAAACAGTTCTGCTGCAAAACCACTTTATCTCACATTTGTTTTCTACTCATTTAGATCTTTGGTGTTTAACATGTCATATAATGTGTATTTTTCAGGTTAAACTTTTGTTTTGTTTGATAGTTGTGAATATATGTAACAGAATGTTTTTTCTGTATTGATAAATTGTGCAATATAAAGACAAGTTTTCCAGCACCAGCTCTGAAGTCAAATTCTTTGATCAAGTAACAAAGCTCTAAGCCAACAAAAGACAGAAATAAAAGATGAGAGAATTACCTGAATGGGAATACAAACAGAAACAGTTAACTTTAGTATACAGATGCTTAGATGTAAAGTATTTGACCTGAAAAAAGCATGTTTTTCATGTACACTGTAAAACTTTTCATTGTAAATTTGCAGTAATTTACAGGCAGCAGCTTCACCTGCTAGGGTCTTTTTTTCCACAGTTCTTTACTTTATTTAGAATCACAGGGTTGAATCTTCAGTTTGATGTGATAAATGGTGAATCGTTCATGATGTTAATAAATCAATAAAAATAATTTCGCGGATACAATGGCTAAGAATGAAAAAGATGAGAAGATTCTTATCCTGTCAATCACACATCCAACACTTGTTCTACAAAGCTTAACAATGATGGTACTTCTGCTGTCTTTATGGGAGCTCGGAAATTTGATAAGTCTGGAAATAGTAACACTAAAACATTTATTTAAGTATTTAGGACCATTCCATAAATTATTTTTATAAAATAAATAATATATATATAAAATGTACATATTTATGCTGGATCGTATGCTGGGTGTCATTGTTGAGATTGACAGATGCTGATTCCCAGCATACATGATAATATTTTGTTCATTGTCATCATTGCTAAGATTTGATGTCTGTGTGACAGTTGACAAAGATCATTTGTTTTTAAAGACAAAACTATTTTTTAATACTTCACAGAGTCTTTTAGGAATCAGGTAAGCTCAGAAGAAGCATACTTTATTCTTTTGAACCATTGCACAAAATCTGTCTGATAAAGTCTTGCAGTGACTTCATGAAAAATGATAACTCTTAAATTAAGTGAGTTCACCCTAAAATGATAAGAGAGATTAGTTGTTGGTTTCCAATATTCTTTCACAGTGTTCTGTTTTTACAGTGACTCATGAAATTGAGGATCCATTGACAATGTCTTCATGTTGTTTTCATGCGCTTGAGTTAACTTTGACTTCATTTCAGGAGGGTGATGAAACCTTTTCTTTACAGTTGAAGGAATGTTTGTGTTAAATGTGAAGTATGTACTGTATGTGTAGTATCTTTGACATGCTGTCAGCTTGTAAAGCGTATCATTTTCATTCCTCCCATAGTTTGCATTTCTTCAACAAACGATGCATGAAAGGAGTTGCGTGCAAACAAAGTGCATTCTCATGTATTTCATGACTTCTGTTGAAATTTGTTAAAGCTGTAAAGCCCTTATTTGACAGGAAAAAATGACACCACACCGCTTCTGCATTCTAAACTCTGACAGAACTATCATACGTGTTTAAAATCAGTAAAACGCACACCGTGTGCTAATGGAGCACATCAAACAAGTTTCCCCCCAAAAAAATACACAGAAAAGGAAGTATGTGCACCAATAACATGCATAATAGTGCTAATGTAATGTCTTAACACAATATTGCTGTGACAATAAAGGTTGTTTCTATTTATATAGCTCTGTTTACAAATTTAGAATACGGGGGTACCTGCTGCAAGCATCTCTGATCTAAGGGGTCCTTGCCCCGAAAAACGTTGAAGACCACTTGCTGTGTAATGTAATTTTCACTCCAAACGTCATAAAATCCACGTGTGTAGGTCAAGAAAGGCAACATTTTTCATAAAAAAATAAAACCTACCTCTGTATTTCAAAATCCGGTTCATGGCCCTGCTCACGCAATGACAGCAATTTCAACAGCAAAAGAACAGAATGTACATTAGAAACATGACAGAGAAAACTCATTTCAGAAGCCCTCCGGGGCCTGAGAGCTTCAGAAGGAGAAGAAATAAGACCATGCATTATTAATCTTAGTTCATGTTTATTTCAACATTTACTTAAACATTATTAAATTCAATCATTGTCATTGTTAACATGAGTAAATGCACCATGTACTAACATGAACAAGGATTAATAAAGGCTGAAATTTCTATTGTTCTCTGTTAGTTCTTGTTAGTTAAAGTATTTTCTATTGTTATCAAACAGCAACGTATTGTAAAGTGTTACAGTACCAAGAGCAGATCATCTCCTCTCTTACTTTATTGTGAATTCAAATCCTAACACCTATAGGGTTGAGCACTTTCAAAAGGAAACTTCAACCAAAAATAAATTCTGTCATCATTTACTCACCATCATGTCATTTCCTACCGTATAAATGACTTTGATCTGATGAACACAGAGAAGGATATTTGGATGAATGTTAGTTATTTTTCAGACCTGACTAACCGCAGCTCGCATGGAGCACTCACTACTGCCTGATTCAAGTGCATACCTGAAAATCACAACATTAAAGCAACGTCAAACACAAGATGGAGCTCCCCAGCTAACAAAAAAGGTCCTAGAAAGTCCCCTAAATGACCTCGGCAAACGTCCCCCAAACGCCATTTATTTTATTGAGAACATACAAGCGAGACATTGTTGTCATGTGTGGTTGTAGCTGTGAAACATGCACAACAAATGAGTAGAATTTCATGAAGGTTTGTCTTTAACAAATCCATAAGAAGGAGCAACTGAGAACAATAAAACCAAAACTATACCTGACAAAAGAATGGCAGTACCGAGCAAAACATGGGACATACATGGGAAACGTAATCAGGGAGAACAGAAACAGGTGCGGAACTAATTAGGAGTTAATAACTGTGGAGTTATTCTCATGGCACTTCTTCCAAAGGGCTTCTTACCTAAAAATACAAAACAAAATGAACAAATTCAGTTTGATATGTCCAAATTTGTGTTTATTTAGAGGCTATTTTAAAAGTGAGTGATGCAAAAGTCTGCATAAAAGCATGTGGTGAAGTGTTTATAAAGCTGATAAAAAACATAAAACAAAACCCAATAACCCTTTCTCTCAAAAGGTAGTGGTCTATCTCTTGTTGAAACTATTAACTTTGTATTGGCACCTAATGTATTATGGCTCCTGTATGACATATCGCTTGTTGCTCCCTAACTCTATGTAAGTCGCTTTGGATAAAAGCGTCTGCTAAATGACTTAATGTAAATGTGATATTTCAGATTGTCGGCTACCTGTTTGTTACATACATTGTTACAAACACACAAACGTTACATTGTTTAATGCGGATAGTTGTTATATTGTGAAGGCATGTTGAAGTGCAAACGGCGTACCGTGTGTTCTCTGCACTTATAATGTTGCTTAGTTTCCTCACGCATCTCGGACTTATATTTGAAATCATATTCTACAAAAAGCTGTCTTATTTATGTTTTACCGTAACATCAAATGCAGTGCCAGCGCTATGGGGGGGGGGCATTCGAATGCCTGCCCCCCCTAGCAGTCGTTGATGTTCCTCCTACAACAGGCCATGGCGTGGCCCTAAAAATATCCCTTTCAGTTATCCTTTTAACATTAAATGTGCAAACTGTAATTTAAATTAAATTAAATTCAATTCAATTAATGGGGTAAACGCATAATTTTGGTTGTTCATTTGTTGCGGGAATATGGGCATTGTGCCTTTAAGAAGCATGGGGTTTGTAGTCCTGGCCGTACTGAATGATGCGAAAATAAGTGCGGGGGGGCAGGGTATTCATGTTTGTGAGAGAAAACTAGCATACGGAGGAAAGGAGAGAAAGTGTCATTGTTCCGCAATCTTGTCGTGTCCATTCTTGGTCTTGGGGTGTAGCCATGGCATAGCCTTAGGTTTTGTGTAGAGAGAGAGCGATAGTTTACCTAGCGCTCTTCTTTACTCTCTCTCCGGTCCGCGGCTCTGTTCCAGCCATCCCTTTCAACAAATTCCTTGTTACCTTCCCATTAGTGTTTCATTCCCCACACCTGCCCCTTGTTAATTATCCTTTGTCTGTCTCCCTTTAAAACATCCTCGTGTTTATTGTCCTTTGCTCATTCATTGTACTCTGTACTTCGACCATGCCGTGCCTTGCCCGTGCCTTGCCCGTGCTATATCTTTTGTGGATGCCTTACCTTGCCTGTTGTTTTGTGACGTTGCGCCGGTTTGTTTTGCTTTAGGTTTTTGTTCCCTCGTTGGTAGTCGTTTCGTTTCTTGTTGTTATAGATTATTTAGTCTTGTCTTTGTTTCCCCCCATCGTTTGCTTTTATTTTGATCCTGTTTTTAGTGTTTAAATAAACCTTTGTTAACATGGTCAACTTGTCAAAAAACGAGTTGGGTGTATTACGTAGTATTTCTGTGCTCAATATTATTGTGATATCAGGTTGAATAATGAATATCAAGCAATTTAACAATAATAAAGACAAGCACTCTAGGCCGTAGCTTCATAGTTTCATGATTTGTGAGGTCTGGGTCAGGTGTCAATAATAATAATATTACCAAAAAATGCTTTCAATGATTCAACTTTAATAAATATAATGATTAATAGTGTTTTGGGTATGGGAGACAGTTCACTAATGATTAAGCTAATAATATATTGTGCTTCTCTTCACGTTGGGGAGTCAGGTTTACTACGTTACACTAGTCACTCAGTATTTTCACTGTCAAAAATGTTCCCATATGCGACTCATCACTGTGTGCGGAGCCTGCATACCCACACACTCACTCACAACTCTATTAATCAAATGACACACCAGCCGCCGCATCAAATTAAATTAATCCATCTTTTACACCAGGGACAATACAAAGCTTTGCAAAAGCTTCACATTTTATTTTTGAATATGAAAAATGACCGATGTCCGGACTTCTGTGACCTCATAGCTGGCTACAGTCATATAAGCATTGACTCACATCCCAATGTTTTTATAGCCCCAGTAACTGCTTGATTAGTTTGAATCACATCTGTGTTACGCAATAAGCAAGTTCTTCAGATATTTAGGCAGAATGCAAGAAAATATGATTTAAGAAATGCACTGACACAGAAAAGCCTCCAACAGCTGGAGCAGGAAAAACATGTTTTGTGGTTGTTGTTGAGTGTGGTGGGACGTCCCTAACACTTTCAAATGCTTTAAAAGTTACCCCACTGCTCAGTGCAGTCCTGAGAGACTTCACATGTAAACCACATCTTGATTCATGCAAGATGGATTCTGGGAAAAAAGAAAAGAATGGCAAGTCCAAAAGCAATCATCCAAATACCAAAAGTCCTAATAATTCCAGGCCAGTTACTTTACAGGTAAATACATCACTGGGTAAAGAAGAACGTGAAAGGGACCGTGGCTCCGATGACCCTAAAGACCGGCAGGATGGCTGCTGTGACTGCGACTTCTGTGATCTCGGCGAGTGTGCTTTCAGTGTGTGTGATTGTGTGTTTGATATTGTAATGGAAATTATTTCGGGATGATACCCTGACGGGTGAGAAACAGTTACTTTATAATCAATGTTTTTTTTAACCATTGCTACCAAAAATATGAGCATTTTATTATTTTCTATAGATTGTGAAGTTTATTGAATTGTAATTTTAAAAAGATACTGAAAGAAATATGTGTTTCGATAAAATGGTCTGGTCACAAGTGACCTACTGAAGCTTGCTATTTAATTAAACTGGAATAATAAGTTATATATGGTGCTAAAAATGTGTAAGAAGTATTATAAGGTTTTATTTTATATTATTAGTTATCTAGTTGATATGAATAAATAATTGCATAATCCTGTTTGCAAAAGCTCAGCTGTATGTGTTTATTACAAACTTGTGGTTCATGATTGCTCTTTGAATGTATTTGTTTCAGATTGTTTGCATTTGTGGAAACAATGCGATGCATGTGTAGGATATTGATCAATATTGATGGTGTTAGTATTGAAATATGTCAAATGTTCAAATGAATGGCTGCCCCTTTGAGACCAGAGTAAAGTTTCGCAAATGCATGATAATAAATATTAAATTGGACCTCGGTTACATAAAGAACATAGAAATAGAGTTCATAGATTGTATCATTGGACATGAAGCAAGTTGATATAAACGACCATGTAAATATTTTAGAGAACCTTTGAAATTTTCACTTCAAATCAGCATTTCTGGATGTGTTGTTGCCATTCCAGTACATTCCTAGACAACAACATTTGCACAACAAACAAATACATTTCAACACTCTGTTGACCACAGAAAATCGGGTATTGAACGTCAAGAGTCAAGAGCCTAAAGCACAAACTGATCACAATAATGGTGTTTTGTTGAAATTTCAACATATTTACAACATTAATAGCAGGTGCACAAGTGATATTGATTCAATGCAATTAACATTTACAAATCATTTTCCTACATTGATTCAACAATTTCTAGTTGATAGCTTTCTGTCTGGAGTGTCTGTTGTATTTAGTCAAATTAAATCAGAGTAGTGAAATAAAGTCAACTTAGGTTATTACATTAAAAATATATTTTCCCTAAACGTTTCTTAACTGCATGTAAATATTTTGCTTTCGCATTGCTTAAAGGTGAATATGAACTTGTTTTCTTTGCAGTATTTGAGGCCTGAAAAAAATACAGAACATCTGTTATTTTATTTTGACCTGTATCCCAGCTTTCGTGTTCTGCAAATAAATGCAAATAGAAACAATATTTTTATTTGACATATGCGAAAAATATTGTCAGTAATTCACAGAATGAAACAAAAATGTAAATTTACCCAAACTCACACCTATATGTAGTAAAGTCAGAAAAACTGAATAGGTGCTTTAAATGGTCTCTTCTGTTTTCCACAGCTGTAATATTTGAGAGAGAGTAGATGGACGGCTCCAGTAAAGAACATCATCACCACAAGGACAACAGCACAGAGAACTACTATCAAACTACAGTCAACATCAGGATCATTTGTGACATTTTGAATGATAAACATCATCGTTATAAAATAAAGTTCCCTCCTTTTACTGTATCCTTTCATGTTCACATATGTGGATTTACTTTCATTTTCACTGCATCTTATCTTATTCTCTTGTTCAGCCAACATAACATAGTTGAGATAAATGCACAGATGAATGAAAATGTATATTGATTGTCCCTTTGTGCTCACCTTACACTGCCAAAAAAAGAACTGTGAAGGTATAATTTTGTTCATAGGCTAACAAAACATGTAACTGTTCTTTTACAACACACCCTTGGGGTGCCCAAACTGCAGAGTCTAGCTCCAATAAAACAAATCAGGGGTTCGATTAGAACGAACTCTAGTGCGACTACGAGTATGAACGCACCCCCAAACACACCTGAACAAGCTCATGAATGTATTCAAGATCAACAGAAACCCTGACAGAAACCATCAATGTTAAAATGTTTTGATTTGTCAATATCACTTTTGCACTCTTAGTTAATGTATAAAAATGTTGATATTTAATTAAACCAGCATTATTGTGATCAGTGTTTGCTTAAGTGGAGATCATGACATGAACTTCTCGCTTCTCTGAGAATCTGTAGCGTTTCTGTGCAATCATGAAGAAAGATGCATTAAAGTTGAGTTGGTGTAGGGTAGCTTAGTGTGAAGCTATTAAAGGGATTTGTAAGAATACAAAATAATGTTGGAGCTGATCTTTCATGACTGATTTAAATGCTCTGATTTACAAGTGTAAAGATACTGAGATAAATAAAAAAATGTACTGACACACTTAGACATCAACAACCATAATACATATGATATGTTATTCATATACGAAAGCAGAGTTATGGACAGTGTGAGAATCTGGATTTCGTTCTGTCCTCTTTAAATATATCATCTGTGTCTAATAGAACATTTGTCTATCATACGTATTCATTTATATTAGTATAAGCTTCCTTCACCCTAATATGGGCCTTACTTTCCTGTTGTTTAACCTGGTTGAGAGTCGTACTGACCTGAGTGACTATCGGTCTCCATCTCAAGGCTCCTAATGATGTGAACTGATGTGTTTTGATGCTTAATACGTACTTTGTAATCACATCTGATTGTTTCAGGAGGAATAAGACTAAACATCAAGTCTTGTCTTTTTCCACCCTTGTGGTTTTATATGACACCTCCTTTTAATCTTATAAATACTAGTCCTTTAACAAATAAACATTGGACTCTGATTGAACTAGACTCTTGTGTCTGTGTCAAACTTTGTCTCCAGATCTGCAACTCTGTGTGTTCCGTCGACTAGACTTTTCAACCATAGAATAATATTTTGTAGGGGACATTGAGAATATTACATTCTAACAGAGAGGATCAGTTACACATGAAGAATCTGTGTATGAATCTCAACAATGATGGGAATCAACAAAAGAAATTGTCTTGCAGCAATGCATGCTGGAAGTCATGAAAAAATTTGTATTATTATTTTTATTTATTTTATTATTATTTTGTGCATGACAATCCCTTTTGTTGATTCCCACCATTGTTGAGATTCATACACAGATTCTTCATGTCTAACTGATCCTGTCCATAACTCTGCTTTCCTATATGGATAACACATAACACTTAAAGGTCATTTAAAGAACTTCATTGTGAGGAAATAACTGACCTGATCCCACTGGATCTTTGTTCTCTATGCCACAAACTTCTCACTATTGCTGAGATTCATACACTGATTCTTGATGTCTGTGTGATTTCAATAAATGACTTGTGAAGCACGCAGCCTCAATATATGGAAATATTAATAGTCGGGGGTCCAACTCAAGGAAACACTGATCACTATGAGGGTAAGCTTCAACGACACTTGTTGAGGTTTGTATGAGAGTGTTGATGTCTAAGTGTGTCAAAAATTACAGAAATTGGAGTTTTACTCCTGGAGGGCTTTAGTCATGCAGAGTTTAAATCAAACACACCAGAACAAGTCATTTAAGCTCTTCAGGATAACTGGATTGCTATAAGGCAGGAAACTGATCTCCAGAAACTGAGTTTGACATCTTATATCTGGGGCCTTTCCTAATGTCTTATTAACTGTGAAATATTGCCACCTCCTTCACTGTATTTTAATGATTGTATTTTAAGACTCTTGTATTTTAATGTCAAGATTTTATTGTTGGCTGTAACAGAATGAGAAGAAAATGTTGTTGTGGCACTTAACACTAAAATCAATTGGGATCAAGTGATTGTGACCATAGTGCAGTTATCAGTTATCTAAATGAGTGGTTCTCAACCTCTTGGAACTAAGGTCCTCCCAAACCTCTCCTATTTACTGAACGCCCCACCATGATACATAGATAGGAAGAGAGCTATTAAAATGTCTAAATCTGGTGTATCGCTCTTTATTTCAACTAACTGCTCCTCCGTGTCAATTGATAGATCTTTTCTGGGCAACTGAAGGGGTTTCTGACGCAGGCAAATGAATGAAATCCTCAACGATATAACGGGCAAATTGAACTGCGAATTCAACCTTTGATAACGTCTACCAGATATGCCAATGCCAACCACCGGGGGTCTTCCAAGAAATATTCAAGATCGGACTTTGCATCAACTTGAAACGCCTTCACTTCTGAACTCAATGTGAAATCTGACCTCTGGAGAGCTAGCTGTAGCCGTTTTAGCCGAACTTACCTCATCAAATATGATTCTCTACCAGATCGAATAAGATTACATTTATGAAACAAGTTATTTAAAACATCAATTTCAGTCAGTGAATTAGTTTAGCTCAAAGGAAAATATGTTTAACTATCGTAATCAAATATACATATTTGATTACTGGAGTAGTGACGATAAAATTGAGTTGTATGTATTCGTCACGCAAATGTATAAGTGATATTATAAACTCCAACTTTATCTCATGGCCATAAGTGACGTGACAATACTAAACAGAATTTAGAGTAAAGGTAGCATAATCCAAACACAATTAAAGGGACCTTAGTTTTGTGAGCAGTGAGTACAGAAACCATCATAAGTGAATACATGGTTGTTTATTAAAACTACTCTACGGTGAACATTATGGTGATCGCATAAACACAACCAATACATACATGTTTCAAGTTTATTCGATTTATAAAAGTACAGTTAAATGTTTTGTTCCCCTGTGAACAAAGTGTAGGTTCACAGTAACTTTTTTCCGACATTGTAAGGAGTGCATGAAGGAACAATCAATATACATTTTTATTCATCTGTGCATTTAACTCAACTATGTTATGTTGCCTGAACAAAAAATCGGACAAGATGCACAATTAAAGTACATTCACATAGGTTCAAACATCCATACATGTTTAAGTAATTTTAACATGACAGGATTCAGTAAAACAAACGAGGAGAAACGTGTATAAGATTTTGAACGATGATGTATAAGATTTTAAATGTCACAAATGATCCTGATGTTGACTGTAGTTTGATAGTAGTTTGCTGTGCTGTTGTCATTGTGTTGATGATGTTCTTTACTGGAGCCGTCCAGAAATCCATCTTCTCACCATCACAACATAAAGCTGCTGAAAACAAAAGAGTCCATTTTAAAGCACCATTTCAGTTTTTTCTGAAATTACTGTTCATTGGTGTGAGTTTGGGTAAATAAATATGTTTGTTTCATTCTGTGAACTACTAAATATATTTTTCTTATATATCAAATAAAAATATTGTTTATATTTGCATTTATTTGCAGCTGGGAAACAGATGCTCTACATTTTTTTTTTTTAATTCATTTTATTGAAATACCACAGACATCCCCAGACAGAAAGCTAGCAACTACAAAATCATTGAAAAAATGTTCAAGTGTTGATTTTTTTGTAATGTTAATTGCATTGAATCAATATCACTTGTGCACCTGCTATTAATGTTGTTAATATGTTGAATGTTCAACAAAACACCATTATTGTGATCAATTTTGCTAAACGCGCTTGGCTTTTGGAATTTGACGCTTTTGTTTTCTTTGGTCAACAGTGTTGAAAGGTTTTTGTTGCGTCAAATCAAGCTAAGATTGAAATTGGCTCAGAGCTTATTGTGATGATAGCTGTCATAAATCTCACAGGAAGACATGGCATTGGAACCCAATTGCAGGCAGACGCAGACGGTAGATGTAACGGGGATGTTTATTATACAAATAACAAGACTATACAAACAGGCAAAACAAAACCCACGAGGGGGAAAACAGGACAGGATAATATATAAACTATAACAAGGACTAGGACACAGACTTACAACTAAACTAAGAAAACAAACACTTGAAACAAACACTAAACTGACACTTCCTATTTACGGGTAAACAAGAACAAGGAACTAGGTATGACAACGGGTACAGGTACATGTACAAGTACAATGAACGAGCACAGGACAATGAAACATGAGGACTCTTTATAGGGAACAAACACAGGGTCATAACGAGAAACAGGTGCTGGGGATTAGCACTAAGGAGAGGCTGACGAGGAACGAGATGTAGGGAACAATGACACGAGACACGAGAAAGAACCATGTCTTTCCCAGATAAAACCATCAGGCAATGCCATGGCTCCACTTGAGACAGGAATAAAACATGACATGATAGTGGAACCATGACAGATAGCTAAACACCATTACAAGCACTGAAAGAGAATTGACTTTATAGAAACCCATCTGAGAGCTAATCTTGTTGTCTAGGAATGTACTGGAATGGCAATAATAAATCCAGAAATGCTGATTTTGAAGTGATAAGTTCAAGTTGTCTCTTAGATATTTCCATGGCTGTTTATATCGACTTTCTTTCATGACCAATCAGACAATCTATGTACTCTATTTGTTTGTTCTTTATGTAACCAAGGTCCAATATAATATAAATTATCATGCATTTGCGAAACTTTACTTTGTTCTCAAAGGGACAGCCATTCATTTGATCACTTGACATATTTCAATACAAAAACCATCAATATTGATCAATATCCTACACATGCATCGCAATAGCGATTTTATATTTAATAATATAAAACAGCTTTTGTAAACAGGATTCTACAATTATTTGTTAATATCAACTAGATAACTAATAATATAAAATAAAACATTATAATACTTGTTACACATTTTTAGCACCAGATTTAACTTATTATTCCAGTTCAATTAAATTGCAAGCTTCAGTAGGTCACTTGTGACGAGACCGTTTTATCCACACACATATTTCTTTCAGTATCTTTTTAAAATCACAATTCAATAAAACTTCACAATCTATAGAAAATAATAAAATGCTCATATCGTTGGAAACAATGGTTAAAGAGACATTGATTATAAAGTGACTGTTTCTCACCCGTCAGAGCATCATCACGAAAAAATTCCCATTAGTATTTCAAACACACAATCACAGAAGTCGCAGTCACAGCATCCATCCAGCCAGTCTTTGGAATCATCGGAGCCATGGTCCCTTTCACGTTCTTCTTTACCCAGTGATGTCTTTACCTGGAAAGTAACTGGCCTGGAATTATTCGGACTTTTGGTATGTGGATGATTTCTATTCTCAGAATTCATGGCTTATCTAGGAAGATTAAATAACCGTGATAGTTGGATTCCCAATTTTTTTCAGATCTTGCATGAATCAAGATGTGGTTTACAAGTGAAGTCTGTCAGGACTGCACTTAGCATTGGGGTAACTTTTAAAGCTTTTAAAAGGGTCGGGGACATCCCACAACAACAAACAATAACTAAAAAACACGTTTTTCGTGCTCCAGCTGCTGGACGCTTTTCTATGTCAGTGCATTTCTTAAAATCTTTGAATATCTTGAGAAACTTGCGAATTGCGTAACACAGATGTGATTCAAACTAATCTAGTAGATACTGGGGCTATAAAAACATTGGGATGAAATTTGAACCGTTGAATCAATGTTAAAAAGTGTTGTTTTTTTAAAAAGTAAATCGCAATGAATCATTATCACACAGCATTTACAGATCCCAGCATGCTGTGCGTGAGATTGCATTTGGAAGTTAATTTGGAAATTTGCTGATATTTTAAGTGTTTTTTAGCCTACTAAAGAAAAACTTGCTTAATGTTTATTTATCTTTGAGCTTAAAAGAGTTTGTTGTGTTCTTCAGTTTTATGGTCACCATTGTTTTGAAGAGTGGTACATACACTGTTAAAAATTGCCTGTAGAATTTACAGGAATTTACTGGCAAAAAGTTGCCAATAAAGTCTTGTAAAAATGTTGCTAATTACTGTAAAATGTTTTACAGTATAATATTGTAAAGCAACTTACAGTTATTTGTTGTATATGAATTACAGTAATTTGTAGTACTTTTTACAGTAACATTGAATTAAAATTGTATTTTATTTTACAGCAATATTTTGAAATTTCACTAAAGTACAGTATTTACCTGGCAATAAAGTTGCCCATAAAATCCTGTAAATATATTTTACAGCAATATTTTGTAATTTCACTAAAGTACAGTATTTACCTGGCAATAAAGTTGCCCATAAAATCCTGTAAATATATTTTACAGCAATATTTTGTAATTTCACTAAAGTACAGTATTTACCTGGCAATAAAGTTGCCCATAAAATCCTGTAAATATATTTTACAGCAATATTTTGTAATTTCACTAAAGTACAGTATTTACCTGGCGATAAAGTTGCCAATAAAATCCTGTAAATACCCCCAAAATTCAAGAAGATGCTGTAATAGTTTAACATTTAAAAGGCTGAAAAGAATCATTTTAACAGTAAACTGTACTCTATTATTTACCATTATATTGGTGTAAATGCATTAAAAGATTTAAACAATTAAAAAACAATTAAAAAATCAAACACAAAGTCAAAGCTGTTGTAGAAAAATATTTATTAAAATAATAAGCAAATTACTGCAAGACTGGTAACAATTTTACTTTTTCAAGTACAGAAAATCTTTTCAGTATCAGTCACAAAATGACTACAAATAACTTGTTAGACTTAAAAGCAAGATTCTGGGTTCAATTAAAGTTAAAGGGACAATTCATCCAAAAATGCAAATTCTGTCATCATTCTGTTTACTAACCCTCAATTTGTTCAAAATCTTCTTTTGTGTTCAACAGAAGAAAGAAACTCATTCAGGTTTGGAACAAATTGAGGGTTAGTAAACAGAATGATGACGGAATTTCCATTTTGGGGTGAACTAAAAGCTCAATCAACAGAGTGGCATTATGGTTTAGTCACATCTCCTGTTAAAACTCACATTTCTGCTTTTTTATTCTTTTTTTTTCTATAAATATTTGTGAAAAACAACACAAATGATTACAGCCTGATTGACAACATTCCCTATAAAAACATTTGAACTGTTTTAATGTAATGTACTTTATACATTTTGTGCAAGTTGAACACTTTTTGGCAGGAGGACAAGATCTTACTGAACAAGATTAAATAAAGAATTAAGTGTCATTTTATAGACATCTCCTCATGTAAAAATGTTTGCATATATATACACATTTGACAACTCACATGTTTAACCACTCAAAGTCCATTAGCCTTCTGAGAAGAGTAGACACATGAGGATTGACTGTGTTGTTCCTCTTCTCTGAGCTCTTTCCACCTTTTTTGACTGTCTTGGTACCAGTGGATGGGTTGATTCCAACAAAACATCAGTCAGAAAAACACAAGCAGAAACTTTAGGATCATGTGCAGACTAATGAAAACATACCACTTTACCATAAGCATGTATTATAAAGGGTTAGTTCACCCCAAAATTACATTTCCGTAATTAATTACTCATTTATCTGTAATTAATAATCTACTGACCTTCATTCATTTTCTGGGACACACATTAAGATGTTTTTGGTGAAATCAGAGAGGTTTCTGAACCACACGTAGACCACAACATCATTACAACTTTCAAGGCCCATAGAGGTAGTAAAAACATCATTAAAATAGTCAATGTAACTCCAGTGGATCAACCTTAATGTTATGAAGTGATGAAAATACTTTTTGTTCTAACGTAGCACCTGTAATCGCTGCACTGTGTTCACTAAATTAACAGCGTCAGAGACTGACATAGAAGAAATTGTTGAATAAAGTCGTTATTTGGGGGGTTTTTTGCACACAAAAATTATTATCGTGGTTTCATAACATTACGGTTTATCCACTGAAGTCACATGGGCTATTTTAACAATGTCTTAACTGCCTTTCTAGACCTTGAAAGTTGCGAAAGTGAAATGTGTGTTTCAGAAACCTCTACGAGTTCATCAAAAATATCTTAATTTGTGTTACGAAAATTAATGAAGGTCAGTAGTTAATTAATGAAAGAAATTTAATTTTTGGGTGAATTAAACAATTCTTTGGGCGTGAAAAGATAAGGCCAGTCATTTTCAATCAAGTCAGCAATCGATGGTGGTGGGCAGGCATTAATGGATTTCCGCTGAAGGTAGTATGTTGCCTTCATTAACTGACTGAGATGTCCTTCATTTCTTTTTGTTTTTCTTGGAGACTCTCCTCAGATTCTTCTTGTGGACACTCAGGCTGCCATCTCACACAACCATACTGGTCTGCAGGTCCTGGGGCAACGTCTTCTCCTGAGGAATTTAGGTATTTTTCTGCGTCCTGCGTCTTGACAACAAGCAGCCACGATTAACATGCTCCACTCTTGTTTTTAGTTGAGTCAAAAGAGATCGATACCCAGTCCCTATTCTTGTGCCATCCACCAGGACATCAGCAAAGCTTTGTGAATACTGTTTAACGATCTTTTTCGCGACAATCAAGCACTGTGATTTTGATGGATTTAACTCTGTCAGTCTCATCTCATCCACAACAATTCTTATCATTTCTCTGCGATCTTTAGCTGTGGGGCTGTTTTAATACCAGATGGCATCCTATTCCAGGGAACTTCAAAGTTTTCAGGCCATAAACTTAAGTCCACAGTTGTACTGGAACTGTCTGTGCTGGAGACACTTGGTGTGCATGAGGAACTAGAATTTGATGATGGAAAGTCCTTCATTGTGGTATCAAACACTATTTGTGTGGTTTCTAGAGGTGTTAAATTGACACATCTTGTTTGCTCTGAAAAAAAGAAGAAGCCTGATACAGCTCAGCATCCACACACAATTAACACTGAAGTAGTACTCAAAAATGATTATCTCATTATTTACCCGTATGTTGTCTCAAATGCAACTTAATGTCTTCCGCAGAACACATATTACTTTGTAATTGTGATGTTAACATCCATACAATGCAAGTCAGTAGGGTCCTTGCTTAAATGGACAGTTCACTAAAAAATGAAAATTCTGACATCATTTACTCACCCTCATGTTGTTCCAGACCTGTACGAGTTTCTCTCTTCTGTTGAACACAAGACAATATTTTAATAATATTGGTAACCAGATGGTTGACAGTAGCCATTGACTTCCATAATAGGAAAAAAATACTGTGTAAGTAAATTGCTACCGCCAACTGTCTGGTTACCAACATTATTCAAAATATCATCTTTTGTGTTCAGCAGAAGAAAGAAACTCATACAGGAGGTTTGGAACAACATGAGTGTGAGAAAATGATGTCAGAATTTTCATTATTGGGTGAACAATCCCATTAAGGTCCTAAACTCTCAGGCTCCAAAAAGGACTTAATGGCAGCATGAAGATAATTCATAATCCAACATAATCAAGGACATGTAATCAAACTTAAAATCATAACCATGCCAATGAGACCATTAAAGTCAAGATTTATACTGAATAAAGTTGCATTTTTCTCAAAAATGATAATATTACATCAGAAAACATTACTTTTACACCCTCATATGTCTTTATGTTGTCTTTAAGTCCTTTTTAGAACTTGGAATTGTTGGACGACATTGACATACATTGTATGAACAAAATCACACATCTCCATCAATTTATTTGTTAATGTTTTACAAAAGTTGTAAGAGTTTGAGTCAGCATACAGGTGAGAAAATTATAAATTGTCAGTGAAGTCTTCCTTTTAATCTTTCATGTCAAGTTATTTTGCATCAATGATGAGGAAGATGACCATGACATACCTTCGACCTTCCAAGCATTGAGGAGGCGGCGACACTGTATTGGTGTGATGTGATCAGGCAGATCATCCTCTTTAACTAACTGCAGGTCAGATTTGGACTCAACTCCAATGCTTGCCAACTTGTTCAGGAGAGACAGTAGTTTCTCCTCTTGAAGCCCAGGTAGGACTGTCAACACAGCATCTCGTACATCCTCCCCTAATGCGTACATGTTTCTACAATTCTGGGAGAGAGTGATGAAAAATAATCACTGGCATTTCATTCATCTTGTACTGCACTAAAGGATAATAATCAAGGAGATTCTCTTGCTTTACACACATGTAGTTTGAATCTTGAACTGTCTCTGTTAGAAAATGGATACCCATATCAACAAGCTCCACAGCCTGCTGCCTCCTCACAACAAAGTAGACAGAATCATTACAATGAACTAAATCAGCTTAATCTCACCCATGTGTAGACCTTCTTCGTCTTTTTTTAGTGCAACATACATGTTTTTTTTGTACTTGGTGCCTTTGTAGGTGACTTCATTTACAGCTACAGTGGAGTCATGAGTGAAATTAAATGCTGAAGTTGCTGTCTTAATGCTGTCATTGTAGTCACCAGCATAAAATTCATCTCCTCTTCCCACCTGAACTACAGGTGGAAAAAGAGTCCCAGCACTTAAGTATGCTTGTAAGAGCTGATGTCTCTCTGCTAAAGTAGCACACAGGTTTTTAAAGTTGTGCAATTTTCTTGCACACTGCTTCAAATAAGTGTGCTTACTTTCAAATCTCAGAGTCCAAAGCCGGATCAGAGGTCCAAATTGGATTATAAGCTCTGGATAGTGACAAAGATAGTGGTGTTTTGGTTTAAGGTTAAACTCTGGAAATAACTCCACTCTAGACTGGATGTATTCTTCGATGAGGACACCCAAATAAGCAACCTGGTCAGGACTAATAGCTGGTGAACACACATGAACAACTATTTCTCTTAGGAGCAAAATCAACTTCCAAACACTATTTTCAGTTGGATTTTTTACCTGTCTCCAATCAACAAAGGGAGAACTCTCAACAGACACCAATTTTGGACTGCATGCCCACTTAACTTCCCACTATTTGGACAAAACTCTGGAGGTTTGTCATCTGCTTCATTTCCAAGGTAAGTAAACTGACTTATCCTTCTATTCAGTTCCTCATATGTGAAATGCTTCTCTTTGTTTACCAGGTAGTTGATGCACAATGCCAAGTCACAGGAAACAACACCCTCAAAAAGGTCATGACCTAGACATGGTGGGAGACCAGGCTGGCATATATGAAAGTAAAGCAGCTGGTTGAATACGGAGTCAAATTTTATTCCACACACAGATTCTCTGTTGCTTTCTCTTAGGTCTTCAATGTGCTGCTGATATGACAGCTTTGTTCTTTTTGAACCAGCTGACCATGGACTACACTCAAATGTTTGTCTGTCTATGTCACAAAATCTACAAAAAAAAGTACTCCTGCTAAAGTTCTCCTGGAAGCCACCAATACTGTGTGACCCCAGATTGTCTCCTGCTATTGCACACAGAGTCCCTTTAATAACTTTACCATCCTTCAGTGCAATGCCACACTCCTCTAGGTCTTTTAGGTCTTTAATCAATTGATTAAAAGCAACATCCTGTCCGAAATTCTTAAAATCTTGTTCCCTGCAGAGAAGGACAAGCTGCATCTGATCAATATTGGACCTGTTGTATGGTAAAATGTCACCAAGTGTCAAATATACTGCCAAAATCTTGTGTGTTTTTCGACCTGATCCTAAAGGATTTACAACCTCGAAAGCATCTTGATAGAGAATAAAGGCCAACGATGATTTGTCTGTTTTAAATGAGGCATTATTGGCAATTTTATGTCCATCCAAAATGTCCTCAAACACATCTTTGTTCGGTAGTCGAGAATGAGATAGTTCATATTGCTTTTTGAAATCCTCTGATTCAATCCAGTCTTGGATTAAACTGCAATTAAATGCAATGATCATCTGAAACTTACCAGGGCTGCTCTTCCATTTTTGTCTTCCAAACAACACTCTATTTGTTTGATTTCCACCTTGTTGTTGGCTGGCTTCAAATTAAATATAGTTCCAGCAGTGTTTCTCAGAGCAATTCGTCTCGTAAATAGTATTTGAAAGACTTTCTTCTGGAATTCTAGAATAAAGGAGAGAAAGAGAGTGAAAACAAATGTTTTTTTGTGGTCCTATAGGAGTACAGCATTTAACAACTTTAAATAGCTGATCGACTTCACTTTTTCAACAAATTGGCATGATTTTTTAGGGTCTTCATGATATGTCTGTAACATGTTTTGCTTAAAAACAGTGCAGAATTGAAGGGAGTCTGGGGGGTCCTGGAACCCCCATAAGGCATTAGGGACCCCCATAAGAAGTAAAAAACAGACTTTGGGGCGCCCCTCAGATATTTGTACTTGAGTCAAAATTATAACGACAAATGTGATTAAATTCATGCAATGGATATGATCAATTTTGTGAATAAATTATTTACAATCATTTAAATTAAGTTTATTTACGGGCTAGTTGTCTCTTTAAATTTGAAACGCCCGGCCCCACGTCTAAAGACCGCTAAGCACAAGAGACTGAAAAAATCCTGTTCTTCTATGTAAGCCTGTTTGTAATATAAAAGTATATAGTTATGCATATTCAAATTAAATATATTGTGCATTTTGTTAAATTGTATATCGCTAGACTAACCCCCACCAAAAAAAAGTCTTATGATGGGGACCCCCCATAAGACCTGGTTCAATTCGAGCACTGCTTAAGAAACACTCAATAGTTGTGTAAACTACACCCTTTTTGCCTTGACAAAAACACCTTTACTCACAGCAACCCATTTTGGTGTATGCTAATGAGTTACTGTACAACCCACATTTTCACACCGCTAAAAAAAACCTTGCAACATCACGCTTTTGAAAACTCCTATTTTATTAATTATAAGTATATGTACATATATAAAATAAACCACAATAAACATGTGGAGAACTACACACATTTACAGTCATGAAAAGGAAAATAACAATGTGATTCATTTTTACCATACAACTTAGCAGTAACACAAATCACTATGCAATATCAGTACAATTAAAAGTGACTACTAACTACTTCTGAAAGATGAAATCTTGATGCAATACATTTTGAAGTTGAGGTCAGTTTAAATTTATTACATTAATTTCACTATTATTTTATTCATATTTTTATTATCATCTATAGACAGTGTTTAAAACCTGGGACTCACCAAGCCATCAGGCAACGTTGGGCGTTTTTGAGCATCAGCATGTTCATACATTTTAACAAGTTAATCTGTAGCAGTCAGTGTACACAATGTGCTAATATATTTAGCAAAATGTATTCAAATATAGAATAATGCTTCTCCTCTGGCTGTGAGAGAGGGACTCACTGGAGCTTCTCCTCTGGCTTTGAGAGAGGGACTCATTGGAGCTTCTCCTCTGGCTGTGAGAGAGGGACTCGCTGGAGCTTCTCCTCTGGCTGTGAGAGAGGGACTCACTGGAGCTTCTCCTCTGGCTGTGAGAGAGGGACTCACTGGAGCTTCTCCTCTGGCTATGAGAGAGGGACTCACTGGAGCTTCTCCTCTGGCTGTTAGAGAGGGACTCACTGGAGCTTCTCCTCTGGCTGTGAGAGAGGGACTCACTGGAGCTTCTCCTCTGGCTGTGAGAGAGGGACTCACTGGAGCTTCTTCTCTGGCTGTGAGAGGGGGACTCACTGGAGCTTCTTCTATGGCTGTGAGAGAGGGACTCACTGGAGCTTCTTTGTTTGCCATGTGAGAGGGAGTTCAGAGTGTCCACAGTTATGAAAAAGTTAAATTTAAGACTTTTATTATTAAAACTTTAAGGACCCGTGGCAACCATGAAATTACTGGCTGCGTAAGAGGGACTCATTGGGGCTTCTCATCCTGGCCTGTGAGAGGCATTCAGGGGGACTCCTCTGGCTTGGATAGATTACAATAGTACCATCTTTTTCTGTTAAGCGGAGATATAGATGACCATAAAAATCTCACAGAGTCTTATGGGAGATAAAAACAGCAAATAAAGGACTGTGCTTCATCACAAAGCAGGTTTTTCTGCATAGAAAAATTTGAGGTGGCAACGTCCATGAAATTTTGTGCAGCAGCAGTCTTTTGTCAAAATTATGTCAGAATGACTCATTAACAAATTACTTCTTTGAACCGATTTGTTTAAATTGTTGAAACCTTTCAGTCAACAGCGAATCTAAAAAATCAGTAAAGCATTCAGAATGAGCTAGGCAAATTTAGTAAGACTGGTTAATTTAGTTGGCTATTGTGGGGTGAAAAGTTAGTCGAAATGGATAAAAATTTATCCACAGGCTTACACGTTTGTGTGTTTGAAATTAGATAATTTTTTTATTAATAAAACACAACCTTTATAGAAAAACATAAAATGACCATTTTGGACGGCTCTTTAGTGTCTTTCACTGCCATGATGCACTGGTATCAGAACAAATCTATTATCATATGGAAGACAGACAGCTTCTTCCCTATGGAATATCTGTTCAATGTTCTTTCGTTTTCCAGGTCTTCTTCCATCTCTCAGAAGTTCAATGATTATAAGTTTAGAGCTACAAGGATTCTCAAATAAACTGTCTAAACTGTCAAGGTGGTAGACATCTCACACACACATATTATCAGATCTCTTTTCATTTACACAGGCATCTCCATAAAGAAAGCAAGAGTCCTTTTTTTTGTAGACACAAATGTGTGGTGAGGTGCTGGTGCAATGCAAACTTTGGCATTATCCATTTCTGCTATTCTTTGTTTCGTCATCAGAGTCAAACAGTATGGACATGGCAACATTAAGTTTAAGGAAATGGTGGTAGAAGTTCTCAGGCAACACTGAACGAAGGACAACAGGTCCAGTCTAAAGTAAGAACTGACAGAATTCAGCTGCTTTCCAACTGTCCTGGAAAGGCAAGAGATCATGGCTATCAGGCAAATTCTCTTGGCAGTTTTCCATTGAGAGAAACAAGTTTGGATGATATTTATCCAATTTGTCTTTGAGAAAGTTTACACACTCTTGGACACTCTTTGAGGAAGGTCAGTAAGCGTCTAACCACCCCTAGACAGACCAGATGCATATGGTCCAACACAAATGAATGTATACATGACAAAACTGCATCTACAGGGGTTGAGTGTCCACTTTGATGAGATAAGTAAGAGAGCCTGTTGAATTCCTCTTCCGTTCTTAACGAAATAGTCTCTTGTGACTGGTAATTGAACAAAACCCAGTGGTCTAAATATTCTCCAACAATAGTGCATTGCTCGCAACTATTGTATGCATTGTGTCCCTTTATGCATTTAAAATAAGCCCTTGCATTAGTGTCACAACTGAAAGCATTCACTTTTACATTTAAGGTTTCATCTTTGAATGCAAATCCATCTTGTTGAATCATAATCAGCTCTTCAAGAATGTCTGCCATGAAATTACTATCAGGATTCGTTTTTTCATTGACACAATTATTGCTACAATAAAAGGCTGAAACCTTTTAACACTACAAAGAATTTGCCAAATCTGAATATTTGATGACTTCAACAATGTCAAAAACCATCTGTGTTGAAATTTAGGAGTACATCTTTTTCTCTGGAGAACTGAATACTGTGAACATAATTTCAACATTCCAGATTCAAGACGAAAAGAAAGATATTGACCACCACATAATTCCTGTACTTCTACTTGGTTTGGAGTTCTCAACAGTGTCCTTGCATCTTTTGGCAGCCGACGTCCATGTTTTCTTAACACATAGAGGAGCTCATCAACAGACGCCCGAGTTGCTTTATTCTTCACAGCCCATTTTGCCAAATCGCTCCTTAAATCACTTAATGATTTCCTGTAGCTCATTGGTAAGAGCATTGCGTTAACAACGCAAGTTTGTGGGTTCAATCCCAGGGGATGGCGAATACCTATGTAAAATGTATAGGATAAAGCAAAGGAAGTCGCTTTGGATAAAAGCTTCTGCCAAATGCCTAATTGTAAATGCTTTAATGTAGTGAAAGTGATGATGCAGAAACAGGCACTTCCTCAGATGAATTGTCACAATGCTGAGCATCCTCATACACAAGATCATTGATGTCAACAGTGCTCCAAGCGCTGTCTTCTCTCAGACTGCCGTTGGTTTCACCCACGTCTACCCCAGTAGCAAATAAATCCTCCTCCTCTGATTCACTGCTAGACAGTGTCAATGCATGCAATTCAGTATTTCGCCGCATCCATTCTTTTGGTACGCCATCTAGTTAAAAAAGTATTTTTTATCATATAAAATGTACTTTTGGGGTTGAAGTGACTCGACAGTCCAATAGCTTTTTGCTGTCGCTAAGGCAATATAAGCTAATTTGTTTTGAAAAATAATGCACATTACAACTGAAATCCAACCAGAATGAGGACAATTCAGAGCAATTTACTAATCCTAAAATCATTTAGTTCATTTTACAGAAGTCTTCCATTTTTGCTTTTTAAAACCCTGTGAGTTTTAATTAAGTTCAAGTATAAGCAAAATGACACAAAATTCACACTAACATAATGTAAGGACACACTTTAAAAAATGCCTGTGAAATTAACAGTGAAATCTGTTGTTTTCACACAAAAAAACGGGTAAAACACTGTACAAAAAAACAAATACGGAAAAACACTGTAAAATTGTCTGTACTTTTTTTTTAGATTTCACAGAGAAAACTGTAGTCAAAAAACGTCCGCAAAAATATGGAAAACACCGTCAAATTCTCTGGGAAATGAACAGTGAAATTCCATAGTTTTCACAAGGAATTTTTTTAACTCCACAAACACTATAAGCACCTTCACTTTCTGACACCACTGTCACTTTATTTCTGTTTTTTTTTTACGGAACTTTACCGGCAACCTCAACTGCTGGAATTTTTCCTTCTATGGAAGTCAATGATGTTGCAGAACTGAAAAATGACTAACATTCATCCAAATATCCTTCTCTGTGTTCATCAGATCAAATTCATTTATACGGTAGGAAAAGACATGTTGGTGAGTAAATGATGACAGAATTTATTTTTTGGGTGAAGTATCTTTTAAAAGTGCTCAACCCTATAGGTGTTAGGATTTGAATTCACAATAAAGTAAGAGAGGAGATGATCTGCTCTTGGTACTGTAACACTTTACAATACGTTGTTTTTCGTTATCAGTAGAAAATACTTTAACTAACAAGAACTAACAGAGAACAATAGAAATTTTCAGCCTTTATTAATCCTTGTTCATGTTAGTACATGGTGCATTTACTCATGTTAACAATGACAATGATTGAATTTAATAATGTTTTAGTAAAGCTGAAATAAACATGAACTAAGATTAATGAAGCATGGTCTTATTTCTTCTCCTTCTACTGAAGCTCTCAGGGGGGCTTCTGAGATGAGTTTTCTCTGTCATTTGCTCAGTTGTGATGCGCTTGTACATTTTGTTCTTTTGCTGTTGTTATTGCTGTCATTGCGTGAGCAGGGCCATGAAGCGGATTTTTGAAATACCGAGGAAGTTTTTACGAAAAATGCTGACTTTCTTGATCTACACACGTGCATTTTAGGACATTTGGAGTGAAAATGACATTACAAAAGCTAAAACCATGTCTGTTTATTCATGTTTATTTAACAAATATTGTCAGAGTTTAGAATGCAGAAGCGGTGTGGTGTCATTTCCTGTCAAATTAGCGCTTCGCAGTTTAAACAAATTTCAAATGAAGTTATATGAAATATATGAGAATGCACTTTGTTTGCACGCAACTCCTTTCATGCATACTCTGAACTTATGGTAAGGGAGAATGTACTGATTCTAATCAGTGAGACGGCATGCGGACGCGCACGTACATAGCCTAAAGAGAACACGTTGTCTGTATTATTTCTGTAGGCTACCCATGCTTAACATTTTTCACAAAAAGTTGCCTGTGAGTGAATTAGCGGACCCCTTGCAGATCCACTGTGGACCCCTGGTTGAAGACCCATGCTTTAGAAGTGTTGTTCACTGTTAGTTCTTGTCAGTAAATGCATATACTAACTGTTAACAAATAGCATCTGATTGTATAGTGTTACCCTCGGTAAACATGTTAAATTGAAAAATGTGTTATGGAAAATACACTACAAATGTTACAAAGTTTGTTAATTTTGATAAAGAATTTCATTAATCAGAAAAAGAACATCGATGGATCCATTGGAGAGAAAAGATCAGCCGTGCAGCTGTGGGTAGATTATATGAATGTATTCCAAACAAGTGTAGCCTACCCCGGTAGACAGAAAACATTGAATTAATGTTTAAAACCGTTGATTTGTCAATGTTTAGCACGCTGATTTGTTTTTAATTCAACAAAACACCATTATTGTGATCAGTGGTATACTTACAATATTGAATTATGAAGATTAAACATATCAAAACAATTTTTTTAAGTAACATTGCTGTAGTTTCTTGAAGAAATGCAAACTATGGGAGGAATGAAAATGATACGCTTAACAAGCTGACAGCATGTCAAAGATACTTACTACACATACAGTATACTTCACATTTAACACAAACATTCCTTCAACTGTAAAGAAAAGATTTCATCACCCTCCTGAAATTAATTCAAGTTAACTCAAGCTCATGAAAACAACATGAAGATGGATGATCAATCTCAAAAATGGATCATCAATTTCATGAGTCACTGTAAAAACAGAACACTGTGAAAGAATATTGGAAACCAACAACTAATCTCAATTATCATTTTAGGGTGAACTCACTTAATTTAAGAGTTATCATTCTTTCATGAAGTCACTGCAAGACTTTATCAGACAGATTTTGTGCAATGGTTCAAAAGAATAAAGTATGCTTCTTCTGAGCTTACCTGATTCCTAAAAGAATCTGTGAAGTATTAAAAAATAGTTTTGTCTTTAAAAACAAATGATCTTTGTCAACTGTCACACAGACATCAAATCTTAGCAGTGATGACAATGAACAAAATATTATCATGCATGGTGAGAATCAGCATCTGTCAATCTCAACAATGACACACAGCATGCGTTCCAGCATGAATATGTATATTTTATATATACAGTATTTATATTATAGAAATAATTTATGGAATGGTCTTAAATAGATGTTTTATTGTTACTATATCGAGACATTACTTCCGGGAGGAATTGGGACTTATCGAATTTCCGAGCGCCCATAAAGGCAGCAGAAGTACCATCATCATTGAGCTTTGAAGAACAAGTGTTGGATTGATTGACAGGATAAGAATCTTATCATCTTTTTCATTCTCAGCCATTGTATCCGCCAAATGATTTTTATTGATTTATTAACATCATGAACAATTCACCATTTATCACATCAAACTGAAGATTCAACCCTGATTCAGTGTCAAGTTTAAGTGTATAATATTCATATCTACATCTCGCAACACACGTTTAACATCTGTGATTTAGTTGTGTGGGTGTGTCTTGACGTTTTTTCACCCAGCCCTCTTTGGAGTTCTATTTAAAGCTGGTCTGTTAGATGAGAGCATCTCTCTCTCTCTCAGACTGAAGAACTCATCATCAGATCCAGTGCTGTACTGAACACTTACCAGGTAAGGAAGCTTCTAATAATGACCACTTATGTATATGGCAATATTACATCATACACACTGTGTTTACATGAATAATTATTATAGATTGTAATCAAAAAATATTCAAAAATATATTGAGAAACAGGGAAGTTAAAGAAAGAACACCTGATTGACGATTAAATTGCATTGATTTATTAGGGTTTCGCCAACATTGAAATATCTGATCATCTCAAACCAGCAGAATCTCACCCTCTACTATCACCCAAACTGACAGTTTTCTCATAAACATTTACTCATGATTATACTATCATCAAAGACTCCTTTCGCATTATTCGATAAAACAAATGTGCTCTATTAAGTAAACTGACAGTTACAGCAGCCAGAGGAAGAGAAGTCAAACACTGTAGAGTCAAGAGCTCAACTAAAGCAAACACTCTTCGTCATAATGATGACTTCAAATGACAAACCAGTCACATCTAAACCTCTAAGATCACAGTTTGAGCACACAGTGAGTTTAATGTGAGGTTACATTTTGACCTCATCGTGAGCTTTCTATAAACTCATGGTGACATCACTGTGAGACTGCTGTGACATCATCGTGTTGACTGGGTAAGCCTCTCATCAAGAAACAAACTTAGACCCCAATGAACTTGGAAGCTATAGTCCGATTTCTAATCTCCCGTACTTGTTTTAAATACTCGAAAAAGTAGTGTCCTCTCAGTTGTGCTCTTTCCTACAAAATAATGACTTACACAAAAAAATTAATTCTTACTTTAGACCACATCATAGCACCGAAACTGTGCTTGTTAAATTACAAACGATTTGGTTATAGCATCTGATAAAGGTAACATCTCACTTCTAGTCCTGCTTGACCTTAGTGCTGCATTTGATACTGTAGACCATAAAATACTATTAGATCGTTTAAACAATTATACCATTATTCAGGGACGGGCATTACAAAGGTTCAGATCTTACGTAACAGACAGATATCAATATGTCCATTTAAATGGGGAAATGTCAAATCTAATGCAAGTAAATTATGGATCATCTCAGGGATCGGTGTAAGGACCCTTGCTTTTATTCTCTTTCTGCCTCCGCCTCTGGATGTCCATCCCCAAATAGAGATTACGCCAGCTACAGTTGAAAATCCCGTGCGAGAGCCTGTGGACTGACTGGCCATCCCAGCTCCATCTCAGGCAATTCCATCACCACCCAAGAGAAAGGCGACCATCTGACCATCCCATCTCAGGAATTCCATCCCCAAAAGAGCAAAGACGGTCTACTTTTCAAATTAATGCTGAAGTTACAATACTTGGTATTTTATGCTTAATTATATCACATGTCAGCAGTTTGAATTTTAGAGCTGCATTCAGTGGCCCTGATTGGAGATGTTGGGTGGTTGTTTGGAGGGAGTGGGGGGGCTCGTTGGTTGTGGGGATTTCATTTGTTGAGCTGTCTGGGTCTGTTCTGGTCTTGTTTTGTGGGCGATGTCGGACAACAGAGAAATAGAGTTAAATTCTGACATTACTAATTTTCCCTGTTTCTTCCTCTGTACTCTGGTGATGATCGCAGAGTGGGACCGGGTCGGACGTGGACGGCAAGTGGGACTTCCTTGGTGGCGGGTGGTGGGCTCTCCTTCTTCTTTGTGGATGTTTGCTCGGTGGCTTTTGGTCGGGAGACTGCATTTATCTGTTTAATTATTTATATATTATTTATTAGAATGATCTTGCTTGCTCCATGGATTGAGATGTGTTTTACCTTTCTGTGATTTTCTTATTTATGCCTGTAAAGCTGCTTTTAAGCAATGCACATTGTGTGGAATGAAAAATTAAAAAAAAATTAGAAACGAATTGCATGCAAAAATGCTGTTGGAGGAATGAAAAACATGTTCTTTGATTTACTGGTCTCATCTAGTTGAATTGCTGTGCTCTTCTTACTTAAAGAACATCATGGGATCAGGGAGTATATTTGCTTTTGTATGTATAGAAAGATTTGTGAAAAGACAACTCCATAAAAAAACATAATAAAGCAGAATTTATACACGCACAGACATCACAGTACAAAACTCATTCATGATTACTTGCATGCATTACAGTTGATCTGTTTATCTGAATTGGTTTTGTACTATGATGTTATCCAGCATGCATTGCAACATGAAGCAAATCCCAGCTAAAAAAAGTTCCCTTGATGTTTTAAGCACGTTCACAGCTTAGTGTTAGTGTTTCTTTGAGCAGGTTTCTTGACCCTCGACTTTCACACGCTAGATTTTTAGGCATGCTGTAAATGTGCGTTACTAAATACATTTGTTATGACGATTCAAATGAGAATTGAATCAAAATGGTGTTGGTTTAGTGATCATTAAATCACCAGTCTATTGTAGCCTGATTCACTGATCTCATATGGAGTGAGTGCTTTTGAATAAGAATCAATAGACCAATTCAGATAAACAGATCAACTGTAATGCATACTAGAAATCATGATTGAGTTTACACTGTGATGTCTGTGAGTGTATAATTTCTGCTGTGTTACGTTTTTTTTGGAGTTGTGTTTTCACAAATCTTTCTACACATAAAAATGCAAATAAACTCCCTGATCCTATGATGTTCTTTCAGTAAGGAGAGCACAGCACTCCATCTAGATGAGACCAGTAAATCAAACTACAATATGAAGGTCATTTTAATGACCACCAGCCAAAAACATTTGACCGCTTTTGTCAGTTTCAAAAAAACATGTTTTTCAGTCCTCACACAGCATTTTTTGCATGCAGTTCGTTTCTCAAAAAAAATATTTTTTATTCATCCCGAGAACTTTTAACACTCTGTCAGTTTCCAAAACAACATGTTTTTCATTCCTACCACAGCATTTTTTGCATGCAGTTCGTTTCTAAAATGTTTTATTTTTCATTTCTCACAGAGAATTTTTAACCATTTTAAACATGCAGATTCCTGCTACCTGCTCGTAATGGTGTCGTAATAAGTGATTTCCCCAAATCATAAATTTGATCCAGATAAGTATAATTGATCATAATCAATCCCAATTTGAACTAATATTTATTTCCCTTACAAAGGGAAAATTCTGGCTTTTGTTGAAACTTGTAACTTTGTATTAGCACATATTGTATTATTGTTCCGTGAACTGCTATAACGTATCTTTGGATACAAGCATCTGCCAAATGACTAAATGAAAATTATTAAAAATTGTGCAACACCGCTGTGTGTCTTTAATGCAGGTATGCAGGATCATTCTTAAAAAATTAGCAGTATATATTATTTATTTATTTATTTAAGTTTAATCAATAAGACATGAAGAATCAGTGTATGAAACTCAACAATGTTAACAATCAACAAAACAAAGCTTCATGCTGCAATACATGCTGGGTAACATCACAGTACAAACTCACCTATGACTCCCAGCATGAATTGCAGTTGATCCGTGTATCTGAATTAGTTTGATGTTTGTCACCAATGATGAGGTTTTTTTTGGTGAGCTTTGATGTCTAATTATGTCATTGAGGTTTTGTCTAAATTGTCACATTGATGTTATAAACTTCACTATTTTCACCAGTTGTAAACAAAACATAAGTTATAAACTTTATTTAAATTTTGTCATTTAGCAGATGATTTTATCCAAAGAGCACAATCTGTTAGCCAATCAGAGCACACAGTGCTTTTCACAACAATGGTCGTATTTAAAAAATCAAGGCATTTCAGAAAAGCAGGGCACAGAAGGGAAACATAAATGTACGGTAAGTGAAACTTCATGAGTTTGTTTAATACGTAAACGCACTGTATAACACCAAATACTCACAGTCATGTTCAATCCCTTTAAACACCATTGCAAGATCTGAAAGTCAATGTATTGAATGCAAGTCCAGAGCTCAACCAAAGCAAACAATGATGACAATTATGGTGGTTTGATGAAAATGTCAACATAATTCCAGGTGCAAAAGTTGTACCTGAAACAGTAGCTTGCTGTCTGGGTAGTGTTGACTTGGGGATTAAGTGAGTGCCCTTAAAGTGCCAGTGCAAGCTTGCTTGCAAAAGGTTTAATTGTTTGAGATTTTCTATATGAAAAAGGGTAATTCAGTGGATTTATGTTTATAATTTACATTTACATTTAGGCATTTTGCAGACGCTTTTATCCAAAGCGACATACATTGCGTTATCCTATAAATTTAAAATAGGTATTTGTAATCCCCTGGGATCGAACCCACAACCTTGCGTTGTTAACACAATGCTCTTACCACTGAGCTACAGGAAAGCTAAATTTATAATAGGTGTCAGAGTGCGTCAAATTGTATAATCTAGCAAAACAAGATTAACTTGAATAATAATTAATTAAACACTAAATATGACTTATTCAGAGAAGCTTGAATTGACCTAAAAATGGTCAGAAACAGGAGATCACATCAATTGCTTTTATTGATCAAATAACAAACGTCTACAAAACCCCTTTTTGAAAATGGGATAATACTTATATTAAAATACACAATTTTGGAAATAGAGTAGGTAAAAAAATGTACAATCTGCATGTTCTTGTTGTAAATTGTCAAAACAAATGTGTTCAAAGAACATAAACCTAGTACTGTTGGAAGTACTTAGTACCCAAGCTTTGACCAAAGCTATGTTTATATCATTTATTGAATTGCAGAAAGGATGGGGGGAGGGGGAGAAATGAAATTCTGTAATAGCTAACACTTGTCTACAACTCGATTGAGCTGTTACCACAGCAGATTTTTAAAGAATTTTTGTTTCCTTTGTTAATTAATTTGTCATTCGTAATTTTTTCTCCAGCAAAAACACTCAAATTTCAATTATCTTTATTATCTAAGAATCTAGACTTTGCCCAACTGTAAAGAAAAGTTTATATTATAGCAATAGAAACTTGGACAGTTGAAAAAACAAAGTTGTTTGAGTAACATCAAAGTGATAATCACAACCAACTTTTGACCCCTTGAACCTTAGTACACTGTTCCACAACAAATGTATGGTGCCTTGAGCATTATCACACATGGATAGTCCAATAAATGCTAACATCCAAGAGTCAAGATCTCGACTTAATTAAACACTGATCACAATTAAAAAAAAAATGTAGGTGCTAAAGTAATATTGAGCTAATGTAATTAAGATTAACAAATCAACATGTTTCAACATTGAATCAAGGGTTACTTGCGGCTAACCTTTTAAAATAATAATATTACTTGCAAACAGTTAAAATTCATCCCCATCCTGTACAGTAACTATTTTAATCATCATGATTTCAATATTCTAGCTTCTATTCATTTACGTGTTTTGTATAAGTCTAGCCCTATTACTTGACTTGGTAGAGCAATGGTTGGAATATAAAAATCAATATAGAGGCTTTATGCAGCTGCAGTTTAAAGCTCAGTGTGAAGACGAAATTGATAGCAGAAAGTAACCATTTTTTTTAATTATTTGAAATGTTATTTTATTTTTATGTGTGATTAAAGCAATTGAAGAGCATCAGACTTCTACTAATTAACAGAAAATATTCAAATATAAATAAAACTTAATCTTCTGACTCAGCAGACATGAATATTTAGTTTATGAAACTCAATAACGGTGACATGCAATAAAAGAAAGCACAACTTAACTGCTGCAATGCATGCTGGGTAAATCATAGGAAAAAAACCTCATCTCTGACTTTCAGAATGCATTTCAGTGGAACTGTCTATCTGAATTAGTTTGACGATTGTCACCATTGTTGAGGTTTAAATGATGAATGTTGACATCTAAGTGTGTCAGTAAGGTTTGCTGTTTAATTTCTCATAGTGTTATTGCCATCTTCCCAATTTTCTACTATTACAGAAAGCTTAACCTCCACTACATTTGGAGCAAACAACCACGATACTACATTTTTTTTAATCACCATTGCAAGCACTGAAAGAAAATTTAGAGTCAAGAGTCCAACTAAAGCAAACATCACAATAATGGTGGCTTGATGAATTGTCAGCATTAATAGTGGGTACAAAAGTGATACTGATTCGATACAAAAAACATCGTTTCAATGGCTTGTAACTGTAACAGTAGATTGCCGTTTGGCTAGTGTTGGCCCTGTGTAGGTCTAATGAAGGCTTCCTGACCTCTGGGTTAATTGGATGCTGCCCATCTGCAGAAGCCATCCAGTCTTGTCTTTAACTCTTGCTCTTTTTAATGCTTGCTTGCCTCCACTAGTACATTTCATAGTAGTATTTGTGAGTTTGTAGAGATTTGAAGCTGCCTCACAGCATATGCCATCTTAGGAGGATGGCTGCCAGTGTGTTCAAAGCAGGACCCAACTGACAGAATAGATTTATCTAGATGGAACACATGAACAATTTAATGAGGTAATGAAGTGGTGATTGATTCATTAATGATGAACACCTGATGTTAACATACACAATCGCTGAAGAAAACATCATCAATAAAAATCACCTTAATAGTGTTTAGTGTTTCCTTTAGTTGAGCTTTACCCTTGATTTAATATGGAACGTTTTTGATAAGTGTCATTATCTGTTGAATCACATTTATAATAAACCCGGAAAATAAAGCAGATTATTGTGTCCTGTATTTTGGAATAGTTGCACAAATATTGTCTGAGTGTTATAATTGAATCCCGCAATTTACATCTCTGTTTATAACAGCGTTTTAAGGAAGCAGCTAAGATCGTCTAGAATAAAAGATTTCAAAGTTGAATTGTCCAGACATCAAGAATCAGCTTATGAGTCTGGACGATGGAGGAAAGTTGAGTTGCATCTTTTCTACCTGCCGCAATGTATGCTAGGAGTCATGGATGAGTTCTATTCTATGCTTTTACCCACAATGCATTGCAGCGTGTAAGCTTTCTTTTGTTGAGTGTCACCACTATTGAGTTTCATGAGCTGATTCTTGATCCCTGAATTTCTCAGATGATATCTGTTTTTTGCAGTACCGAACAGTTTAGAACATTAAATTTCACTCATTTGATATCACAGAGTATGAAAAAGCGCATCTACACTTAACTGAAAAGTCCACCTTTGTGCCTATTACTACCAGAAAAGAACAAACTATTTTGTCTTTTGTCAGGCTAATATTAATGTGCTCCAGGAGCACACGATTAAAGCTAACAAAAAACTAACTGTAGTAGATCAAGGTTAAGAGCCCAACTAAAGAAAAACACTCGACACTATTAGGGTGACTCTTATTGATCATGTTAAATGCCTAAATGTAAATGTATGTGTTGGAATGTAATATTCTCAATGTCCCCTACAAAATATTATTCTATGGTTGAAAAGTCTTGTCGACGGAACACACAGAGTTGCAGATCTGGAGACAAAGCTTGACACAGACACAAGAGTCTAGTTCAATCAGAGTCCAATGTTTATTTGTTTAAGGACTAGTATTTATAAGATTAAAAGAAGGTGTCATATAAAACCACTAGAGAGTGGAAAATCACCAGACTTTATGTTTAGTCTTATTCCTTCTGAAACAATCAGATGTGATTACAAAGTACGTATTAAGCATCAAAACACATCAGTTCACATCATTAGGAGCCTTGAGATGGAGACCGATAGTCACTCAGGTCAGTACGACTCTCAACGAGGTTAAACAACAGGGAAGTAAGGCCCATATTAGGGTGAAGGAAGCTTATACTAACATAAATTAATACGTATGATAGACAAATGTTCTATTAGACACAGATGATATATTTAAAGAGGACAGAACGAAATCCAGATTCTCACAATATGTAAATGAAACTCAGCAGCTGATATCACCAGAGGAACCAAGTCATTCTTTCAAGTCACAAGCAAGTCTCAAGTCAAATTCCAAGTCCTTTGAAGAGTTAAAGTTAATGAGATAATTAAGAGACTAATTAAATGAATAAAAATGATACCTGCTATAAATATATACTAGATTTATATATAGTATATTTTGCTATTCCGAACAATGCTTCAGAACCACACGATTAGAGCTAACATAAAACATAACATTACAAATCAAGGGTGAGAGTTCTACTAAAGAAAACATTCAATGCTATTATGGTGACTTCTTATTGATGAAATTTTCTTCAGTCATTTTGTAACCAGCAGGAGCCCATTTCAATACAACACAGAGTTAAAATCTGAACTCTGAGTTGATTTACTCAGATAATTGCTACTCTGAGTTTTCAGACTCTGCAAACCTGAACGCCTTGATTAGATAGCTCAGCTGTGTTTGATTGGGGTTAGAGCTAAAATCTTCCGGACGGTAGATCTCCAGGAGCAGGGTTCTGCTCTAGGTTATGCGCGTGCAGCATGGTGATGAAATGCCATTATGAATTGAGTGAAGGTAGCACGATTCACCATGGCAACGGCATGGTACAAAAAGTGCTCTGTTCGTTTCTCGTCAATCGAATTGGAGGTACTGTTACAAACATACGGTGAATATGAGCACATATTTAGAAAAAAGAGCAACACAGCCGCAGCAGTGGGAGAAGATTGCTTCAGGTGTAAATGCGCAAGTTTATATGTCAATCACTTTTATATTTATTTTGTTGAAACTGTCAAAATGGGAATTAATATTTAGCTCTACTAAATCTCTCTCTCTCTCTCTCTCTCTCTCTCTATATATATATAAATATAAATATTTATTTATATTTATATATACATACACACACACCTTAGTTTTTTCTCATGTAGGGGCAATCCTTCTGCAATAAAATAACTTGGCAGGAGCTGAAATGAAATAAAAAAACATCATTCAGTCAGGTGAGTTTAAAGAAATAAAATGCTCTTGCTAGTAGGATGCCTGACTGAGAAATGTTTGATATATTAAACGATCCTTAAAAGTTACGAGGAGAACCGAGTGCTATGGCTATAGAAGACAGAAAGCATGCCTCGGGAAATGATAAAATGTCCAAACGGGACCTCACAATCCTCTCCCGGCGTAAATGTAACTCTCTGGGAATTAATTCAGCTTCCTCATCTATGGGTTCCTGAATAAACGGACATGCCATTTTAAGGTCTGTGTGACTAAATTGAGCGTGATTAGGAACACGAATCAATAAACAAATGACGTATGCAATTTCAACACCGCTTGATCTTCAAAAAGGAGTTTGTTACAAACCCTGGGTTTGTGGAATAAAACCTGCTCCTGACCAGGTTAGGTTCACGGAGTATGTTACTCTGGTTACTCACTCGGAGTATAAGATACCTCGATTTCTGAAATGGGCTTGACCCACCCCGCGGTCGCGGGTTTGACATACCTGGCGTTCTGAAACCCAAAACCCTGAGTATTCAGTTTTCTGGGGTTGACTTACTCCGAGTTTGCACTTACCCTGCTTTCTGAAACGGGCCCCACGTGTTCATCATGACCGATTCAATCATCACGTCATTATCTTATTAACTTGTTTATGTGTTCAATGGGGAGACATCCAAAATATTCTGTCAGGGGGGGCCTGAGGACTGTATTAAGATGCAAAAGCTCTGATGAGCTCTTTTTAAACATGTAAAAAAGAAACCATGACATTTCAAACGTGAACGCGTATCACTAAATGTTATAACGGTTTTTAATGACATCCTCTGTGACTATGAAAAAGACAGCACTGTTATAAAAATAAATATGCTCAATCACTTAGTGACATTGAAATCGAATCCATCACCGTGTTGTTTGAACATATTTGAACATACCCTCTAAAATATGCTGGGTTAAAAATAACCCAATATGGGTAATTTTGGTAACCCAGGGCTGGGTCAAAAAGGGACGAACCCAGCGCAGGGTTATTTTAAACCAGCTGGGTTGGGTTAACTGTTTGACCCAGCATGCTGGGTTATTTTTTTGACCCAAAATTGGGTTAAAAATAAAACTTACTGCTGGGTTAACCTCAACCCAAAATGGGTTAAAAATTACCCCTAGGATTTTTAATTTTAGTCCATTTGTATAAGTAAACGTTGTGTTTGTGTGCTGGGGTCTGAGAGAAGCGCATGCCAAAGCACATTTTTTTTTAACCTGCCTGCTTTTAATGTGTAGAACAATAATTGTTCAAAGGGAAAGGCCAGGTTTGTGGAGTAAACAAGTAAACCCTCTGTAGTTCATTATGCAAAATAAACACTTTACATTTCCTAAGAAAGAAATTGTCACAGTAAAATCAATTGTAGTGTAAAATCATTGGCTTTAAAATGTTCTCTTAACTTGTTTTACATTTAATGCACATCAACATGTCAGAATCAGTAAATATTCATCCAAAGCAACAGACTGCATACATTCTGTTTTCATAAGAGAGAAATTGTCACAGAAAAATGTATTTTAAAAACATTGGCATTAAAACATTCTCAGAACGTGTTTAACACTTTATGCACCTCAGCACAATGTCAGAATCAGAAAACATTCAGCAAAAATAACAAACTGCATACATTCAGTTTTTCCTAGAGAAAGGACCTCAGTAAGAACTTAAAGCAAAATAAATTGCACCAGCAAAGCTGTTCTCACTAACAATATCTACTCTTTAGCTGCAGATATAAAAGCACGTAGAATTCTTATTGATGGAGTTATATCTCCAAGAAGTCCAAAGACCACAGTCTATAGAAACTGCCAGACGGGGGAGCACTGCTTGGGGTAATTGATATTAAATACGTAGAAAGCTTTAAAGCAAACAGCTGTCAGAAATGTTTTTTGCTCAAGTGCTTCTCCATTTAGTATAACAAAAGCCTGAAAGCACTCGTTGTCTCCAAGCATGAGAACATAGGGAAATTTGATTGTGTCTTTTGATCGCAGGTATTCAGCCATGTTGGTGCCGATCTGAAAAAAGAAAAAAAGTAAGAAAAGAGCTCAAAACTAATGTACAAACCAGAGTGCATAGTGTGAAAGTTAACCCAATGATCCTAAGGGAATAAATAAAAAACTCGCTGAAATCCTTTATGGAAGAACCCCGATATTAGTATTTTCCCCTAGTTGATATGGGCTCAAACAAATTAAAGATTTCTTGGGAAATGTGAAGGCAAAAATGGCTTAAAGTTATTGATTGCATTTCTTACAAGATTTATACACTTGAAATTTTAAGAGCTGTAGCTCACATTAATATGTGATGCTTATAAATATGGAGAGCACAATGTCTTGTGACACCTTGATGTGCTTTTAGCAATGGCTGTTAACTTACCGGTTGTATGTCTATGAAAGCCTTCCTGGTTTCAATAAAAGTCGGTCTGAACATTTTCCTTCCGATCTTATAAATTGATGTTGGAAGGATTATAGGTAGGACAAGTAAGGCAATGATTAAATTTAAACGAGTTCATGTAACCACTTAAAGTGCTAGCATCCTTAAAATTTGACTCAAAGGGTTACGTTTTTTACAAAGGCCGAAATAAATATAAAAAATTAGTTTGGAATGACATGAGGGAGAGTATATACTCTGCATCTAGGCAGACTCAAACATAAATGCTTCATGACAAAATTCTCAGTTAGATGAACTAACCCCTTTTATCCCAATTACCTGCTGACATAGTTTCTTAGTTGGAAAGTAAATGAACAGCATGCTTTTCTCGGATGGCGAACTTTTGGATCTTATCATTGAAGTCAGGCACCCAGTTCTCGGTGAGTTTTGAAGCAGAGTCAGGAATAAGAATTGAAAAGTCCTGGGATATCTACAGTACAAGAAATAGACACAGAAAGTTATTGTGTATAACTATCAAACTTACATTTTTTTCAAATTTAAACTAAAAATGTAAAACTTTCGAATCAAAACACTGGCAGAAATGGTACTGAAGCGAATGTCTGATTTATTCAAGAGAAATTAAAATGAAAGTCAGGTTTAAACGTTACCTTAGTTATCTTAATGGGTCTAAGCATGGATGTCTGCTTAAAAGCAGGTTTAACGTTTCAGACACTTAACAAGCCACTGAAGTCAACATTGTATAGTATACTCTGTGTGAACAAATAAATTGTGATGTAATGAACGCAAAAAAAATACAAGAAAATTGTCGAAAAATTTAGTTAAGTTGCTAGGCGGTAAATTATCGTGGTAACAGAAACTCAGGGCAGCAACTTGACGGCCAACTTGACCGTGTCAATAACTGCAATTATAACAAGCAACTTTTAATACACCAAAATGTATCTAAGATATAAATTATACGATTAACAAATACTCAAGTCATTTTGCATCTTCTTACCTTTTCTGGCCTCAAGAATCCAACGCCGAGCCTCAGCTTCAGTCTTCGCGCTGTAGTGACTGGATCAGTGTGAAAAAAGCCATTCAACCCCTGACTCCCTTTTGTCCCGGTTTCTAGATACCATCATCTAAAGATCAAAGCAAGTATGGCTCCATGAGTCTGGGTTTGCGTTTGGAACTCACACCGATAGTGTGATAACCATTTGGTTTTTGGACATTTACGACTCCGTAGCTTCAAAGCATTGCTTTTAAGTCTCTGTCTCACCTCTTACTTAACATCTGAGCTAACCAGAGAAACTTCTCTGACAAATAGGAACTTATGTGCTTAAACTGTCCTTTCATAAAAATGTATCTAAATGTCTGGTTATATGTTGGCGCTCGTGCCATTATAAATACTCTGTAACTGTTAGATATGCAAGTTTTTATTTAGGGCTCATTTGATGTATTCATACGTTGGGAGGATTCACAGCTCAAAGACTTGCATGTTTCATATGTAACTACACATCTCTGAATTCCCTATATGATGAGCTATGCTATAAAAACATAGCATGCATCATACTTTGTCCATAACTAAGTTTAGGTATTAAATGCTAACTGACCATACTGTCAGAGCCATGCAAATGAGGCGCCATGAGAAAGGACCTCTCTTTGGCCCACGGATCTCCTTCGTGGCATTGGCCCACAGACCATCTGGGGGCAGGGCAGGTATGCATTTAAAACACCATCACCGATCCACTTCGGCGCGTCTCTTGATTTAGGAATTGGAAGGGAAAAGAAAGAGGACAATCTAACGGACACCCCCGCTTGGGGCCCCCCTCTGGGGTCCCCGATTAAGCCATGGAACTCCGGACTCAGGACCTTAACTCAGCGTTCAACAGGACTGCATTCTGAAACCATTCAAGATTTCCATCCACACGAATACGGATATTGGTCCAACATCGAGATTGCAAGTATCCGTTTCTAAATACAGAGTAGCTGCGTTAAGAGCGTGCCTCTTTGTTAAAGATGATTCTATTGGTTTTCAGACATGTTTTACCTGCCTCGCAGCCATCTCTCTCGCTCTCTCTCTCTCTCTCTCTCTCTCTCTGCGCTTCATAGCGCGCTTGTGTTTCATGTATTTGTTTGTCGTCATTTTATTTACCATGTAGAGTAGAGTTTAATAAAAACCCATAAAGGCATTTGTGATGAGTTCTCTGTGTTCAGGCTTACAAACTTGGTCACTTAAACTGTGTTTCGATCTATGCCACCTCTGCTCTTAATTCTGTTTGTTAAAGTCACGTTACTTATAGTAATGAGATAACGTTAGTGTATAAAATCATTGATGCATTTGCTGGACGGATACATATAGGATTTTTATCACTATAATGCTAATCAGAATTGTAAAATATGTATGTGTAATGACGATTATTATACATATTTTCCTTTGAGCTAAACTAATTCCTTGACTGAAATTGACGTTTTAAATAACTCATTTCATATATGTTTGATCTTGATAGATTTGGTGGAGAATCTTATTTGTTGAGTAAACTCATCCTTTATTCAACATGCAGCTAAAATCGCTACAGCGCGCTCTCGCTTCTCTGAGCAGACTCCTGATGTAGCAGCACATCCGCCAACTAAGAATAGTCCTTAAGCCCGAAGCGTTGGGTTTTTAAGTGTCAAGATAAGAAGACTAAAAGGCTTCTTTTAAATACACTAATAGTAAAGCGTTTTCATTACATGTCCGAAGTTAATTCTCAATTGTCCCTCCCACTGGTTACTGAGGGATACACGCCAATTTAACCCCCAAAGTTCACTTCAGATTTAAAGCTATTTAGTTGTTTTTTCCCCAACACATATTTCTGCCAAGAGCCGAAATATTTTGTCTAGCACCGCAAACGGTAGGTGGAGTGGCATCTGCATGAGGGAACCTTCGGAACTTGTTTAACGTGATGTGCATGCTCTCTTTAACGTCCGCATGAAGAACCCAGGACTTTTGGGTTACGGTCCCCAACCCAAATTTGGAGTTATATATTTAGAGTGTATACAGAAGTATGCGGTTTAAAGGCATGCAGTATGTCACGTTGAGCACGCGCACTTATAAATGCATGACATCGAAAAGCATGACGCCACCGTGCTACAGTCTGCAGAGGGGACTTCTTTGACACTTTGGGGCCTTGCATTGCTAAAACGAGGTTAAACAATGCAAATTAGCTATGGAGAGAGACATGTTACAAGCTCTGTGATTGGCTAGTTCCTTGTACGTCATGTTCAGAAGTATGTCAGATGAGCAATGGAGAAGAGAGGATAGTCTGTTGTTCACTGCATGTGTAACCAGCGCCCTATCAGCGCCTGCTTATTCTCTAACAGAAATCATAGAAAATGAAATTATTTGTAAGAACAGGTTTGACCACAGTGCTGCTGTTATTTTGGCGCCGAGTCTATTAATGCTTATTACCTATAAAGCCCTACATGGTCTAGCGCTGCAGTATTTGAATTGACTTCCATTGCATTACAGTCCTCCACGTGCATTACGCTCTCAGGCGTCCTGTCAGTTGGTAATACCTAGAATTTCAATATCAAGTGCAGGTGGTAGATCCTTTTCTTATCTAGCGCCAAAACTTCGGAATGTTCTTCCCTGCACTGCCAGGGAGGCAGACACACTCTGTCAGTTTAAATCTAGACTAAAAACCTATCTTTTTAATCTTGCATACACTACACTTCCATAATATTACTCCTCAGAGGATCTAGGCTGCATTATTTAGATCAACCGGAACCAGAAACACATCCAACAACAAATGATGTACTTGTTGCATCAAAGAGTTCAGAACAGTACTCTACTCTCAGCCAGTCTTGTCTCTTTGTTCCAAGGTTACCGCAGGATGCAGTTCATGACCAGACCTGATGGCAGAGCTGAAAATGGGAAGCGGTGACCTGACGAGCTAAGAGGATAGAACTGGATAAAGGACGCGACAACTTGACACAATTTTCCTACAACATTCCAAATGCTATTAGAATGTTAATGATAATCTTAAATCTATAATTTACCTTATTAGTAAGTTTATTTATTTTTTATTTAGCATTGTTGTTCAAGCACTGTTGAGCTTGTACAGAGGCAGCAGCTTTTGCCAGAGGGGAACTGAAATCCCCTGGTTGGGCCTGTGCTCCTGAGGTTTTTTTTCTCGATTGGAGTTTTGGGTGCCTCGCCACCGTTTGCATATTGTTTTGCACTACTTGCCTGGCCGGGGGGGCTGCTTTAGAATTCAGAAGTTAGACATAATTAATATTTCATATAAGAATTTTTATAGTTTGTTTAATATTTGACCTGTGGTTCTCTATCCTTTATCTCAAATGTGTGCTTTCACTGTGTGTGTGCGAGTGTGTTTGTGTGTGTGTGCGAGTGTGTTTGTGTGTGTGTGCGAGTGTGTTTGTGTGTGTGTGTGCGAGTGTGTTTGTGCGTCTATGTTGATGTGTGTAAGTATGTATGGATATTGTGTCTGTGGAGCATTTGTATGTTTGTCTTTTGTTGTTTTCACATTTTGTTGTTTTTACAGGTTTATGCCTTTAGTTGTTTTACCTATATTCAATGTGTCTCATGTACAGCTGCTTTGTAACAATGAAAATTGATTGTAAAAAGCGCTATATAAATAAAGTTGAGTTGAGGTATGATGCGATGCTTACGCGCATTTGTAAGTTACGTGTAAGCGTTTTATGGCCAAAATGCTTATGGATTCACGCAAAATGTAACAGTTTTACCATTAAAGCATGTAAGTTCTGTTTTTATCCGCCAATATTGCCTTTTTTTATGAAACCGCAAACACACACCATGGTGTGTACTTTAAATGCATATAGTAGATGTTACGATGTACTGGCTATGAGGACAGGACTAATATGTGACCCTGGAACTTTTTTAATGACTGCGTATGAAGTGTTATTGCGTTGAAGAAGCTCTTTTTCTCCACACAACCCACATAAGTCATTTTTGGAATCTAGAATAAAAGAAAAAATCATAACGAAGTAATACAATATTTAACTTCTATTGTGTTCAAAGTATATTATACAAATTGTTGCTTCACATCACCCGAGACTGAAAGCAACAATGAAGCCATTTCCTATCTGAGCTTTGAAACGGCAGTTTTGGATGGGTTTATGTGAAAGGCATCAAGAACTTCTGGAAATAGTGCAAATGTTTGTTTTGCCATCTGTATGATTCGAGGAATAAACATTTAAATGCAGTGTGTGTGTAAAGTATAGATTCTTTCTTTCTTTTAAGATTTTTTATTCTTTCTTTTTAATACCTCCATCACAAACCCACAACTGGTGCCATCCTTTTTTAAAGTGTGGGTAATTTAGCAAGGCTGCTATTTTATCCTTGTCCATTCCTCTTTTCTAAGCCTGTTTCGTCTTATTTTGAAGTATTCTCTGAAAAGCAGATTCAAGAATACTGGTCATAGCCATAATCACTCAATTCCATTTCCAGTGTTACTGGAATTTCTGGGCAGCTCGTCTGGAATGTTCAAGGTCATCTGTCATAGGGTCCATGAAACAAATATTTGTCCAGACAATGTGTGAAGATACTGGCCAGAAAGGGAAAAAAACAGGATCATGACAGTACCACGTGTTCTGTGAGGAAGCTTGAAAGGCATTGCTGGGTTCGGCATGCCCCAAGCTTTCTGGTCTCGTCTATGTCCCTGCCCTGTCATTACCTCCACAACTGTCTTGTTATGGTTTCATGCCCCTCAACTGTTCCCTCCTTGATTTGTTTCCTTATATGAAGAGCTCTTTTCCAAAACACATTAGTGGCACATTAAAAAAAAATGAGTTTGTCATGCCATTTTGCTGTGTACTAAACCTATTCACTGCTCAATCAATGTTTCATGCCAAATCGCTATATTTCCTTGTTTAAAATGTACTGCAAGATGCAGTTTCTTTCCAAAACGCTTTAAGGCCTGAAACTGTTTTTTGCCTAAATGCGATATGTCCTCTTGACCAATCAGAATTCGCTCGTTAGTGGTAGTCGTATGTGTTATTTCTAAATTAATTGTTGTATGTGGTGGAAAATATTGAAACATGAAATTGAAAATATTTATTTATTTGACTGTTTATTACTATTTTGACTGTGTACTTTGTACTGTACTTTGACTGTTTGTTACTATTTATTTTTTAATTTATAGTTTTAATTTATAGTTTGAGTCCCTGATGTCATATGTTTCATGCTTTCTTGTTTTTTTGTTTGTTTGTTTCTAGAAAGAATTAAACCAAAACATTTTTGAAAAAAAGGATGGATTTGTAGCGTTTTGAAAAAACTAAAAAAATAATAATCGACAATATTGTCGTTTCATTTAACAATCATTGTTCAACATGTTCAGACTGAGCCAACAGACCATTTTAACAGGATGAATTGAATATTAACTAAATGTATTGGTCTAGGTAAAAAATTTAATTTTCATGAAAACTATAAAAAATGCATTTATAACGTTTTGGAAAAGAGCTCTTCATTTAATGCCTATGTATTTTCTGTCCTGTGCTCATTCGTTTTGCTAGGTTGTTGTGCCTTATGTCAATGCTTGTGACATTGCGTCTGTTTTGTAATCTGTGGAGTTTTAATGTTGTCTAGTCAAAGTCAAGTCAAGACGAGTCGTCTCGAGTCAAGTTGTAGGTTACATAAATGCAGAAAATTTTTGTTCTTTTATTTTGTATTGCGAATTTTTTCTACTTCCAGGGGCCGTTTCAGAAAGCAAACTCAGAATAAGTCAAAATTGCAAGGTTTTGAAATAAGGTTTTGAAATTGCATACGACATTTGTTTGTTCGTGTTCCTAATCGCGCTCAATTTGGTCACACAGACCTTAAAATGGCATGTCCGTTTATTCAGGAGCCCATACATGAGGAAGCTGCATTAATTTGCAGAGAGTTACATTTATGTCGGGAGAGTGTCACGACCCAGGTCGGGTTGGGGCATTTTTCTACACATGGATGTATTGTCTCTGTCAGTGTCTGCATCATTCTCCCCGCCCCCCGTGTTTCCTTAGGTTTCCTCAACACGGGTGATTTTCCACTCATGCGCACACACACCTGTTAACTATATCTCATTAGGCTCATTACCCATCGCACCTGCTAGCCATCTCCTCTCGTTATGTTTTCCTATTTAATGCCCCAGGGTGGTCAGAGACCTCATTTGCCGAAATGTCTTTGGAAACTAAATAACCACACCAACACAGGACTGTTAGATAAACTCAATTTATTCACATTTCATTTGGTCGTCTTTAAGTCCTGCAAATACAAAAACAACAGTTAAATTCCCTATAAGGTTGTAAGACTGTTCCATTACTTTGTACACCCACTTCTAGTTTGTGCCTACGCAGCGCAATTTCCAAATCCATTTTTAGAATCTGACGGTCCAAGTACACAAGTTCCTTATGAGTCTTTAGTAATTTTTTTATGAGGTGGAGCTTATACAGCTCCTTAACTGGCAACTGAAAAACATAAGACTGTGGTTAGATGTTGAAGTTCTAAAAAAACAATGTAACCATAAGAGCCTTTACAAACCAAGATAGTCTGGCCTTCTACATAATATATAAGCACTTGTATCCTGGGGAGTAACAGGTTCTGATGAACTCCCTCCTGGAATTCCCCCAGCCACTTGTCGCCCAGTGTTGAGGCTCAAGGCCATCTCCTCTGCATCCGTCAGAGGTGGCGGTGCAGGACCTCCTCCCATTTTACGTGCCTCAGCCCTTTTTCCTTTTGGCTGAGTATACATGAAATAGTCAAATTATTGTCATTACTCTAATTAAGATTTGCAGAGAGGATTTTCTCTGGTAGGCCATTGCAACTGGTGATAACTTTCATTAGTTTTTTTCAAGGACTATTAAATCCAGTGCATAGCTGTTTTACAGACAGTATTTAGAAAAGTCAGCCATGATTTTCTTGGGGTAGCAAGTACAAGCATGGCATGTTTTCTGTCTTCTATAGCCATAGCAATCGGTTCTCCTTATAACTCTTAAGGCTAGTTTAAGTAATATATCAAACATCTCCCAGTCAGGCATTCTACTAGCAAGAGCATTTTATTTCTTTAAACTAACCTGACTGAATGATGTTTTTATATTTCATTTTCAGCTCCTGCCAAGATCTTTTTATTGCAGAAGGATTGTACTGATAGATCCGACTACGAGATATGGCTTGTAGATCTTATAGATCTAAACTTTGAGTCCAGTTTCCCTAGATCTCTCTCCGTCAGGAACAAATTACACCTGGAGATATCAACTCCGTTGTGAGTCAATCCTTTAACCCAACCACTAGGGAGATATAGAGCTGAAGGGAAGACACAGCAGGCAGGAGAAGAAGTGATGTTAAAGAGACAGACAAATGATTTATTGAATAATTTTAGTTGTGTGCTGATCCTCAGTCAAGCTCTGCCAAACTTCGTTAGACTAGAAACAGATTCAATATGTGTTTTTAACATTCAAGATTACAGTATCAAAACATTGTCTCATGACATTAATAGGAACATTGAGATGGAGACCAATGGATACTTATATCAGCATTAGTCACAATACAACTCTCAACGAGGTTAAACAACAGGAAAGTAAGGATTAAATAGAAGTGAATAATAAAATAATTGAATGAATACATATGATAGATGAATACTGTAATAAATGGGATAAATGAAATAGAATAATACAATTAAATAAAACAAGAAACAAGAGAGAGAGAGAGAGAGAGAGAGAGATTTAATAGAGCTAAATATAATTCCCATTTTGACAGAGAGAGAGAGAGAGAGAGATTTAATAGAGTTAAATATAATTCCCATATTGACAGTTTCAACAAAATAAATATAAAAGTGATTGACATATAAACTTGCGCATTAACACGTGAAGCAATTTTCTCCCACGCCAACTCTCTTTCTTTTGCTGCTGCGTGTTGCTCTTTTTCCTAAATATGTGCTCATATTCACCGTACGCCTGTAACAGTACCTCTAATTCGATTGGCGAGAAATAAACAGAGCGCTTCTTGTCATGTGCCGTTGCCATGGTGAATCGTGCTATGTTCACTCAATTGATGATGACTTTTCATGGCCATGCTATATGCGAATATCCCAGAGTGAACTTACCCACAGTGAATTGAACTAACTCAAATCAGCTGGTATGAAACTGTAAACTCAGAGTAGCGATTCTCTGAGTAAATCAACTCAGAGTTCAGATTTTAACTGGATTTTGGTTGAAATTCCTTCTAGAAACATGATCTTGTTTCCTAGAGAGGGGGATGAATACCGGGAACCCTCACTTTTAGTTGACCGTTCTAGACACGTTCTAAATTGAAATCATGCAATTGTTTATTACGTTGTGCAAATAAATCAACAAAAGTAATGCAACGGATAGGGACACGTCATGGATTTATTTGCTTCTGCTTAGCCTCTCAGCGGCTTTAGGTTGTCGCTATAGGTTATGTCAAGTGTTTTTTAGTCTAGTTTAGTGAGTCGATTGTGTTCTGTCTTATGTGTATTACTATCCTTGGCTATTGTTGTTTTACCCCTGGTGGGTTTTTGCTTTGTGTTTGTTTAATAAAACCATTGTTTTTCCCTAACCTACTGCCTGCGTTTGGGTTATGCCTTCCGCGTTGCGTGACAGTATTGCATGTTTTTATTCATACAGATTCCAGATTTAAGACAGTGTATAGTGTTATCTTTAATACTCACCACAAATTGCCAGTGATTGCTGTTGATATTGACGAAGGAAATTAATCTGTCATAAGATTCAAAGTTCACCTGTGACAACACACTAATTAAGCACCTTGTCCTACTATATTTTACTGTAGTGAATATTTCAATTAAAGGGGTCATTTACTGGGCACAAACGAATATTGTTGTTTGTGTAACGGAGGCAAGCTAGTGTAGAGCTGTGCAGTATGTAAACCTCACTCCTCGTCCTCAAGGACTCTCTAGCGACAGACGCTAGAGACTGCGGTCTTTAGCCTCCTCGCTAGAGCGCCCGACTCCCGTGCAGGTTCGAGGCCTGCCTGGAGCAGGTGTGGCTCGTTCCGGTTACATTTGCTTTAGATGTAATGCAATGTGCATACATGATTTAAGGTTACAAACTCTGTATTTTCCACTTACCCTGCATGTTTGTATCTCCTCTTTGCCCCGCCTCTCTGGAACACGCAGATATTTTACAAAGCTCGTCGCTTTGAAATGCAAGGTGTGCTATGATTGGCCAGTTCACCAGTGCATAGTGATTGGTCGAATACTCCAAGCGTGTGACGGAAATGTTCACGAGGCATTTCAAGCAGGTCTGGGTGAGCATTCGTTTCTAGATAAAATAACTCTTTTTTTTTTTTCCTAAAACATACTGTACATTTTCGCAATTTCGCATGTCTACTACATACATTGGCAACTTAAAACACACCAAAGACAAAGAAAAACTCATACTTCCGGCGAATGACCCATTTAAATCATGTTTGTGTAAATGTAAATGTGAAATGAACTCACATTTGACAAAGCCTGTCGAGCCATCTACTGTCGTGTGCCGTGCAGAATTACGCCTGTCACATAGTGATTCAGTAAGAACAGACGACCATTCTTGTTCTGTTTTTGTAGCACTGCCGACATGTAACATTCCATGGCCTGAAACATTACATTTATAAAAGTAATACATTTTTATATAAAACAAGAAGCAATCACAATCAACTAACAAAAAATTGACATTGTCAAAAATTCCTTCCGTCCCTCCATTTATTATTTCCTTCGTTTATTTCTTTCTTGTTACCTATTACTTCTATGATACAGAGGTTATGACCTGGTTGTAATATTGAACAGTGAAAAGTTTTCTACTGATACAGACCTACCTCGCCATTTAACAGTTTGTGGGGCATTAGTGTTGTGAAGTATGCATGTCTCAGAGTGTAGCTTGATTTGAACACGGACACAACCATCTCTGTTTCTGGACATGTCCACAAAACCTCCACCTATAAAATCAGTAGATTGGGGTTGTTTATAAAACTATTTGCATATTTCAAAAATTGACAAGGATGACTATTATCATTGACAGGGACTGACGTCGTTGCATGACTTACCTGTTTCGATACAGTCATGTCAGATAAATTCCGGTGTTTGGGCTGGTTACTGTCTGTTGTTTTATCCTTCTCGGATGGCATTGCCTTTGGTTTTTAGTTTGGGCTCTTTTTTTGGAACTGAATAGTACTTTGACTGTTCAGCTTTTTTTGGTGCTGGCTCTTCCCGTTTAGCCCAGCTTTCCTCAGCAACACCACACTCTTCTTTGGCCTCATTGGACACACAAGGAGGTTATCTGGTAAACTGTGGTTAATGATCTGCTCTCTGTATCTTCCGTTGAGCGATGACCATGTTTCAGCATGACAATTGGTATCCCTTGTCTTGGCAGAATCTGATGTGTGGCCTGTGCTCTCCTTGTCCGATGCCTGTTTCCTTAAATCTCCTAGAAGTGCACAGCTCCACAGTGGGTAGATTCTCATATAATTTTCCATTAGGACAATGGGGACTTCTTTACAGAAGTAAACATTTCTGTTATGTTCATCTTTCTCTGAATCCACTGTGTGTTTTACTTCCTCAAAGACTTTTTTGAATATGAAGATCGGCCAACAATTGTCTTGGCTGACCTTCTTTCTTCTTCATTCTCTCACATGTCAATGCATTTTTCATCTGTAATGTCTTCTATGGCAGCTTTTTAGTGTCTAATAAGGCCATCAAGATATTAACGGCTCTTGCTGACTGTTGCACTCTCATGGCTGACCAGGAACAAAACACAAAAGTGGCTGAAGATTTCACTTGCTGCCCCAACATTAACTGCTTTTTGAAGCCTGGCAAACACAAACGTGCAGAACTATTTCAGTCCTTTGTCACCAGTCTTCTTGCCAATGCTGACACTGACGGCCCTGATGATGTAGGCAGAACAGAGATGCAAAATAGAAATTCCTTTTATCTGGAAATGTTGGGCACAACCGATGAAGAAGATTCATCAGTGACCAGTTCAACGCGTAGGCCTACAAAACAGAGCATTGTATTTAGTTGTATTTTTTCAAATGGGCGTAACTTACAACAATCAATCCAATATCACTACAAAGAGTATATGTTCAAAGACTGGAATACACTAGAATGTCCGCAAATCAGAGGCACTTTACTGTTCCTAATAGTAGGATGAAACCGCTTGTTAATTGTTAACTACCAAAACATTACTCATTTTTAAATTAAGGCAAAACAAATATTCCTGTTGGACCTGGGGCCCGTTCTTTGTACGTCGCTTATTACATCCGAGATCAAATGACACATCCAAGATGATATCATCGTGCTAATCATGATCCGGCTAATTGGGTTCTTCGAACACACCTGCCGCTTATGATTAATATCGCTGGATTGAGTTATCTGAGATAATTGCTTGTTCTTGCACTGGTTTAAAAGGGGATATGAATCGATAGTAGAAACATTGATCAGCAGCGCTGCTATTGGCTGCACAAAATGGCAAAAGAGCACGCTGAGTTTTTCAACGCAGCAGAGCAAGAATCCTATATAAACGGAATCTTCAACATAAAATTGAGTATTTTGCTCTTAAAAAAACAAAGTTAAGGGGAGAAATTGAACTTGACACCTTAAAGAAGAAAAAACCGGCACTAGAGATTGAGTTGCTTCAAAAGGAACTTCAGAGTAAGTGCTAAAACACTATTTTTCACAAAGAGCACTATTGCTGCCCTTGGATAACTATATATATCTTATTGCAGGCAAAAGATGAACAATAATATAATATAATATTAATTGAAATAAAACTCCATGAACTAAGCATGTTGTCTTGTCTTCTATTATTCATTTAATGAAAGTTTGTGTAAAAAAAAGAATTCATAAAATCGTGTTCCACAATTCTGTCCCGTGCAGCTCTGCCACTAGGTTGGTCCAAGTGCACTGGGTGGAGGTCATCATCAGGCTGCACCTCCACCACAGGGGTCCTCTCCTTTCTGATGGTGGCAATATTGTGGAAGATGGCACATGCAACAATAATGTCACAGGCCCTGTCAGGTGCAACCCTCAGACCCTTAAGACACTGAAATCTTCCTTTAGTTGGCCAAAGGTCATTTCAATGCGTGCCTTTGTCCTGGCTAGAGCTGCATTGTAACGGGTTTGTGGTTCAGGGTTTGGGTCAGGGAATGGCGTCATGAAGTACTGCCTGCAGGCATAGCCCCTGTCGCCAAACAGGATCCCATCGTAAGCAACTGGAAAAATGCAGTTTTGTTAGGCTCAGAATAAAATTATGTAATACAGCGAGTTTTAAATCATTTTTCCTTACCACGTTCAAATAATGAGCATAAATGTGACTCTGACAATCCTGAAGCCATGCACAAAACCAGGCCATGTGGCTTTCACATTTGTGATGTGGAACATGGAGTCACACACCATCTAAAATATTTGTAATCAGTCAACTGCATACTTTTTGATTACATTACTTTTATTTATTTATTGCTTATCTGGAATATGAATAATTGTTATAGTAATTTACTTGAACATTTACACTGTGAAATTCCTTTCGGTTCAAAAAAATCCCCTTCATTGGGCCCAGGTGGGGCCTTGATGGGAACGTGTGTGCCGTCTGTGGCACCAATAACGTTAGTGAAGATTGAGGAACACATACTGTAAGTCCTAGGCTACTTTTTGGCATGATCATGATTCCATGATCTTCATTAACAATTATAATGTATCTGCAATGGCATAAAAAAATCTGCTTCACAGCCTGTGGTCTTAAGTGGCTTGAAAATACCACAAAGCCCCCTAAAAACTGTTTGAGTGATGGATAAACTTTGCGAATGGCTCGACATACAGCACTTTTACCCAAGTTTTCTGTATCTCCAATAGTGTAAAGGAAAGTGCCACTCGCAAAGAATCGCAAAGCTATACAAACTGTTTGTGCAGTTGTTAAAGCCTGACTCCGACGAGTTGAACATTTAACGTGTGGCTCCATCAAGCTGATAATGTAGATACACCCTCCCGAGAAAAACGATATCTCATATTCAGTAGACTATCGCGCTGCGCTAAAGGATCCTCTCGATCTCGCAAAACGCGATTCATTCGAAAAGCTCTTCGAATTATTCTGGAACCTTCAGCAACTGATTCCTGACGTAAAAACGGACAAGACATGTCTGCGAAAGACTTCCCATATCACCTCCGCTTATAAAGCCGCAATCTACTCCTGTTACATGAAGTAAGCCTGCTCCCGAGCAGGTTCAAGCTTACGGCCCTGTTGCTATGACAGCAAGTCCAGGATGAGCGTCCAAGAACCAAACAATCCGAGATCATGCCAAATCGTCAACAATCAAATCCAGCTAACCGAGTTAGCGACGTACGAAGAACAGCACCTGGTTTAAATATTTGAAATAAACATATCACAGCTGTGATGTTACGACTGTCTTCCGTTATAAATCTGTTATAAATCAAAATTTCTTTCCTGTGATATATGGTGATAACAACAGCAACAACAACTCCAGAATGTTTAAAATATAGAAAAACAATCCATCTTAATTATACTTACCTACTGGGTGTCCAATCAAGACCTTGAAGATCAGGACACCTGACTTTACAAGCTCATCAAAAACATCCCAAATGTCTAACTAACTTTTCAATAAGGCTCACATTGTGTACTGATGTACAGACAATAACAAGTTTTAGGATCATAAAATTAAAAACTGTCCATGATATTTAGAAATAAATACTAAAATGAAAGTATGATAACTCTTTCCTTTTTGCATGCATGTATAATACATTTTAAAAGTATGTTCAAAGCTTTGTAATGCACCTTTTAATCCATTTGTGTCTCGTAATGAATTAACTGGAGAAACAATTATTTATAAAACTTGGCAATTCATTGTTACACTACTCATTTTAAATTGGTTATGATTCTTTAAAGCAACATATAATGCATAACAACACACATTATGAAGAATTTTAATGCATTTTACTCTTTAAAAACTCTCCATAATGCATTATACATACATGCTTCAAGCAAAGTCTTATCATACTTGTCACAGTTGTTTTGTTTGGTTTTTTCCTCCCATTGTTAATTTCATTATTAGTTAATTAGTTTTCACTTGTGTTTCATTATTAGTTAATTGTTTTCACCTGTCCCTCATCATTGATAATTAGTTCCGCACCTGAATCTGTTTTCCCTGAGTGTTTCCCTTTGTATTTAAGCCCTGTGTGTTCCTTAGAACAGACCTCTTGGTCCAGTTTTGTTAATGTTACTGTGTGTTATCTCCTGTGTGGTCCCTTGGATGTTATTAAAGCTCTATTTTTGGATTGTACTTCGAGTTGTGTGTTAGATTACAGTCATTCCGTGACAATACTATTGTATGTCAAGGCTACAATTACTTTGTTTATTGAAGCGACGCTTACATTGTAACACTGCTAATTTAAGCCTTGCACATACATTAAAAGGGGGATCCAATCATTCAAGGGTAGAGACAATAATATTTAACAATAAACATCAAAAAACTTCAATCTATCATTGAGTTGAGTACATTTAGTCCAGATATAAGTTTGCACAGGTTCAAGAGTTCATAAGTCCAGACAACAAACACAACTGAAATTACAATCTGCAGTTCACCATTCGTGGTGTAGAAATCTGTCATTGTCACACTCCTTTTGGAAAATATCATCCAGCAAAGGATCCATCAGATTGATGGTAAATGAACCGTAGTCCACAATAAATTTTCATTTCATTGTTAATGAGGCGGCTAACAAAACCGCCTAAACACATTTACAATACATAATAAGAATATAAAATTCACGATAACACAAGTACAACTATCACCAAATATATACAGACTTACGGGGAGATGTAGAACCTAAGAGGTTCCTCACAATGGGGTTATCAATAGCATGCGGCTGAGCCTAGCAAACACTCACAGCCATGCTTGCACCTCCCTAACTGGTCTTACTTGGCCCTTTTTAAAGGGATAGACCTCCTGACATAACCCTATTTCCCCATTCAGGTTTGGAGAGGCATTACCATAAGTAAAACATGGAATAGTGTCTCATGATTGTTACAACGTTACGTTACACAAGGCTTACTTTAACGTTAAAATCGATACTGACTGTCCGAGAAGAGAAGCTTCGGCTTGATCAGTAGAGCCCCTGAGAGCGACGTGGGGGAGGGGTTCCTTATTTAACGCTCTAAGAGTTGACAACAGCAGGTTAAAAAATGCTTTCACAAAGCAGGAGTTGATATTAAACAAACTTGATCAATAGCACAATCACAAAACCCTACTGTATCTCACAGAGTATAAGTATTACAGTATATTGCGAATCTTTATGAAGTAAATTCGTCAAGTTATTGTTTTTTCCGCAATAAATTAACTTACACCTGGAGTCAACGGAACATTCATAAGATAACATGAACAATAAAAGACGATACTGACTGAAATATAGAGCAACCCCTCATAACGATTGAATGTTATTGATCAAAAAACATTCTTGATCAACTCAACTTAACTGTTACGTATTATAGAGCAAAAATATATTCGTAAGGAACAGCAGTAAATCAATGCCTCTTGCTTAGAAATTGTGTGCAGGGTTTCTTTAAAAAGCTGTTATTCATTTTTTTATCATCACCAGTTTATATTACCGCTTAAATTAATCAGTCTAAAGCCACCTGACCTTAAAGAAACTGACAATGCTTATACGTTAACGGTAAAGTCGATACTGACTGCAATTTAAAACAACCCCTCATAGCGATCGAATAAACGCTTACCTTGAAGCTGAACTCAGCCATAACATCTCTGGCAAGTAATATTGCGAAAATATTATTGACTGACCTTTTACAGACAGAGATGATCTCCGACTTAAAAATATCATCAACGTGTGAACGTGGCTTTCTGCCTGTAAATCCGATTTATTAAACGCTCTAAGGGTTTACAACTGCCAGTCACGGAGCACTGTAGGAGTTATTTTTTACCTAAGTTTCACACTCTGTTAAGACACCAACTTTTCATTTAATTCATCTAATTACAGTGTTGGGTTAACTTTAATTAGTGTTAAATTAACTCTTAAACTTTCCATCAACACCATAATTTTAACTCTGCTGAATTTGCTGTGTAGCATCTCACACACTGGAAGAGGTGGAGCATCTCTGCCTCTTCCACGCAAAGTGACTGCATAATACAGCACTGTTTTGCTTTGCTCTGGGATCTTTGATACCACACCTCCAGTTGCATCAAGACAATGACACAGGCTTCTTTTCTCTGAGTTGATGAACCAGTATGGTGAAGCCTACTTCGGTGTAAAGGTGAGTGGAGAATGGGTAGAAGTTACTGTCACACACTGTAATGATGCGCAATGTTAGATACATCTCCATAAGCACATTCTCATGTACTTGCAAGTTCTTTTCTACTTCAGCGGCAATGACCTTTAGTATGTTTCTATTCAAACTTTGTGTGAGGTTACCAGATATCAACTCTTGAACAGGTGTTGACCATAGTTTTTTGTAGTTAACTTGAGTTACACACTGAGAAATGATTCTACTAAATGTTCCTTGCCGTATGTTGCTTGCAGGCCTAAGTCTATTTATTTTTTTAGATGGCAGATTGATCCGGTTGGCCTGACTGTTATTGTAATGCTGGGGCAAAGTCGATTAGGCTTTTTCTGCATTATGAACGTGTATCGGGCATTGCAAGTGGAAAATTTGCAAACTGCTTCCACCTTTAGGTAGGGCACATGATTTTTACCGGCTGCCTACACAACGTACATGCTGGTAGGTAAAATTAATAGCACAGCAAGGATTTTTAAATCCATAGTGTTGTGGAGTCTTTCATAGGTGCAATCTTCTTCCAGTCTTTTGGTGAAATCACAATAATGAATTTTACCGGAGTGCTTTCTATACTTAATTTTTTCTTTGCTGGCTGATTTACTTGAACCACTGGATGCCAAGTGTGCTTGGAATGTTGACTTTAATCAGGCATATGGATGGGACTATGTCACAGAGAGGAAGAAAGAAACATATAAACAGTTAAAAAAGCGATACAATGAAGCACAATGAAGAAATATTATGTCAAATGTACAGATCTTTAAAATGCTTGGAAAGCAGTTTGAGGAGGTGCAGATCATTGTTTTCAAACTCATCGAGAGTTCCCAACATTCCTTGAGGCGACTGCAAGAAGTTCCCCTCAAACCCAAACCTCTTTCCACTGTGGAGCGATTTTAGATTAATTTCATTAATTATTCACGCGTGAAACAAGATACACACATGCGTAAACAGTTTTGCATGCCTAAAATCTAATTTACGTGCACATAGTATATATTTACATTTACGAAAAACAATTCACGTGCGTTTAACACAACTATTTTCTCACAAAGTACGCTTCGCAAACATACAGCTGCGCACAAAACATTCGAAAGGTTAAAATGTGCAGGTTTGTCTTATGAGACTGTGAATGTAAAGCTTACCATTCAACCAATCACAACCCGCTGAGGGCGCAGGACTCAAGTAAAACGGCTCTGCGCACCTTTGGTACAGTTTGGCTGAAATAGAACCGAAATGACGCATCACCCTCACCGCATGTTGATCACACCACAATCAAGCATGGCAGAGGAAGAGCGGGATGCACGTGTAAGTTATTAATATTTTTAATTAAAACTGATATGTTGGTGACATTTCTAATACAATGAAATCATACGCATCGAAGTGAAGGAAATAAAATCTACCTTCATATCAAAATGATATTAATTTTTCTTAAAGATAAATGCTTTCCAATGTGAGAGTATCCGCACGCTGCAATCATCACTTGAGCCCTGCACTTTTTAATTAATTACTGACAGCCGTCACGAATAAGATATAAAACATATTTTAGTTGTTTAAAGCAGGATTTTATAATACACGATCTGCACATTAAACTGCATCTATTCTTTTAAATAATTTAGGAATCTCTCAAGCAGTATATTCTTCAGCGACTTTATGAACGCGTAGTCCACGTCTTGGAGAGACAGCCACTGAACATTGAGTATCTACATTTTGTTTGCAGACAATAACAAGTATTTATTAATGCCCTGTCAGATATGTGTCAGAGGATGTAATGGTAGCCCTTACAAATCTAATCACCTCATACAATCTCAGATGGATATGGAGGAGGTATCAGTCACAGTGGATCTGGGCCATGGACATGAGCGTCCAAAATGTTTAATTTCTATTGCCCATCTTACCCATCTGCTTGAACTTGGGTTGCCAGTCAAATCTATTGCCAACCTCCTTGGTGTTTCTCGTGCAACGCTGTTCAGGAGGATGAGTGAAAATAATTTATCTGTGAGAGATTTGTACAGTACGTCCACAGATGAAGAGCTTGATGCCCTTGTCATAGAGGTCAAGAACTCCATGCCAGATGCAGGGTATCGTATGGTTCGAGGGGCTCTACTGGCACAGGGGCACCGCGTACAGTGGGATAGGGTATGTGCATCCATGCATCGAGTGGACAGTGTAAGTCTTCTCTCCAGGATGACCAACATAAGATGTATCGCTCGGAGAAGGTATGCTGGTATATGGTGCACATAGACATCAACCATAAACTCATCAGGTATGTATGCAAGTCATAACGAAGGTCTCCATTTCAATATAAAGTAATTTTAATGTTGGTATTGTCCTGGCTTCTAGAAATATTAAAAAAAACTTGACACTTTGTGTGTTTTGTTCAGAATGCTCTTGTTTTGGGGGTAGTTTTTAAGTATTTTGGTTTTTAATAGGTACAACTTTGTGATCTTTGGTGGAATAGATGCTTATTCAAGAAAGGTAAGACTCGTTTAATGTTTGTTAGGGGTTTAAGCATATATGCTATAATAAACTTATAATTAAAAAAAACTATTTGACAGGGTTCATTCTTCTTTTGTGTTCTGATAAAAAAAAGCCATACATGTTTGTAATGACAAGAGGGTGAATAAATGATGACATATTGTTAATTTGTGGATTAACTATCCCCTCCAAGGTCTTAAAGCCGAAACCCTGAGTTGATATTTATTATTATGTTGATAGTTATTATACTGTTATTTTCACTTATAATGTCATCTTTTGACACAGAAACGATATAGCTATATTGCCATAGCTGTATACAGTATATTTAAATATATTTTTCAGATTATGTACCTATAGGTGGCAAACAACAACTGCTCAGACACCCATTTGGCCTTTTTCAGAGAGGCAGTGAATACACATGGTTTTCCGGAGAGGTATTACATTAAAATGTTTTTAAACTATTGTTTAATTATATGATTCGTCTGTACTTCTCAGTTTGCTAATGTTGTTCTTCAGTTATAATTTTATTGTTTGAATTTTTAACCTACACTGTAAAAAATGCCCGTGAAGTTTACGGTAAAATTCTGTTGTTTTCACACAAAAAACCTGTTATCAGAAAGCGTCCGTAAAAAATATGGAAAAACACTGTAAAATTGTCTGTAAAATTAACAGCAAAAATACATTGTTTTTACGGAAAAACCCTGTTAAAGTGCTTGTGAAATTAACAGTGAAATTCTGTAGTTTTCACAGAGAAAACTGTTGTCAAAAAACGTCCGTAAAATTACGAAAAACCCTGTCAAATTCTCTGGGAAATGAACAGTGAAATTTCATAGTTTTCACAAAGAGTTTTTTTTTAAACTCCACAAACACTTTTATCACCTTCACTTACTGACACCACTGTCACTTTATTTCTGTTGCACGTCTACAAAAGTTCTAATTGAGAATTAACACAAGTTTACATGTTAATGGTTTTGTTGAGTCACCATTATGGTGATGAGTGTTTGCTTTAGTTGGGATCTTGACCCTTTGCTTTACATGTGAAGAAGTCTTTCCCCAGTTTTGATAAAACATAGACCGAAACAGGTGGGTAAAAGCTCAGACAAAGCAAACTATTAACTTCTTTAGGTTGGACAGTAAATACATGGTTGAGAGTTTAAGTAGTGCTTTGAAGTTAATTGTTATCATCATTTATGATATTGCATGAAATTAAATAATATACTGAAAGTCTTTGACAGCACATGTGACACATAATAAAAGTTCTAGCACACATCAAGAATATAACAAATTGTCTCAACAATGGTGACAACAGAAAAAAACATTAAAGTTAAACGCAATGCATTCTGGGTATCATCAAAGCACAAAACTCATCAATGACTCCCAGCATGCATTGCGGCTGTAAGATTTTCAATTGTTAGTTACCACTGTTGAGATTCATGCACTGATTCTTGATGTGTGAGTCAAAGACCACATACGAATCTTTTCACGGTTCAAAAATTCAACTTTTATATTGATGTTTCTGGAAATGTGAATTTTAAAAGTAAATTCATTTAGACGTTTGAAACAAACAAAGTATTTCAACAACATCGTAGAATTAGCTTTTAAAAAAATCTAATCACATTTTCACTTGTTATCATTTGCTACAAAACTATGTTTTATATAAACAATGTCATAGCAGCCCAAATAAAACTGGAAATTTATATATGACGGCTGAAAGAACCCAACTAAAGCAAACACTGATCACAAAAACGGTGACTTTGAATATACCAATAAAGCATCAAGTCATGGATGTTATGCCGCAGTCCCTGTGAAGCAGAAGTGATGATGGTCTTCAGTATTGTGACGTATTTCAAAGATGAATAGTGGGTGTGGCTCATGTTTTCCACTGTGAATTGATTGGATGAATAAAAACAGGATGTTCTCGTAATTTTACGGTAGCTTGCTGGCAACCACAGCTGCCGGTATTTTTCCGTAAAAACTACGGAATTTGTATTTTCTGTCTTTTTTCTGATATTTAATGTTTTGTGGGTCACCACTATGCTGAAGAATGGAGTCTGTGTTTAAGTCAAGGTCAGGCAATGGCATGCCGATGACATGCTGCATGTTGCTTTGTTTAAAAGTGACTTTGATGTTTTAATAACAAATTTCAAAGAAGAAAATTAAGTAAATGTAATGTTTTCACTTTTGTGCATTTGGACCAAGTTTCAATTTTATATAAAGAAATTCTGTAAATGTAAAAGACTAAAATGTATTAAGTTCATACACAGCTTGAAGTTTGTGCCCTAAAGTTTTAAACTGCAAAGCTGTTTACGTTCTTTTCCTGTATTTTTTACGTTCTTTTCCTGGTAGCCACAGCTGCCGGTATTTTTCCGTAAAATTTACGGAACATTTTTTACAGTGTATCACAACGTATAATACTTTTGTTATAGAGTCAGAGGTGATCATGGTGGTGAAAATGTGGGAATTGCTGAAGTGATGTTTTCGGTTCGTGGCACAGACAACAACAGCTTCATTGCCGGTAAAAGCATTCATAATCAGAGGGACTTTCATTTTAATGTTGATTTTCTTACATTTTAAAGGCGCATTGATGCAGTCATAGGAAGTTTTAAGCATTACTGTTTTTCATGTTGAAGCTCCAGGGACTCCAAGCTGAATGGATACAGCATCATTCAGAATTTGTACTGTTAAGATACGGACAACGATGTATCAATTCACTGTCCACAACAAGTCACGTTTCACTTAATCCACAAATTAGTGGCCAGTAAAAGTCTGTTTAGTCATACAATGGAGTCATCAATTTGGACAGAACATAAAATATTGATGTCTTACCATTTAGACAAGAGATGCATACATTTATTTTCAGAGACTCAATCGTATATGTTAAGGTTTATGTCAAACCTGTTCTGTGAATGTTTTTTTTCCATCTTGTGTTTCACTAGAGTCCAGAACACATTAGCATATCCAGAATTAATATATGGTGTGATATGGCAGTGTTGATTTTACTGTGCTATATTGTCTTTTTTTTAATGCAGAATAGAGCATCTCTGGCGTGATGTATCCATGGGGATTACAAGTGTCTACTACAACATTCTGCACACGTTGGAGGAAAATCATGTGCTGGATATTACCAACTCCTTGCATTTATTCTGCTGCCATTATGTCTTCCTGCCTGGTATCCAGGCCAGCTTGGATGTCTTTCGTGAGGGGTGGGACAATTATCCCATTAGGACAGAACACAATCTGACGCCCAATCAATTGTGGCAAGTGGGTCAGTTCCAGAATCCGGTTTTGGAACCAGAGGTACATTTGGCATCCACAAAAGATGAAGGCAAATGTTAAATATGTAAGTGAAATGCACAAATTTGATTTCTTCAGAGTGACGTCATATCGAAGATTGACTGGTTGATAGATTTTCACATAATTAACTTGAAAATAATAAAGAGAAAAAATGCTGCCGTGTATGCATATTAACCTTCAACTCCTTAATCTTGCATATGAGAAACTGCAGCAGCCTAAATTACAATCTTCAACTAATACATTACAATATGCAGTTTCTTTTCACCACATTGCTAAGTTTTGCTTTTGGTTAGGTAATTAGAGACCAAATCTTTTTCAATGTCTCCTGTTCTAATATTAATAGAAAACAAAAGGGCAAACTTACAGCATGTGACAACAGCCAGTCTTGATTTGTGGGATTTGGAACTGGTACATTTACATTTATGCATTTGGCACACGCTTTTATCCAAAGTGACATACATTGCTTTATCCTATACATTTTACATCGGTATTTGCAGTCCCCTGGGATCAAACCCACAACCTTGAGTAGATCCCAGAACAGGCAAAGATCACTCAATCTAGAAAGCTCCTCTTTAGTGTGATCCGTTTTCTTGAGCTGCGAGAAGATTTTCCATAATATAGTAATCTTTATGAAAAAAATACTTTAATACAAAGCAAGTACTTACCAAACTAATGTTTTCTCGATGGTCCAAATCAGGGCAATCCTCCAGCGTCAGAACTGAAGCTGCACTGTCCACACTCCCTCCAGTAAGAAGGATCACCACAGGTAAACTCAGTCCAGTAAGACAAGGACCCCCATGTATGAAAGAATGACCAATCATTCGGCCAGCCATTTGAAACAGGTTGCGGTCACGTAGTACGACAGATGCAGAATGAACACGGTGGTTTCTTTCCCCCTCGAAAAGGACTGTAGCAGAAGAACCTTAAGAAAAAAGCATTAACCTTAACCTGAGCCAAAATGTTTTCACAGTATGTTTACTAGAACTAATGCACATCTGGAGTGAAGCAATCTGAGCTAGATAAGGACAGGAGCAGATTCTGTTTCTGTTTTATGATGAGGTGCTAGTCGTCTGCTGTCCCGTTCTTCGTCTGCCATGCTTGATTGTGGTGTGATTAACGTGCGGTGAGGGTGATGCGTCATTTCCGTTCTATTTCAGCCAAACTGCACCAAAGGTGCGCAGAGCCGTTTTACTTGAGTCCTCTACTTGAGAAATTTCATAATTTAGTGTAGAATTACTTGGTGAGCGGTGAATACCATAGTGGACATAATAGACTAACAATGTATATAATTTAATGTGGTCCTGAAATAATAAACGTTTTAAGTCATTATAGACATAATATGAGTTTTTTTTAAGTGTTCATCATGCTTTTCAAAAAACGCCAGAAGAAAAACCGATTATATCATTATTTATCAATTTATATTTTCATTAGAAGAATGGTCAAAAGTTTGTCTTCAGATTTTTGTCTTTTTGGCCACTTGGGCTCAACCCCTTGTTTTATTGGGACCACATCACTAAGCGATCCGTATCAATCCTGCAGTTATAAATGTGTATAAAAAATGATTTCAATTAATTCTAGTCTAGTTTTCTGCATTTATTCAGAAAGTCAGTATGTAGGCTGCCAACAATTCATTTCATAAATCTAAACATTTTCCAAAACTGTCATAATTACAGGTGAAGTGAAAGTCTGGAAAAAAATTATGTCTCTATTTTACAAGAATCCAACATACAGAATGAAAGTCAACCTTCACCAGATTTTATTGTTACATTTCATTTTCATTGTTGAAAGAGCTAAGGCAGTAAACACAAACTATATCTGTTAATAACATCACTTAAATTAGATTAGATTCAACTTTATTGTCATTACACATATACAAGTACAGTGTAACGAAATGTAGTGGGGACAAGTTGAATGTTGCTGATATAACTTCCGGGAATGCGCAAACCGATATCCAAAAGCTCCTGCCGGGTGTACGATGTGAAGGCACAACTGTTCTGTACGAACAGTCCCGAGATGAGCAAGAAAAACACTATATAATTGCTAAAACTGGAGAGACGCTGAGCCTCGCGATGTTCACGCGCCGCCATCTTGGTCGCTAAGATGGCGAATGATATATACCAAAAATGATATATTATTCAAAATAAATGTTATTTAAAGCGTCAGTCCGTAAGATCTTTTGAGTAAAAATGAACTACAACCTATTATTGAGTAAGTACATGAAAGAACGGTGCTTTAAACTTTGTCATTACATCTTGCTGGATTCACCGGAAAGCTTGTGATAAGGTTTTGGGATTTGTAGCGTCACAACAGTAGGGTAGGATTTTATACAACTTTAAGTATTATTTATGGCGGCGTTTAGTACTTTTACTTTTAAACGGTAAGCAGTGTTGACATCTTGGGATTCATCATTTGTGAAAATCAACAAAATACGAACTGATGTGTATTAACAAAGAAACAGGGAATATGATCGTACTTGTGCGAAAACAAGAATTAATATTTGCAAAGCTTTTTAAAGGTGGCGTGAACTCTGTGATCAATTGGAAATATCTGCATCCGTTTTCAACGTTTTGTGATGGCAGGTATGGAATTGACCCAGCACCCGAAATATTATCAAAAAACTTTTACACAGCCTCTGTTTAAGCTATTTGTGTCTGTTTATGTTCTTATTTGTTTCTTGTTATATCATCTGCCATGTTATCTGTGTTTAATATGCGCAACTGATGTACAGTGAAGATTCTCACCGCTGCACTGTCACAGGCCACGACTCAAAACATCAGACTCATCAGCCATCAGTTGAACATTGAACAACCACAACTCGCCTAAAGAAATACCTCCACACATCACCTGCGGTAGCAATTACAAACTGAGATGGCGACAAAGAGGCCAATCCTACGGACTGCTGCTTTAACTCTAATATGAACTCATTTACAAATCACAAATGAAAAAAAAACAAAAGCGTCCCCTAACAGCAAGAAATCATTCAATTAATGTTAGAAATTGTTGGTTTGTCAATGTTAATGACATTGAATTAATATCAATTTTGCACCTGTAATTAATGTTGATAAAAACATTGAACCACCATTGACATCAGTGTTTGCTTTAGTTGAGCTCTTGACTTAAGAGGATACATTTGCTGAACATAAGAGTCAAACAGTTATACAATTAAGAAACTTGATAATAATGTAAATGTTTTGGTTGATAAATACAAAGATGCAGTGACAGCATTAAGAGAAACAAACTGGACATGTTACTGACACTTATATTATATTATACTTATGTCTGTAATTAATGCACACTCAAGTCACTTGCACTATTGTATAGTCTATATTGTTATCTGTTCATAACCACCTGTACATTAATGTTCACAGTATATAGCCTTCTGTATATATTGTCCATAGTACATACCGACTGTCATATTTTCATACAACATTTGTATAGTATTTCCCTAAGATTGTATTCTGTATTTATTCACACTGTATATCCTGCACTTGCTAATTGCACTTCTGGTTAGACCTAAACTACATTTCGTTACACTGTACTTGTATATGTGTAATGACAATAAAGTTGAATCTAATCTAATCTGACACACTTACACACCAACACTTGTCATATAAACCATGGTGACAATCATCAAACTAATTCAGATGAACAGATCAACTGTAATGCATGCTGGGAGTCATGAAAGTTTGTTGCAAGTGTGTACAGTAAGGGAAATGAGTAATTGATCCCCTGCTGATTTTGTAAATGTGCCTGTTTACAAAGATATGAAGGGTCTATATCCTATTTTAATGGATAGAGACAGAATATAAAAAAAAATGAAAAATATGTATTATAAAGGTTATAAATTGATTGGCATTTCAGTCAGTGAAATAAGTATTTTAGAGTATTTAGACCTCCACAAACCTTGAAGAGGCTAGAGACAGAAGCTTGGTGAGAAGGACACAACTGTTGGTGCGATTATTTGGAAATTCAAGAAATACAAAATAACTATCAAATGCCCTTGGTCTGGAGCGCCATACAAGATTTCCCCAATGGAGTAAAGATGATCATAATAAAGGTTAAAGATCAGCCCAGAACTACACGGAAGAAGCTTGTTCATGATTTCAAGACAGTTTGGACCACAATTACCAGGCACACCATTGGTGACACGCTATACACTATAGATTAAAATCCTGAAGCACCCGCAAGGTCCTGCTGCCCAAGAAGGCCCATCTGTCTCGTCTAAAGTTTGACAATGAACATCAGAATGATTCAGAAAAGGCTTTGCTTAAAGTGCTGCCAGCTCTATGAGTGTTTGGAGGGAGAAAAATGTGGACTATGACCCCAAGAACACAATCCCTAGAGAGGCACAGTGTTGGAAACATTATGCTTTAGGCCTTTTAATCTCTGCTACGGTCTCAGGATGACTTCACCACATTGAGGGACGGTCTAGTGTAACGTACAATCTTGGACGAAAACCTCCTCCCCTTAACTAGATCCCTGAAGATGGGTCGTGGATGTGCCTATAACAGGAAAAGACACAACACATATTGCCAAGACAACCAAACAGTGGTGTAAGGAGAAGCACATTAAATGTCGTAGGCAGTCTCTAGACCCTAGTCCTATTTAGCCTCTGTGGAGGAGGCAGAAACTCCAATTTGCTGAGCGACAGCCTAGAAACCTTAAAAATGTACAGAGGAGTGGACTAAAATGTATCGTGATACATGTGTAATTTGAGATAATGTGTAATTTTGAGATAATGCCAGCTACAGCTGCAGACTGATTGACCATCCCAGCTCCATCTAAGGCAATTCCACCACCAGCCAAGAGAAATATGACCATCGGACCATCCGAGCTCAGACCAATACACCCCCGACCAAGAGCAAAGATGGACTATTTGTCTTATTAATGCTGAAGTTACAATATTTGGTATTAAATGCTAAACTTAAATCACATGTCAGCAGTTTGAGTGCAGCTATGACACGTCAGAGGGGATCTGGCCCTCCCGGTTGAGCCTGGTTTCTCCCGAGGTTTTTTTCTCCATTAATCAATCATTGGAGTTTGGGTTCCTCGCCACAGCAGGGCAGTGTTGGCCTGCTCACCGGGAGACTGCATTTATTTATTTATTTAGAAATTATATATTATTTATTAGAATGATCTTACTCGTTGTATAAATACAATGTGCTGTGTTTTACCTTTTCTGTTTTTCCTGTTTGCCCTGTAAAGCTGCTTTGAAACAATACACATTGTGAAAAGCGCTATATAAATAAACTTGAATTGAATTTAATGTCCAAACCTGGTGACGAACAATCAGAAATGTCTGACCTCTAAGCAGTCAAACTTACAAAATCAGCAGGGGCTCAAATACTTATGACACTCACTGAATTTGCAGTGTGCCCCTAGATGTTCCCTATTGCTAAGCAACAAAATAAAAAAATTAAACCATAAAATTAACTAAGGTAAAAAAAAACAATGCATTTATTTCTCTTTCCTTGTACAGATGAAGTTGAGTGTGTGAGATTCAGGAAGACTGATCCAGAGATGATCTCCTCCAGACTGAACCGCTCCAGATCTCACTTCAGGCTCACAGTCGTCCACTGCTGTTTCATTCCCCGGAGCCCAATTCTGATAACACGTGATCTCTCCATTCACCCAGAACCAGATCCCCACAGAGCAGGAGAGACGTAACCCCAGCCACACCTCAGCAGTCGAGGCCTGATGAAGAACTTCAGTCACCATGAGCTGAATCTTCTCTGAATCCACTGAAACCAGATCCACATGATTCTCTCTGCAGTATCTCACAGCTTCAGTCCAGCTCAGATTCTTCTGGATCAATATCAGCTCATCTGAACACACAATAAACACAAACAACTGAACATGAGAACAAAACACAAACACTGAGACTGAACTGAGATCAGTTTCATCATGAAGAAACTTCTGTCGTCAAACACACACATTGACTTTTATCAACTCACCTTCATGACAAACAAAAGTGAGAGAGGGACTGCAGGGTGCATCATTCCATTGACCCTGAGCACTCATTATCACCTGTGTACAATCTTCAGAACCACGACCATAATTATTCGGTTCACCAGTCATCCAGTATCTGAAGGCGGAGTCATTGTTATCTGACCACTCCCACTCCAACGAGTCACTGAACAGACCAATCCAGGCAGATGTGTTGAAGGGTTTTAAAGTTATGTTTTGTATTACAATGTTCATTTAATTACAATCTACGTTTTTACTACATTTTATTTTCTTTCTATGGATCACGTATAATCAATAAGTAAAACTGTGTGCATTAAGTGGATATCAGTATGAATAATGTGTGTATGTTTAAAAGGGTGAAAACTAAGCTTGAATATTAGAGTGCAGGAAGATAGTTTCAACAGCATATGGGGGTTGGGAGTATGTGTGTGTGTTGCATTCTATGCAGGAGAGCATCCTGCATATACAACGCACATACCCATATAGCGAGGGTTTTAAGAAACAAACCATATGTGAAGACTGTGTGGAAGATGTGTATGATATGTCTCATGATATGTCTTATGCTATGTCTTATGATATGTCTCATGATATGTTGCAGAAAACGAGGAGAATAGAATGTGTGTGCGCGGCTATGGTTGCCCAACATTCCATAGCCGTTGGGGCCTCAGGTCAGGGGTTAACAGATGTGATCAAGTTGGGGGAGTGCGTTGTTTTCACAGAAGCCAAGTGGAGGAGAAGAAAACGTCAGCTGAGAACTGGTCCAACGATTGGTCAAGATTCGAAGCAAGCTTGAAGACACACCTCTCAGATACACTAATAAATATGTTGTACACTGTTTGAGCGGGGCTGATTCTCTGTGAAGACTCTTTTGTCTGAGACAGCCCAGCGCTGAGATTCAACTTAATAAACTTCAACTTTTGTTCATCCGAAGTCCATAAGTCCAATTTTTGAATGCGCAGGACAGCAGATGTCCAACAGTGTCAGGATTATGAATGATGTTGTGGATCAGTTGATTGTCAGTCTGGTTCCTCACAGTGACCAGATCAGTATGATACTGTCTGCAGAAACTCTGAGCTTCTCTCCATGTTTTATTAGAAGTATCAATGATGTATGATTTACTGCTGTCTGTTGAAGAAAATAAAGATTCAAGTCTCATGATTTTCATTCACTAAAAGTCTAGACATGAATCTTCAGAAACTCTTTTCTTTTGAAAGTTTTGTGCAGTGCTTCATTTGTGAATCTGAAGGTGCTGAAACAAACTTTAATGAATATGAGAGTGGAGGCGCTGGTCTTGAATTTGTACAAAACAGAAAACAGTTTTCTCCACTCTTAACCCGAATTAGTTGACTTTACTAGAAAATTGCGTGTAAAAGGGTTTTAGTTTACACACAGGTTGAAACTTACAATTTATTTAAATTTAAGTTATTTAAATTTACAAATCATTTTAAATTGGCAAGTCAAGTTTCCATTGGTTATGTTTGCTAAAATAAATAATATTATCACTTTTGTATATAAACCATTCAAACATGAGGCAAGCCTCTAAAACTTTAAAATGTACAAAGAGAATGGAAAAGCTTTGTCACCTCTCACTCAATGATGATCTAAATTAAGACTGGATTGAGATGAAGGAAAGATGGGGACATGCCAAAAAAATGTTTGATCTTAAAAATCATGTCAGAAAAATATAAAAATACATGTAGAACATTGCAACTTTTTTTAAAGTCGAGTCAAGTCAAGTCTGAAGTCATTTCTGGCCGAGTCTGAAGTCGAGTCTGAAGTCTTTTTTTTGTTGAGTCACTAACTCCAGTGCCCATCTCAGGATACCTCACCCAAAAATGAAAATTCTGTCATCATTTAATCATACTCAAGTTATTTCAAACCTGTACAAATTTCTTTGTTCGGTTGAACGCAAATGAAGATATTTAGAAGAATGTTAGCAACCGACAGTTCTAAGGACACCGTTGACTACCATTAAAATAGTTGTCAAATGTGCCCCAGAACTGTTTGTTTTCATGTTTAAATATATTCTTTAAAAATAAAAATGATGCAATAATTCTTTCTACTATGGTACCCCAGAAATAATTTTTCCCAAATATCTTTTCATTGTTGAATATTTTAAGTATAAAACCAAGAATTGACAGTTGTTTAATAAAGATTCCCAAACAACACAGACACATGGGTCCCTGATGTGGTATGTGTTCTGGGCCTCATCTGGTTTTGTTCACGGGTTCCATGTAGGCCCCACATAGGTTAGCCTAGATGAAATGAACACTGCTTAGTGTGCATACTACAGGCTGATAAATGTGACACTGAATGTTGCAGTTGATGAGATGATTTAGTAATAACAAGCAGAATCACTGCCGAACACAGAAACAACAAGAACATAAAGAAATTAAACACAAAAACTACAACTGACTTCAGCCACAATATCACAAACAAATGTTTAACCTAACATGTAACTTTGGTGTCAACATTATTGTGATCAGTGTTCACTTGAGTTGGGCTCTTGACTCTTACATAGCCAGCTTGTTCATCTATGACTGTTTACTTGTTTTATTAAAATGGCTGAGGTTGAGTTGCTTTAAAATTTACAAATGCTTTGCCTACTTACTCCTTAATCCTGATGCATAAATTGTAAGTCATGTAAAGAAGTTTGAAGCTGCTGAATCACGAAGATGCCCAGACAAATGAAGAATCAATGTATGAACCTCAGCAATGATGACAATCAATAAAATAAAGCTTTGTGTTGCAATGCATGCTGGGTTACATCGTAATACTAAACTCATTCATGACTCCCAACATGCATTGCAGTTGATCTGTTTTCATCTCAATGAATTGATGATTCTCAACATTTTTGAAGTTGTTATGATGAATGTTGATGTCGAAGTGTATTCTTTTGATATTAAAACAGTAGTGTTGCTCTTGAAACATGAGATAATAGAAACCTGAGGTAAGATACCTAAGATAAGTAAGCTCACCTAAAGTAAACACTGATCACAATAATGTGGTAAGAAAAAACTATTTAGCTGCTTGTCCAATTTTATTAATTTAAACAATTTAAATCAACATAATTTTGTTATATTTTGTCACAACATGATTTTTTTCATGTTCAGTTATGTAAATTAATACATTCATGTCTGGTTTACATACATGATTTGTGTTAACATATAATTGTTACGACTAGGCAGAGGATTTATATTTCCCAGCATGCTTCGTGTAAGACAGCATTTTGAGAGTTCTTTTCCAAATTAAGTATTGTTTTATGTGTTTTTCAGTAGAGAGAAAGACTCATTTGGGTTAAATGTTCATTTATCTTTGAGAAATAGAGGAGTTTGTTGTAGTTTTAAGTTTTGTGGTTACAATTATTTAGAAAAGCGTTCCCTTTGCTTAGGTAGCTGGCGATAAATTGTATATATTTGAATTATTGCTTAGCTTGTTTAAATACATAACATGTTAGAGATAAAATTAAATATTGAGTCACATTAACTCTGATGTTAAGAATGTTAACATGTAAAAATCATGTTAGATTGGGAAACAAAAATTTGGCAACTCAACTTTATTATGTGCAACTGATGTACATCATTTTTCAGTTAATCCAACAGTTGTTTTTTCAGTGTGGTGACATCAAATGAGTCTTGTTTTCATTGTCACAAAGGGGTTTTGTAGACGTTTGTTATGTGGTCATAGAAACGATTGATGTGATCTCCTGTTTCTGACCATTTGTAGGTCAATTCAAGCTTCTCTTAATAAGTCATTTTTATTATTTAATTATTCAATATTTATCATTCATAATAAGTAAATTTACTTTTGTCGGTTATATAAACTAATATTACTCCATTTTTATAAGTAATTAGTAAATATAAGGTAGAGTTTATCTAATTTCTTTAAGTGTGTCATGACTAACTGCCGATCAATTTAGGTACTCTTAACTTAAACACGTTGAAAAAAATCTACTCAACCTAATTGTGTGCAATTTGTTTTCTCAATTTTATTAAGTAGATGTAGTACGTTTGCATATAGTTTTCTTTGTTACCAAATCTATTTAAGTACAGTTTAACTGATTAGCATCGGTAATATTTACTAACCATCAAGAATATATATATTTTTTTTTCTCAATGACCATGATAATATACAGTTATAGAAATGTATTTATTTTATGTGGAAATTTGCCACATGAATAAATTACATTCAACTGATAAGTCATTTTTTTGAGTGTACAAATGTCTGTAAAATAACACTAACACTTGCAGCGTTTTATTAGTTCAAAGTAATTTGCATTCTTTGGTGTTATAGCAATAACAACAGCAACAACAAAGCTGTACTTTTAACCAATTTAGCAAACACAGACATATCTGATTACATTTGATTTAATTTTGAATTAATTTTTGTAAGGGCTTATGTTTCCAAATTCGCAAACTTTGCCTCACACATCTTACCACAACCTTCTTCCTTTTTAAACAAAATGACGTATCTGTGTGGTTAACACTGATTGGTCAACTCAGATACCAATGAAGAGCATCTTTGACCAATGAGAAACCTTTGGCAACATCATATGATGTTGAATGTAACATCAGAGAATTGTTTGTTTACTTTGCCTTACATTGTAAAACAACAGTGTCATAAATTATGGATCTCAGAAAAAGGTATGAAGCGATTACCTTATAAGTGAATCAGACAAACACAGATAAGTATCAGTGTAGAAGGCCAGTTTAGTCCCAATCAAAATTAAAATAGTAAACTTACAGGTACACTAGTAGCAGACGGTTAATAATATACTTACTTAATAAATAAATTAATCTGAAAATACACTTCAACTTTACTGCTGTATATTTTATAAGAGTTAGGTGTCAGTTGGGTGTAAAACTCACTTGGTGGTGCTGCAACACACTCATAAGACACAGTCAGGTATTTGTAATTTCCATTACAAGGATTCGTGAAAACTGCATCGCTCACAATCAAAGAACAACTCGTTTGTCCATCACATCTGTGTTAATAAATACAAAGAACAGGAAAAATATATATAAAAAGTTATTTGATAGTATCTGACAGCTCTTTAATAATGTTTACTATTCTTACAGAGTGGCCACTTCTAGGTATCTATTCTCACTGCACTGAACATTTAAGAGCTCTTCAGGTTTTATTCCAGTGGAGCAGGTCTCAACGTCTGTACGCTCATAATTGGCTGAAAGGATTTTAATAGTTCCCTCGTCTGTTGATAAAAAGTCACATTAAAGACAAATATGTTTGACACATCTTTATTTTATATCTGGCCTTTAATTCATTGGACAGCATACAAATGAAACTCACCACAGCTGAGAATTAAAGTCTGTGATTGACAGATAATTAAGTCCATTGATGCTCCTAAAGTTAGAGATGAGAGGTGAGTTAGAGATGATAAGTGAGATTGAGATGAGAGGTGAGTTAGAGATGAGAAGTGAGATAGAGATGAGAAGTGAGATAGAGATGAGAGGTGAGTTAGAGATGAGAAGTGAGATAGAGATGAGAGGTGAGTTAGAGATGAGAGGTGAGTTAGAGATGAGAGGTAAGTTAGATGTAGTGATGTTACGGTGTCACATTGACTGTTTGTGCAGATTTGCTTTAATCTGAGGTGTCCAACCCTGTTCATCTGCCCCACATGTGTTCTGTGTCTTATCTGTGATGTTTATTATTGTTGTCTTATGATCGTGTTTTGTGAAGTGAAGGTTTGCTGTCACTCACCATTGTAGCAGACGAATCTCATGTTCTCATTGCAGTCCTTCTGACGCCAATTTCCATTTTTTATAACAGCACAGTTATTTGTGTCAGTTGGTGATTTAGTTTTCCAGTTCAGATATTTCACAGGATCACCCAGAGACCACTTCCATTCATCTTTTCTCTTCAGTCCAATCCAGACATTCACCTGATTGTTATTCACGGTCTTCATCAGCTCGTTCATGTCATTGATGTTGTTGACTGTGGCCAGATCTGTGTATTTCTCTCTGCAGTATCTCTGAGCTTCAGTCCAGGTCTTCTCAATGTTTATGTAGTGATAGCTGCGCTGAATGCATTCAGATATTGAACAGAGAGCTGAAAGAGAGAGTTTTTATTCAGAGCTGAACTAAGCAGGAGTGGACTGACATACCTGAATTAGGTTGACTATCATTCAACCTGCCTACCATATTTAGACTTTCAACCAGCTCCTCCATTAGCTCCTGGTTGTAGGCAGGAGTTATTCGAAGAGATTCATTGTGTATGTTGCGGTTCAATCAGTAAAGAGTTACTTAAGTAAAATTTAGCAACTTTTGATAACCGTTTCAAAGTACTCAAGACAAAAAACTCAACACAACGTTCAATTCAACATAAACAAGATGGTTATTAGTTGTTTAAATCCTTATTAAAGCCCAAATAAAGGTTAACATTATACTCGCATAAGCAGCCATGTTGGAAAATTAAATTTCCCTTTGATGAGGTGAGGTCCTGAAAAATCTTTGTTTGAAGGGCTATATGGCCCCTACCCTTCCAATAATAAGATAATTAAGACATCCCTACCCCTTCACATGAACGCGCTTAACAGAGGGGTAGGGGAAAGAGTAGGGGTGTGGGGTAGAAATAGGATTGTGCCTCAGAAACGTTTTAGGAACACATTTTTGTTTGCTTGGAAATGTGTTTATTTTATTTCCTAATAGTGTCCCATCACTCTAAAGAACAATTGGTCATTTAAATTGGGTCAATAATGAACAAAACCTACAGTTGACATAGAAATAGCCTATGCTGGGTTGTTTTAACCCATTGTCTGATCAAATATAATCATTGTCTGGATTAATTATAACCCAGCAGTTGGGTTTATCCATGTTTAATCAATGGGTTGAAATAACCCATCATTTTTTAGTGATATTTATATTCGTGTTGTGGTATATCAGACCTTTAACATATAGTTAAATTATGTATATTTGTATTGACAAAAAATAGATGTTTTGAAGAAGGTTTATTTGGGCTAATTTACTTTAAATAATAAATAATAAAACTCCTCGTTTAAATAATATATTTTCTCATGATTGTTGTATATCAGGGCTCCAAAACACTGGATCCATTTTCCTGCAGAGTTCATCTGAACAAACTCATCAAGATATTCAGGATTACTGCAAACTTGCAGGTAACCAGTTGAAAGCCATTGAATTAGAAATCAAAACGGTTAATGGCTTCGAATAAATACAATTTTGTATTGAAAAAAACATGAAGTAAGACAAAATCCAGTGGGATCAAGTGAAGATGCTTATTTCTTAGAAATGATGTAATCAATGTGAAATCACTTACACAACTGCTCTTAAAGGGACAATTCTATCACAATTCACTCTTCTTCAGTTCCCAAACTTTTTGAAAGCAAGGCATTCCTTCCCTGATTTATCTTAATGTTCATGTGTAGATACATGCAGTATTTAAAATTAAACCCAGATTGTCAAAGAAAGATTAATACTTAATTCTTTCAATAATCATAAACTATTCACATTACATTTCGGTCGGCACCCAAGGCCAGCACTTGTCCGATTCGTCATTGTTGTGCTTGAATGCTTGAGCATGTGGGGGTTGTTTTCTACAGCCTCACGTGCTCACTGTCCACATGTGTGTGTGCCAAGCCAGCCATTATTCATCAGTCCCTTATTAACCCTGCGTGTTCTCACCTGGTGTTCATTCGTTTCTCCCTATTTATTCTCTACCACTTCTCACCACCTTTGTGGAATCGTTGACTCAAGTTGATTCCGTACCTTCGGTACCAAGGGCCCTGGCCGGAGTGATCGTCTCAACCAATGCAAGGGGGTAGGTCACTAAGTGTGTCCTTGTCCTGGAATGCCATTATGTGCCCTTCCCCTGAGAAAGCAGGTCCTTCATCAGCCGAATCGGCCAGGGGGCGTTGTATTCAGGAGTATTGGCTCCCAGAACCAAGTCCAGTTTGCCAGTATGGTTCAAGTAGTTGCGCTTGATGCTCCTCTTCCCTGACCTTGCACAGAACGTGTGCAATAAGGCTCAATGGGATGAGGCGTACTCCCGCTATTCCCACAGCTAGCTATGCGCTATAGCATCAGTGCTGATGGCGGCTCAGACAGGGAGTACCACAAAGGGCAATGGGTGGTGTCCAGGGAGGCAAACAGGTCTACCTGAGCCTGCCCGAACTGCACCCAAATGAGTTGGACTATGCGGGGGTGGAATCGCCACTCTCCGCATGGCATCAACTGCCGAGAGACATGTCGGGTGTCTGGTTCAGGTCGCCCTGGGATATATGTTGCTCAAAGGGAGCTGATACCCTGTTAACTCAACAGGAGGAGTCGTCGGGTGAGACGTGTTAACTGGCGTGAGCGAACGCCACCCTGGTGGTTGAAATACGCTACGGCAGTTGTGCTGTTTGACTGTACCAGCATGTGCTTCTCTTACACGAGAGGTTGTAGCCTCTTCAGTGCAAGTACCATGGCAGGTGGGGGCCCGTCAATCACCCCAACACTGCAGGGAGACGTCTGTCGTCACCACAACGCGCCTTACAACCTGCCCAAGGGGTTAGGGTGCATCGGCAGAGAGGGTTATTTACCATACGCCTGCTGCCCGTGTGCCACGCTCTTCATGTGACCCTACTCTGTAGCCAGTGTTGGAGCTGTCTCATGTGCATCAACCCGAGGGGTATCACCCCTGCCTTTTCATGTGTCCCCAGAAACTCTGAAATTGTTTCAGGAGGACCACGTGCAGCTTGAAAAGGTTCAAGCAGTTCAACAGTGACTGTGTGAGGTAGATTATCAGTGTGCTATCATGGAGACAGAGTCGAGTTCTATACCAAAAACAACTCAGTTTTGAGCTTGCTCTTTTCCCGATTGACCCAGAATGTATGATTACAGAAAATATATATATATATATTTGTATTACACATTTATAGAGCAACAAATTTTGTGTGAAAATAAATCCACAGTGGTTAATTGTGTTTAAACATTGTATAAATGTATGAGGATTGGGGAAAAACAGAAAAACTCAAAGGAAAAACACAGCACAGTGCATGGTGTTTATAGAACAAGCAAGATCGTTCTAATAGACAATATCTAATCAATAAAAAAGTCACACATTATCGATGCAATACTTAAGGTGTCACATGACATGGCTAAAATGAATATTATTATTTGTTTTAGATGTAATGTAATGTGTTCACATGATTTAAGGTTAAAAAACGGTGTATTTTGAATCTCCTCTTTGCTCCGCCTCTCTGAAACTTGCTGATATTTACAAAGCTCATCACTCTCAAAAGCGAAGTGTGCTATGATTGAATACTGCAAGAGTGGAAGGAAAATGTAACGCCTCTTACCATATTCGGAACATCATGTTCGCGAGCAATTGTACTGACAGATAGGTGATGAAATGTCATCCTGATTCCAATATGAGCCCCAATCTGATACGTAATATGAAGATGATCAAGCCGATACATCAACTTTGCCAGCACGGCTTGAGCAGGATGTAAAGGATTTGTAAGGTTTTATTAAAAAAATACTATGTAAAATAGTTAAAAACTATAGCACCATATACATCATGCAGAGTTTGTGTGAGATAGAAACAAGCTCGCATTACAGCAGAGAATGGAAACATAATAAATAACGCCAGCGCTTCGGCCCTTCTTGATCAACCAGTGTTACGCCACATCTTGTCGCGACTCAACAAAGACAATAAACCCCATTATAAACACAACGTTTCTTGCCATAAGTTGGAAAATTATTACTGATTATTAGGACTTATGTTGTCTATTTTTCACGTAGGCATTTGGGATCACAAACACACGACAAAGTTTTTTACAATGAAAATATACTTACAGGCTGCATATGTGAAGCGCCAGCGGAATTTTTATGGTTGGAATGATCCCACTTTTTAACCAAAGCTTTCATGCATAGCCGGTCTTAATCTCTGTCGCATGTTTGTGAAGCAATCGTCGGGGAAATGCGCTGCACAAACTTGAACGTTCAGGTTGTACTTTTCTGGAACAATGCTTTGAATAAAATGTAAACGTTCGCTTTTAGTTGTCTCATCTTTTGGCTGGGCAAACAAAGAGTATTTTTTTTCGCATCGAAACACACAGCGTCTCTGCGACATGGCTGCGGCGGTGATGATACAATGAGATTTACAAGTAAGCCCACCTTACTTGCGTCTATATTTCGGCGGTTTTAGTCATATGCTACCACTAACTGAAGTAGATTTGTGGGGGTGTGGTTACACGAGGGGTTTCAGGCAGGTCTGGGTTTGCATTCGCTTTTAGATAGAATGCATCTTTTGTTCCGACACTTTAATTGTAGCAATTTTCCGTGTCTAATACATCAATGGGCAACTTATAACACAAAAAAGACACAGAAAAACACGTGTTCGCGCCATATGACCCCTTTAAAAAAAAGAAATCTGGCTTTCATAATGTTTAACCAATTACACACTGATCGCACTGATTACACATTGATCACACAATCACTTTAGCAAAGTTTATTCTACTTTTCGTTGATTTGAAATAATAAAATCATCTATTTTTGTTCAATAAATATACTGTCATTAATATATGTTAATATCACAATATATTAAGAAACATCGCAAAGATTTTGAAAGCATGAAAGATCTCAAATGAATTTCATATAGATTTACAGTAGAAACAATAAGTCATATTTTAATGTCATATTTTAGAAATATAATGGTTTCACTATAAATATGGTGATTATCTCTAAGGTGGACACCAATATTAATATGATATTTACCATCTGAATCTAATCTCACGTGTCAATAAAGGGAAACTTCATTCAGCTGTTAACTATCATGTTCATTAAGTGTGGGGGGATTAATGGAGTCAAAGGACCCTAGCTCAGAAATCAAGGTTTGTTACTGCAAACTGACCAGACATCAAGAATCAGTGTATGAAACCAACAATAGTGACAATCAACAAATGCATGCTGGGTAATATCATAGTACAAAACTCATTCATGATTACCAGCATGCATTGCGGTTAATCTGTTATCTGATAAAGTTTGATGATTGTCACCATTGTTGAGGTTTGTGTGATGAGTGTTGATGTCTAATTAGTGTCAACAAAATACGTTTTATTTTGTTTTACAAAAGTCATTTTACATTAATGAACTAGAACCTTGACATTAGTTATGAAAGCATGAATAATATTTGTTGTTGTAGTTTCATACTGGATAAATCATTATTTAAAAATCATCACCATCATGTGATCCCACTGGATCCTTGTTGACTTTGCCACAACACATATATTTCTGTATTCAATACCACCAATTAAAACATGAAAACACTGATCACAATAATGTTTGTGTGTAGAAAGTTCAACATTTGTTCTACATCAAAAGCGGGTGAAAAAGTGATATTGATTCAATGCCATTAACATTGACAATTCAACAATATTTAACATTGATTCAATGGATACTTGCTGTATTCAGATCGTTTAACTTAATTTATTTTAAACAAACTGACTCAATTTGTTTACTTCCATTTAAAACTTGTCTGAAAAACATTTAAACTTATTTAACCAGTTTACAGATGTCCCCAATATTAGCTGTTCAGATGTCATAAATAGACGTAGAAAAATCTTTCACTTTTGGCCCTCAAGGGACATATTTTCACCATCAACAAAGACATATAACAATTATTTATAGACAGACAGATAACTCTAGTGTCAATTCTCCTGACATTTAAATCAAACGTAAAAGCAGAAACACAAACTCACCAATGACAAGAAGACTGAAATACAGAATCTGAGCCATTTCTGAGGAAGAAACACATTGAAAACCTCAAATGTTAAACTTCTGTTTGTTCACAATTTTGACATTCAACATAAATTAATTTGCAAATTTAAACTCAATTAAATCTGTGAGTATGACAAAAGTTTGCTTAGTTTCTGTCATGTAAAAGTCAATGAAGTTAAAAGTCAACATTTCTATCACTACTGTATCTCTTCAGAAAATCAGTTTCTTGATAAAGTTTCATTAAAAGTTATTTTCAGATCAATTCACAAAAACAGAGTCATGTCAAAAGAATGATTTTAATAAGAATGAGAATGTAAATAGTTCTTACTCATCATCTCTTGTGTGTTTCTCTCCTGAATCAGCTGCTGTTTCTCTCTCTCTGTGTCTTCATGTGTCATTATATTACATCTGGTCTTCAGCACCTCCCATCTTTAGGTTATTTCTGTAGAAAGACTCATTTCCATACTTTACATACTGCTTATTTGTATCCTTGTTCACTCAAATGAGAAGAAACAAGGTGTGCGTTCTCTTATTTGCATGTGTGATGTGTGTCAGCCAGCGAACTATGTACTATACTATTACTATATACTATATATATACTATACTATTATTATAACAATATACTATTTTTACATCACATCATGTGACCTCTTACCTAAACACTTGCTGTGTCAACCGATGCAGCAAACAATATAATAAAGATATGATAAAGATAATTTTAGTGGTAGAAAAAGTACAGGAAATTTGTACTTAAGTACAAGTACTGTTACTTTGCTGAAATGGTACTCAATTACAAGTAAAAGTACTGGTGTTAAAAAAATGCTTGTGTTAAAGTAAAAATGACTCTTCTCAAAAACAACTCGGAGTACTAGTTACATTTGTAACCTAAACTGCATTTGTTATACCTCTGAAAAGAGGGAGATGAAAATAATGAAACTCGCTGTTGTTTCCCCTTTTGAACTTTATGTGACAAGATGAATCCGCGAGTTCTCCCCTTTGTGTTTCGGCGGGCAAGAGCTTCGAACACCTTAAGCCATTCGACATAGTTGAACCCAAAAGGACAAAGGATGTATTTACATTTTATGAACATAAAAACGTATAAACAGTTCTAACAATATGAATGCATAACAAAAGCGTAACATAAATGAAACGTGAAGGGCCCAAATTAAAGAATTAAAGAATTAAACTTATGAAGTAGCGACGACTATGTGAGGAAAAATTGCGAAGTAAAGTACGAATACAGCATTTAAAAAGTACAATTCTTGAAAAGAAACGACTCAATTACAGTCATTTGAGTATTTGTAATTCATTACTTTCCACCACTGGATAATATATATATACTGTATGTACTGTATATGTATAGATTATGAAAGGGAGGAACAAGACCAGTGGTACAATAAACTTAACTAAGCTGTGGACGTGCTGCTTTTAGTCATTTCAGTTGTCATCATTGCATAGTTTGCGTAGTTTGCATGTTTCCAGACACGAGGCTTTTTTCCAGGACTTTTTAACCGCCGTAAATAAACACACAGGCTGGTGTTATTTTTTGTGGTACAAAAAGAAACGTAAACAAAACTAAAAGTGACCAAAGAAAATAAAAAGTGCAACAAGCCGCTTTTGAAAATACATGTATATTCATGTAAATTACGTTAAAGACAAACTCGTTTTCTGTAAATGGAAATTTTAGCGTCCACAGGGAAAAAATAATTTGCACATTTGTTTCCAGTTATTACAGTTATAAGCCCTGGCGAAAAAAAAACAACCGAATCATGGCTAAGCACAATAGACAATGTAATGGTTATAATGGTAATTGTATTGTTTTTTGTCAGGGAAATCACACTGGGAAGAACCCAGATGCAGACAGCAGTACCAGAGTTGACAAAAGGGATTTATTTTAACAAGGAACACAAAACAAAGACCCACAATGGGTTATAACGAAACAAACAGAAAAACAAACAATTTGAAGACTACAGGAACAAGTACATTCAACTACATACAGATACAACCAACGAACACAGTGTAATAGACGTAAGCATATTATATAAGGAGACAGACAAAGGATATTTAACAAGGACAAGGTGTGGGAAATCAAACACTCAGGGAGAGTTAACGAGGAAACGAGATGGCGGGAACAAAGACCCAGACTTGGAGAGTATATGTGTGATGGAACGAACCACACCTGCTCCAGGCGGGCTTCAAACCGGGTTGGCTCTTTATGGGAGTCGGGCGTTCTAGCGAGGAGGCTAAAGACTGCAGTCTCTAGCGTCTGTCGCTAGAGAGTCCTTGAGGCAGAGGAGATAGGTTAACATACTTGCTCAGCACTTCACTGGTTTGACTCTGTTACATATGGAAGACCGGATGGGTCAAAATCTCTCTCTCACATAAAACATAAGACTTCGTCATGAATCTGCCCAAGACCAGGAATAGACATGACATGAGGGCACACTCATGACAGGTTTTAATGGAAAGCATAATATTGTTTATTGGTATGTGATGGCATCTATTGGTGGGGTGTTATCTAGCAGATTCATCAAATTAAAATAATAATTCCTGAAACACACTACAAGATGAATTTTGTATTGGTTTTAATAGAAAAAGCTAAATTTCCGCGATGTCTCTATTGGGTTTCCATTGCTTTTCAGCAGAAATATGCAAATCATCTTCTTTTTGTTAACAACAGCAATTGAGCAATATAAAACTGGCAATTATACAGATGGTTTAAACAACCGGTAAATTTAGATGAAATTTAAAGTTCTAAATTTAGTTTTAACCTTGCAGGTATTTGAGGAGATTGAGATATAATGCGGGTCATTGGGCATATACACCTCAGTTGGAGCTGGAAGCTGAGATATCTGGAGGTGATGGGGGTGACAGTGAACAGGGCTGACAAAGAGGGAGGAGATGGCCGGAGAAATCCACAGATACTTGTGGAAGACTGGAGACAGGATCTTCAGGAGGTCAGTAATAGCAGGATAGCATTCAGTCCATAACTCAAAGAGAGACCAGACAATGATTGAAACTGTAGCTGATTGTGGATCTGATGAGTTCATTCATTCTGTAGGTCATAGAAAGTCAATGAGAAGTGTTCCAAGTAAAGAAACAGTTTGCCCAAAAAACAAAAATATCCCATTATGTACTAGGTCTGAACCCAACTGTAACACTTTCGTTCTTTTTTCTCATGATTAAAATGTTGTTTCTTCGTTTGTTGCTTTAGTAAATCAATTACTTATGGAGGTTGATTCATTTCCTACTTCTTTTCAGGTCAGTGTGAATATATTTCATATCATTTTTTTATATAAAATAATCCACGGCCATCACACTCTTCAGTGTCCATGTGACTGCGCACTAGACTGAAAAAAGTGTACACTGGAAAAAATGCTGCTTGAACTTCACTTCAACTAAAAATTATGTGTAACAAACTTTTTCTTTATTTGGTCCTACGCTTTACTCTATATTTAATATGACATAAGTCACCCTACATGATCTCAGTACAAATTGAATATTGTACTTTCATTGTACATTTTTGTTACGCTTAACAGTGTTTGCCACCATTATCAACATCCACAGTTTACAACTAGAATGATATGTGTTCATGCCCAATGCTATCCTGAAATGGAAGACTTTGGAATTTAACCAAATACAGAAAACGACATAGTTTGTTTCCAACATTACATGCTGTTGTATGCTATAGTTGAGTGTTAGCATTAGCAATTGTACATGTCAATTAGACAATCACAGCTTCTGTTTCCTGGTGACTCTACTAACACATGTCAAAGTTTATGGACAAAAAGAGACTTTAGACAACAAAAATAGCCGATACTAAATGGTTAAATTCTTAAAGGGATGGTTCACCCAAACATTCTGTCTTGAATTACTCACTCTAGTTGTTCCAAATCTAAATACATTTCTTTATAGGTGATAGATCTGGATAGAAACATACACATGTTTCTTGTTTTATTATTCTATTTCATTTATCCCATTTACTACAATATTCATCTATCATATGTATTCTTTCAATTATATTATTCACTTCTATTTAATCCTTACTTTCCTGTTGTTTAACCTCGTTGAGAGTTGTATTGTGACTAATGCTGATATGAGTATCCGTTGGTCTCCATCTCAAGGTTCATACTAATGTCATGAGACAATGTTTTGATACTGTAATCTTGAATGTTAAAAACACATATTGAATCTGTTTCTAGTCAGACGAAGTTTGACAGAGCTTGACTGAGCATCAACACACAACTGAGATTATTCAATAAATCATTTGTCTGTCTATTAAACATCACTTCGTCTCCTGCCTGCTGTTCTTCCCTTCAGCTCTACATCTCCCTGGTGGTTGGGTTAAAGGATTGACTCACAACGGAGTTGATATGTCCAGGTTTAATTTGTTCCTGACGGAGAGAGATCTAGTGAAACTGGACTCAAAGTTTCGATCTATTCGATCTACAAGCCATATCTCATGGTTGGATCTTTCATAGGGGAGAGCGGGGACGAAAGTACCATTTTTCAGAAAGAGATACAAGCTGGATTTGTTTGTATTTCTCTAGTTTTTATTCATTTTACTGACTATGACCTTGTTAATATGTAACTGCAAACACCTGGTCATTTATATTAAAAATAAAAAAAATACATTTTAAATTTCAGTTTTATCACATGTTTAAAAAATAACCTGATAGTACAAACTTTAATTGTTTCGTATAATTAACGATTGGCAATGTCAATGCATTTTATAAACTTCCCCACAGGAACTCCTGACATTTAAACTCAATTTACTTTTATATTGAAAAACTCTGACAAAACAAACTTCAGGATGTGTTACAGCACTGAATCACCTGTAGATTGATCTTAACTGGGACACATGAAACCAGAAACACAACTTGTAGTTATAAAAAAAATATCTTTGCTTGAAAACAATTTTCCGGGCCACGGGAAACCATGACAAAATCACGTGATATTCGACAGCGAGCTCAAAGGTTGTGTGTTCAATGTGACGTCAAAGCTTGGAATTAAAATGTTGTCATGTGTCTGAGTATATCGCTATCATACTTTCTTCCTGCTCTTCCTTACTTTAAATTCTTTGGCTGAACACGCAGAATGATTTTTGGATGAATGCTTGTAACCAAACCGTTCTTGGACCCCATTGACTACCAAAGAAGGGAAAATGACAATGGAAGTCAAAAGTGACCCAGAACTGTCTGCTGTTCCACATTCTTCAAAATATCTCCTTTTGTGTTCATTCCAAATAAACAGATTATTGGATTAGTGTGTGTCTGTGATTTTTTTTACATCTGAAGTATTCCAAATCATTCAGACTTGATAAATACAATGTAAAGCTAACCGTGTTCAAACCTACAATGAAAACTTTCTCATTTTATTACAGAAAATGGAACAAAAAAGTTTATTTGTTTAAAAGTTTATCTCTCATTTCTGGACGACGTGGCGTGAGGCCCGGAGCTACTGCAGACAGCAATACACAGTTGGCATTTGTTTATTTTGAAATAAACAAATAAACCTGATGTTACTGGGCTGAACCAAGCTTGCGGCTCTATACGAGCTGATGGTCTGATAGAGGATGGAAAATATTACATTGTTCAGTGTTTGTGTCAATAAGTGACACTGATTCAGTGTTGAAGTGAGTAAGATAAGATGATCCAACATCATTAAAGGGACAGATACCTAAAAGGAAAATTATTTCATCATTCATTCACCCTCTTGTCATTTCAAAGCTGTTTTACGTTCTTCCAAAAAGCACAAAAAATATATTTGAACTGAACAATGGTGGTATTGACTTGCATTACTTTTGTGTCCATACAATAGAAGTGAATGGTTACCGCCATTGTTCCGTTACTTACATTCTTCAAACTATCTTCTTTTGTGTTGTGCCGAAGAAAGACACTTTTGGCAAGACAAGTTTGTGATGAGTTTGTACCATTTAAACCTACCACCTTATTGAAGGATACATGTAGACATAAACGTAAAGTGAAGCCGTGTATGGTGTTGTATACTCGGAATTTGTGCTCTGCAATTAACCAATCCAAGTGAACCGTTTGTATCTGCTATGTGAAACAGAGTCAAGCTAGTGTAGAGCTGTGCAGTGTGTAAACCTCACTCCTCGGCCTCAAGGACTCTCTAGCAACAGACGCCCAGTCTTTAGCCTCCTCGCTAGAGCGCCCGACTCCCATGCATTCGAAGCCCGCCTGGTGTAGGTGTGGGTCGTTCCGATTACATATGCAGCACCTTCTGTGTTTATCAAGCAAGTGTTGTTTACATATTTTCTTGTTTTATTTGAGTAAGACTTTGGGTTTTGGATGTCTGGTAAGTCCTGTTATAAAATATAAATCATAAAAGCTGTCAAACCACGTTGCGACTTTACTTGTAAGCTGTAAGATATCTTTAGGTTAGCTGTTAAAATGCCAGTCTGAATGCTAAGCAAACAACGACTACTTTTGTTTTGTAGGACCAAAATAACCAAAAGAACTGAACTACAAATATGATCCTCTATATTGAGAATAGACTCGTTGGAGTCGGACTACATCATTGAGTGTGATATTGATTTTTAGGTGTGTTTTATCTATGTAGGTGGAGTTCCACAGTATGGAAGCCTAGTGGTAGCAAATTTCAATTTGAAAAGCAATACGCAACATGGCAATGCAGTATGTAAAATGACATTTACATATTTAAAATACATTAGATGAAAAATCAATAATATAATTAAAACTTGTCAGTTTCTACATCCATTTTAATGAGATATATTTCGCTGCAGGACTACAATCCCACATGTTTCAGGTCACATGATCGAGATCACCAGTCTTAGGACGGACATGAAGTCGAACAACGCAGATCGTGCTACCAGCAGTTTTTGTACCTGATGTTCTTATTTTCGCATATATTTTGGGGACATATATGTTCAATATCTGAAAACGCTACAAAATGTGTGACCTACATTTATATGTAGTTATTTACATAGTGCTTTCTAGTAGATATAATATTTACTTCATGTTCATAATATCTACATAATCAATATTGGTTCGTAAAGAAACAAACACTTTAGAACAAAACAAATGACTTCCAATGTCAAATATGCTTTATTTTCCAGAATTCTAAATAATATTTTCTGTTCAGTTTGTAACAAAAACTTATTGACAGTGTAGACTTGTAAAGTCAAATGAACATTTGTTTTTAGAATACAAATAAATGGAAATTAAAGGTCTAATCCCATTTCTGCCCCTTAACCCTACACTTTCCCTTTGGTCGGAGGGATAGGGGCCAAGGGGATGGGCCATATAGCCCTTCAAATGAAAATGTTCAGGGACCTCACTTCAAAAAGGTGTATGACATTTTCCAAGATGGCTGCTCATACAAGTATAATATGATTCTTAATTTTTGGGTTTAATAAGGATTTAAACAACAAATAATCATACTTTTTTTCAAATTTATGTTGTTTTCAGTTTCTTGTCAGCATAACATAACTCACTGTCTAAACTAACAAACAGTTAAGTGCCTTAAAGTAACGTAACAATAACACACAAACCATAAATAAATGAGTTATGTATGAAATAAATAAAATCAAGAAATAACCAATAATAAAGAAAGACATAGCAGCTTTGCCGCAAAGCCCCTTTACAACATCCCATCTAAAAAGAAAGTGTCAGCAGAACTAAAACACTCATGTCGATTGAATACCAAAATGATTTTAAACTGAAGAAAGCCAAGTCAAAGTCTGCTTTATTGTCAATTCTGCCACATGTTCAGTACATACATATGGGGGATTGAAATTGCGTTACTCTCAGACTCATGAGTTAGTGCTCTACTTACACGTAACAGAATAAAAATATATGTAAAAAAATACAGATTATCAAACATGTAAAATACAACTTTTACAAGCAAGCCTATTTAAAAAGAGCAAGAGAGTGGAAGGACCTGTGGATGAGGTCAGAGTTCAGCGTTGCCTGGGGTTAATTATTGATGAAGTAATTAAAATAACAACTATTTTCGTTTTGAGGTGTATAATCACTTTTAAGCCAAAAGGCTTTTTTGTATAAGACGTGACAGAAACTTCAGTGTCGAAATAAGCATTTTATCTTTATAGCTAATCTGGAAACCTCGTTTTCTGAATTTTCTTAAAGCAAAGATCAGTAAAGTGATTTTTTTATTGTTCTTAGGTTAATACCGCACTACAAACCTGATCAGTAAAACATGTTTCCAGAATTACATCCAGGAGCTCTCTTTAATGACGTCATGGGTGGCTCTTAAAAGAGCCTTTGTTGTTAGACGGATGAATGCGGCGCTTTACTTGGAGCTGGTGTACTTGGTGACGGCTTTGGTGCCCTCGGACACAGCGTGTTTGGCGAGTTCACCGGGCAGCAGCAGACGCACTGCGGTCTGGATCTCTCTCGACGTGATGGTGGAGCGCTTGTTGTAGTGCGCGAGACGAGAAGACTCACCGGCGATGCGCTCGAAGATGTCGTTGACGAAAGAGTTCATGATGCCCATCGCCTTGGAAGAGATGCCGGTGTCGGGGTGGACCTGCTTGAGGACTTTGTACACGTAGATGGCGTAACTCTCCTTCCTGGACTTTCTGCGCTTCTTTCCTCCCTTCACGGCGGTCTTGGTGACGGCCTTCTTTGAGCCCTTCTTGTGCGCGGGTTTGGCTGGTTCAGGAATGATACTGTGAGATTGAAAAGAACATTAAAAGTGTTTCATAGGTACTGCGCAGGCGTTTTTATCCACTACCACATGCAAATGTACACTTCACGAGCGCGTGCTCTGATTGGGTGTCATCGTTGGCCCAAAAACCCCAATCATGTGTCTATTGGTCAGATCACAGTGTGACGGGTCGGAGAGTGAGCCAATGAAAGCTTTTCTCGCCCACAACCTCGTGTTTGAAGGTGACCCACCCACAAGCTATTGAGTTTCCTTTGTTGGCCCTTCCCGCTTTTTTGAATTTGATAAAAAAAAACGTTTATTTCTTTATTAATTCTGCACTAAGTACAGAATTATTTCATCACACTCCCTCGAAGATTTCGTAAAGAAAACATTACATTTTACACCTTATTCACAATACAGTACACGTGCTGATGGGGTTTATTTTTCGAGCGAGAGAAGTGTGCAGCACAATGGTTGTAAAAGTACGAGTTCACCGAAACGCCACTAGGATCAATATACGTGTAATTTAATTGGGTTTCGTGAGATACAATATAAGATCTGACATTAAACTCTTTGAGTGAGAAAGTGGGTGGCTCTTAAAAGAGCCGTTGGGGTAATGTTATTGATGCAGGACTTAGGCGTGCTCTCCGCGGATGCGGCGGGCCAGCTGAATGTCTTTGGGCATGATGGTGACCCTCTTAGCGTGGATGGCGCACAGGTTAGTGTCCTCGAACAGACCTACCAGATAAGCCTCACTGGACTCCTGCAGAGCCATCACGGCGGAGCTCTGGAAGCGCAGATCCGTCTTGAAGTCCTGAGCGATCTCTCTCACCAGGCGCTGGAAAGGCAGTTTGCGGATGAGCAGCTCGGTGGACTTCTGGTAGCGGCGGATTTCTCTCAGAGCCACGGTGCCTGGCCTGTAACGATGAGGCTTCTTCACGCCGCCGGTGGCGGGAGCGCTCTTTCGGGCGGCATTAGTGGCAAGCTGCTTCCTGGGGGCTTTGCCACCGGTGGACTTACGAGCGGTCTGCTTGGTTCTTGCCATAACTGCGGTCTCTTCTGCGTTCAGAATCCTGGTAGCACTGTTCTGTATATACTGGAGCTTCTGGATGCTCTTGTCGGGAATCCCAATGAGCAGAGCATTACAGTAGTCCAGTCTGGAGGAGACAAAGGCGTGGACGAGTTTTTCTGCATCATGTATGGCGAGTGAGGGGCGGAGTCTGGCTATATTCCTGAGGTGGTGAAAAGATGTTTTGCAAAGATGTTTGATATGGGCCTCAAAGTTTAGAAGAGGGTCAAACCTGACGCCGAGATTTGTAACTACTGTTGATAGGGGAATGTGCTGCCCTGAAAATGTAATACAGTTTATGGTCGATGTTCTAGTCTGATGGGGGGAACCAATGAGAATAGCTTCTGTTTTTGAACTGTTCAACTGGAGAAAGTTTTGATTCATCCAATCCCTTATCTCCTCCAGACTGGCAGTGAGTGTGGTTAGAGGTGTTGAAGATGATGACGGATGAATATCAGTTTTCATATATAATTGTGTATCATCAGCGTAACAATGGAAAGAAATTCCCAAGCAGCTGATGACTTTACCAAGGGGGAGCATGTAAAGAATAAATAAAATAGGTCCAAGAACTGACCCTTGTGGTACCCCACAATCTACAGCATGTGAACGGGACCTTGAGCTTCCCATCGCCACAAATTCAGATCTGTCTGTGAGGTATGACTCAAACCAGCACAGAACGGTGTTATTAAGTCCAATAGAATGGTGTAGCCGGTTGAGAAGTATACCGTGGTCAACGGTGTCAAACGCTGCAGAGAGGTCCAGAAGGACAAGGAGGGATGGTGAACCAGCATCAGCTGTCATCGGCAGGTCGTTTGTAACTCTCACTAAGGCTGTTTCCGTGCTATGAGCAGAACGGAAACCAGACTGAAACTTTTCAAAAATGTTGTTGCATTTGAGATGGTCCTGAAGGTGTCTGGCAACAACTTTCTCCAGAACCTTGGAAAGAAATGGCAGGTTGGATATGGGCCTATAATTAGCAAGAGTTGTGGATCAAAGGTATGTTTCTTGAGTAGTGGTCTAATTATTGCTGTTTTTAAAGCAGAAGGTACATGACCAGATTGAAGAGATTGGTTTATGATGCGAGTCTTCTTGTTGGAGTGAAAACAGCGTGAACACAGAGCAGAGATCCAGAGCTTTATTCAGAGACTAAACTACACGACAGTAAAGGGTTTATTATTTCACTGTTACATTAAAAACACGACCAGCATTGATCTCTGGAGAAAAGTTGCGAATGAGTTTCATGTGATTTGTTTGTGAGAACATTGATGAAACATTAAACATGTTTTCCTTTTATTTAACACACATGTAATAAATGACTTGAGTTAAGTTAATCTCATTCAGGGACTTGTGAAGTGTTGAATACAGAAGTTGTTTTGATCAGATTAAAACACACGAACACTCTCGAGGTATTTGTCTGAATGACACAACGCTGTTTGTTTAATTGATGTGTAAATGTGTTATATTCAGACTGACAAAACGATAAAACGGAGAATAAATATGAAATAAATATAATAAAACTAAATCTTTGCTTCCAGTATTGACATGATCGAGTGATCTGAATGTGTGTTTGTGTTTTCTAGAGATGGAAACCGAATTCCCTTTTTTCCGTCGATACTAAAAGCATGTGGTGCAAATATTGTATATGTAGGAGGTAAAGAAGCTCTGCATCATCTAGCAGTTCAGCAACCTGAAGCTGTAAAATGATGAAATAAAGACAGACAAATATGTGTGTGTGATCAGCTCCGGACTTGCCGTGTTGTGTATTTCCTCAAAACATTCAAAGTAATACAATTCTAACAAATTAAGAAAATACACCATATCTCAATAAAAAACTTCTATATTCATCTCTTCATTAGTTCAATCTCTTTACTGCGTTTACAAAATGCATTCATGCATATCTGTTCATTACTCAATCTATTACTCATTTGCATATTCAGAAAGATGATTCAATGTTACATGACTTTCTATGGTGTATTCACAGTTCAAATCAACTCACAATGTCACATGTGGTGAAACACGACGTTTCTGTAAGTTTTTTTCCATTTAAAGACCCTTCACAAGCATCTAAAAGTAGATTAAACATTATGTTAACTCGTATAAGAAACCTATTCAAACATATTCACCTTCAACCAACATACATAACCTTCAGTCACGGGTAAATGTTGGGGTTTCATTTAAGGATTTAACACGTAAAACTTTATCAAAAGTACTCAATTTACAAAGTATTCTTTCAACATCCATTTAGATTGAAATGTTTAAAAACTCGACTAACCTGTAGAATGATGAAATAAAGACTACAAATGTGTGCGTGTGATCAGCTCCGGTCTTGCCGTGTTGTGGCGTGCAACACAGCCGACGTATAGCAACACACCTCGATCACATAGCGCCCTCTAGCGGTCTGGTACTACCAACAAACGATTCACCAATAAACAGATGTATAAGACCGGTGACGTTGTGGTGAACTCGTACTTTTGCAACTGTTGTGCTGCACACTACTCTCGCTCGTAAACTAAACACCATCATTATGGCACACATATATAAACGTCAGCACGTGTAATGAGTTGTGAATAACGTATAAAATTATACGGAGCCCGTAACCTGACACACGACATTTTTTTATATATATCGTGGCCACGAATTAAGAATTCGTTCCCACGAATTCTTTATTCGTGTGAACGTTTTTCTTATTCGTTCCCTCGATTAACGTAAATTGTGCCCACGTTTTATTACTTCGTTCCCTCGTTTTACGTTAATCGTGTCCACGTTTTATTAATTCGTTCCCTCGATTAACGTAAATCGTGCCCACGTTTTATTAATTCGTTCCCTCGCTTTACGTTAATCGTGCTCACGTTGAGCTACCCACGTGTTTCCTTTTGTTTCCCTGTCTGTGGACAGGTTCTTCGTTACAGCCCACCCTTAACTCCATGCTCACGATTCGTAAGTTAATAAAAATAAACATTCATATCAGTTTACGCAATATCATTTTGAGAATCAATATAACACGAAGTATAACACATTATATTCAAAGTGCATCTGTGAATACAGTTTAGTGTATTCGTGGGTTTGTAATTTGTATAACATAATTCTAAATCTCTTCCTACAGTAAACCTAGATATAGAACATATACAAAGAGACACAATATTCCAGACGCATTGCATTTAGGTGGTGCATCTGGTCGTTATTTGCCCATTGTTTTAGGAGTCACATAACATGGATCCTCGACTGAGAGACTTCTTATTGAAGCGTAACATTGCTGAAGAAGTGATTCAAAAGCTTGAAGATGAAAAGGTAAGCTGATTATTCTTCCACTTGTTCACGGAAAGGGATATCCCCATTGTACTGTTTCACTCAGCACGACTTTCAATACACAGACTGCGTGTGTATTGACAGTTATATATTTAGAACCTGATATCAAAAGATGTCTTACACATTTTAGGATGGGGCGAACCAACACCTTACTTCATCCCGAACCTTAAAATCATAACCGCAAAGGCTAATTATGTTTAAATCGCGAGCTTCAGGGGGTGGCAAAACACCGATAACTGGCTCCCCTAACCCCCCCAAACCTAACGTCACAGGGGAAAAGTCAAAACATACTGATGAGATCTTAGGAAATAGGAATTCAAACGAATGAGCCACCTTGTAAATGGATTCCAAGGTGGAAATTCGTGTCAGCAAACACAAATTAATAGATTATAGTTCGTGACAATTTCACGAATTCCCATGAGACTGTGTTGCAATATTAACAATCTCAGAACACATGTAAAACTCTTTTTTTATAATTTTTTGTTTTTTTCTACATTTCCAAATTCCTTTTATGTAATCGTGGACAAATGAACAAAGAAGGCTGTCAAAATCTGCATTGTTTCTCATTTTGATCCTTCAATTAAAACATCTATGAACCTCCAACATTTCATAAGTGAAACAATTGGAAGAGGAAGAATCACATTGTGAAACGTTTGAACCCTTAAATGATTCTCCTTGCTGTGCATTAAGACAATATAGACACACATCCTGTTTCAAGCTGATATGCAACCCCTTCAGTCGATTTAAACTTTTTAATTATTGCCCTTATGTTGGAAATTTGAATTTTTATTGTTTTAACTGTTTCCTTAAAGCCACTTTCTAATTTGAGTTGCTCAAAAATATCTTGCTGCACATCAGAACAATATTATTTGGCTTAACCTATTGTGATGAATGATTATGGGGATTTGGCTATATGTTACTTAATATTTATTCTCCTGTGCAACAAGAAGTTATGACTGGACAACGTCATGTTAGTCACCTTGGTGTGACTAGAAACAGTGCTAATATACGGGAGCAATATTTTACTCATAAGAATTTCTTGGGGTACCAATAATTGTGCCAGTATGTAGTTAATAGAGAATTATTTGTAATGAACCTATCCCACTTCCATTGTTTTACCTTAATGAAATGGAATTTTGTATATTATTTGAATTAAAGAACAAGAGGAGAAACAATGCTGATCCCTTTTCACAGCCTTCTTTGCTTATTTTACAAAAGGGTGCCAGCCCTTTACACAAAAACAAATTGACCATTTTTTTCCAATGCATAATAAGACATCATATAAACACAAGTAGAATACAAAATGGTCATAATTCCTTTATACATGGACTAGGGGTGTCTCAAGGAAGGCACGTGAATGCTTGTGAATGAAATGCAGTCTGCCTCTACGACAGAAATCAATTTGGTGTCTAATGATATTCCAGCTCAAATAGGTCAGGAACCACAACGTGCTGTTGTGACACTGATTGTAAGGAGGGGGCACTGTCTCACGGATCTAATCAGTGCTTTTAAGAATCCAGATATTATTAATTCTGAAGTTCACATTAAGATGCGTTTACCCAATGGAGACCTTGAAGAAGGTGAAGGAATTGGTGTATTTCGAGACAGCCTGACTGAATTTTGTAGTGATTTTATGACAGCTGCACTATGGGGGTAGATGTGAAAGTGCCCTTTATTAGACATGATTATCAGTGTGTAGAGTGGCAAGCAGTAGCTAGAGTGTTTGTTGTAGGATGGAAGCAAGCTAGCTATTTACCAGTGAAACTGGCAACACCTTTCCTTGAAGAAGTACTATATGGCTATACAACCAGTAGCTTAAAGGATTCATTTTTGCTGTATGTGTCTGTTCAAGAAAGAGCCGTCCTTACGAATGCTTTAAAAGACTTTGACGCTGTTGACTCTGAAGAACTTTTTGATGTTCTTGATACACATGAGTGTAAACAGGTCCCCACTCTGGTCCCTGTGCTAGCACAAATAGGACACAAGGCCATCATACAGGCGTCAATGTATGTGATTGAGTGCTGGCGTCCCATTATGGTGCATGTAGCAGGTGTGCTAGCACCAGATGATCTGCATCAAGCAATTTCACAGAAGAAACCAACTGCAAAAAGAGTGAAGGAGCTGTTACACTTCCCAGGTGACATGACGGCATCCCAGACAGCAGTTGGACGCTATATAAAAAAGTACATTGGTGAAATTGATCTCAACACTCTTCAGCTTTTCCTTCGCTTCTGTACTGGATCATATTTAATGGAGAATCCAATTACAATCGAGTTCATTGAAACCACTGATTTTCTTCGCAGACCACAAACACACACATGCGGAAGTATTTTGAAGTTGCCAGTAGGCTATCACAGTTATCCAGATCTCCGCAGTGAATTCAATAAGATCCTCTCAAGCTCCATGTGGGTCATGGATATTATTTAAACCCCAAAATGTATGTGCACAGTGACCCAATGTAAAGCGATCAAGAGTAAATTTGGCACACAAAAGTACTAGGTAAACAGCAGTGTTCCCAGGGTTGTCACTGTTTTAGAATGTTTTAGAGTGTTTAACGTTGGTCAGTTTATTAATCAGTTGAGATTTTGACATCACATTGATTGAGTAAAATGGAAATTAGTTCAACTTCAGGGGCATTTTGAGTAAAAAAGTGAATTTTGTTCAGTCTTTACCATAATTACAGCACAAATACTGTTGCTTTATATATTTTTTGTTTCTGTTTAAAGAAATTTCACTTTTCTGTACATAATGTAAAGTGTAGGAAATGTGCATGTTTCTTTTTTTCTGATTTTTTATCATTTTATATTTAGAAGTTTTATTTGAAAGAAGTTTTATATTTTATAACACACTAAAATGTTAAAATAAAGTTGTGTTCTGATTTAGTAATTTTTTTTGTGTGGAAACAAACATTTTAGGCTTTGATTTGATTTATTCTGGTTAATCCAGAACATGTATCTTTGTTTTAAGTACATTTAATTACAACTATGCAATTAAACACAATTAACTGACTGATATTTCACCATTGCACCCATAAGAGTTCAGTAATTTGTCGTTTATGTTTAGAATATGAGCAAAAACATTTATTGATATAACACAAAAAGTAAGATAAAATAAATAAAATAAATAAAATAAATAAAATAAATAAAATAAATAAAATAAATAAAATAAACAAGAATACCTGATTACAGGCTAGAAATATACACATTTCGAATCATGATTTACTCAATAATGCACATTATTATACTAAATTGTCTTTTAATCATTACTCAAACAAAATGCACTCAATTTGTTAGTGTGCTGTATAGGAAATTTAATTTGCTTGTCCAATTACATTTAGACGCACAGTATCTCTAAGATGTAAATATAGGTCAAGTGCTTGTGTCCTTGTAGAGGGAAAATGCAAACCTGATTCCTCCATTATAATTGTGCACAAATCAAATACGTCCTCGTCACATGGGACAGAACTTAAGAACTTGCAGTTTTCTTTGCAAGTATTAAGGTCTTCTGTCAGTGGAACAATGAGGTCCTCCACACCCCACAGGTGAGGTGCCATGAACATGACATCAGGAATTCCGCAAGGCACATTGGTGTTTTTAGACGGCCTTATGCGGTGAGCATTCCAAACGTCTTGTAACTCATTTAACTCCTCCTATAAAAAAACTGTCATCAACACATCATTGTTCTCAATATTGTACATATTTTATACACTGATTAAATAACATTTAACCAGGGTAGGGACCAGTGATGTTTAATAAGAATAACTAATTAAAAATGTTTACCGTTTACAGCGGTCACAAAGAATGTAGCCTACTTGATACATGACTTATTGCATAGTTTTTAATACGAGTTTTGCAAAATACCGTCCTGGCAAAAAGTATTGGCAGTGACATTCGTTTTTGTGTTTTGCTGCTTTGTTATTGTAAATCAGAATTTATAAGCTATACTGCCAAATTTTGCCACGAATCCACAATGTAAATCAATAGACGATAGCCACAAAGTAACGAGATCAATAATGACAATTCATAGTAATCGAGTCCAAATAGGCGCTGAGTGTTTGTTACACATACTATAATTTTTTTTTGCGTACGATAGTGTTTGATAGTGATAGTATTTAAGTTCGAGAGTTTTCATTTCTGTTCAAAGACAAAAAGCCTATTACCTGAATGGTTGACATGAATGAGAACTGTGATAAAGCTTTGTCCAAAACATCACCCGTGAAAAGGCCTTCGTCCTTGAGTTCTCCGAAAAGACTGATCCAGTATTCAATTCCCTCTTTCCTCATCACTGCCCACCAACTTTCAATTCGCTGGTTTGCAGTACTTGTTCCTGTAATGTAACTGAGTTCTGCTGCTCTCTCGTCATCGTCGTTCCTACGTAAATACCGCTAAATATCTCTCACCATCACATTCTCAGTTCCCATGTCAGTCCGCACGAGCCTGGGACACCCTCCTATGCGCTCGAGTGTTTCAACAAAGTAGCCCCCTATAACTCGTGGGTCGCTGTTGGTAAAAGCAGCCTTTAGCCAAATCATTTTTCGAGAAAACCCATCTATGCACCCATTAATACAAATTCCATAGGGCTTCAGTTTGTCGTATGAGTCTATGTGCCATATGAAGTTAGGTCCTTGAGCAAAATACCGTCGCCTTCTAAGCGTCGGCTCTGGCGAGCCTCGGAATTGAGGGGATCAAGCAAAGAAAGAATGATCCTTACATCTTCTTTTCTGATTCTAATTCCTTGCCGAAAACACTTCGAATACATCCAACGATACCCATGATCTCTTCCTGAACCTTCTAGCTGATGAACAATAAAATCAATACCAAATTTCGTGTGACAGGTTACGGGCTCCGTAAAATGATGTTATGCTTTCTGTACGAAATATGTGAGGGGTTGTGATGACAAGATCACGTAATTATTTATCAGTGTAGAGTTAAGACCAAAACACGCGTTTTTAAATCAAATTCAATAAAGAGCGGGAAGTGCCGACAAAGGAAACTGAATCGCTTGTGGGTGGGTCACCTTCAAACACGAGACTGTGGGCGGGAAACGGTTTCATTTGCTCTCTAGCCGACCCGTCAAACTGTGAACTGACCAATAGACACATGATTGGGGTTTTTGGGCCGACGATGACACCCAATCAGAGCACGCGCTCGTGACGTGTACATTTGCATGCGGTAGTGGATAAAAACGCCTGCGCAGTACCTATGAAACACTTTTAATATTCTTTTCAATCTCATAGTTTCATGCCTGAACCAGCCAAACCCGCGCACAAGAAGGGATCAAAGAAGGCCGTCACCAAGACCGCCGTGAAGGGAGGAAAGAAGCGCAGAAAGTCCAGGAAGGAGAGTTACGCCATCTACGTGTACAAAGTCCTGAAGCAGGTCCACCCCGACACCGGCATCTCTTCCAAGGCGATGGGCATCATGAACTCTTTCGTCAACGACATCTTCGAGCGCATCGCCGGTGAGTCTTCTCGTCTCGCGCACTACAACAAGCGCTCCACCATCACGTCGAGAGAGATCCAGACCGCAGTGCGTCTGCTGCTGCCCGGTGAACTCGCAAAACACGCCGTGTCCGAAGGCACCAAAGCCGTCACCAAGTACACCAGCTCCAAGTAAAGCGCCGCATTCATCCGTCTAACAACGAAGCCTCTTTTAAGAGCCACCCATGACGTCACTTAAAGAGCTTTTAATATTGTGTTTATAGAACTCGTGTTGAATCTTTGTACGTCTCGTTGATAAACAAAGTTATTTTTTATAAGAATAAGTTAATATTCCGTCTTGTATTGAATCTTAAATGAAGAACATTAGTTTTACATCCAGACTATAGATCGACATTTGCATTGACATTATAGGTGCAGATCAATTTGAATGTTTTCGTGTAGGGTGTCAACAGAACTCGACATATAGGTCCAGAGACTCTTTCCTTTCAATTAATTTGTACCACTTCAAACAGTTCTTCAGAAGTGAGAACAAGATCTTCTAAAAGATATTTTGTTGACGTTAAAATTGTAAGAAAAAAATTACATTGATTAAATAAATGGTTAAGAAAATGTTGCGGATTTAAACACATAAAATGATTTGAATTAAACATTCAAACCACTGCGTTCATGCGGACTACAAACTATTTTCAAGTTGTGTTTATTTGGTATGAATTTGTCACCTCCTATGATAAGTATAATTGTGTTAAGAATATTATCTTTTTATGTAATTCAGTTATTAAGTTTGCTTCTATTTATTATTGTGTTAAGAATATCTTTTTATGTAATTCAGTTATTAAGTTGCTTCTATTTATTAATACAATGTCACAATTATGTCACAGCTTAAATAAAGGGAAACTGGAGGCGGCAAATACAAACATGCAGAGTCGGCTACACAAAATATACACATATCTTGTTGTATTGTTGAGAGGCAGGAGCGATTGCTGAGACACAGAAAAACATCATTCAACAATATATCTAACATGTTTTTCATTTATTAATGTATTTGCACAGTTCATTTCAACACAAATATTTTCATAGATCATTATTATGTTCAGTGTTTATAATGAAGCAGAGCTTTAATTTATATTCATGTTCTCAAACAACCAAATGATTCAAAACAGTTTTTAAATGTTGAATTACCCTTCAAATATGGTTACTAGTGTATGTAGTGAAACAGATTCAAAGTTTTGATCTAAAAGCATTACATGTTCAGCTGCTACAGTCAACACACCTCACCAAACACAAACACACAAGATAAAACACACAGAATATAAACATTTAACTCACATAGTCACATGTCATTGTCTTAATCTGTAATCATTTGATTGTAGTTTAATCGATTGTCACGCTACTATCACTATAATATCATTAATAACACACATCTTCAAAGCTTAATTCTAAGATCAATCAAGAATAACTAAATATATTTGACTGGATAACAAAATAATGAGACTAACTGAAGTTATTATAAATGTTTACATGTTATTGCAAATCCTATAAAACATGTATTTTAAAGTTTCTCTCAAGTGAAGAAAATGACGTCTTTAAACACAACGACTGTGATGTGATCGGTCAGAAGTCTGAACACACTTTCTGTTTCTCTTCATCTTTATGTTTTGGTGTGAAAACATTTCCATCAGGCTGAACTCTCCAGGTCACTGTTGTGTCATTGTGTACGCCCAAATCTGTCAGTTTCTGCTGAATCTACACAACGCAAATAATCATGACACACACTCTTACACTGACTGCACAACAACACAACTGACAGCATAAAACAGTATTGAGAGATAATTCACTGCTTCTCTTACGGTCACAGTGAGGTTATTTATGACAATAGAACACGCAGTAATGGTGATAGATACTTCTACATCTTTAAATCATCATACATCATGTTCATTTTTGTATTAACTAAATCAAACATTGTACCTGGTAACATTAGTTAATGAAACATGAACTACATAAATTATTGGCGTGACATTGTCACATTGACAATGATACATAATGTACAGTCCTGCTCACCATTATTGAGCAAAAAAGGCTGTACAAATAAATCTGCATTGTTTCTCCTTTTGAGCTTTTATTTAAAAAATACAAAATATTCCAACATTTCATTGAAGGAAAACAATTTGAAGTAGGGGGAATATCACATTGAGAATTATGTTTTTCTTTAATACACCCTTGCCACAATTTCTGGCACCCCTAGAAATTCCTTTGAGTTACACCTCCCAAGTATATTCCCATTGATATTTACATTTTCTTTACACACCAAGGTGACTAGAAACATGACGTTGTCCAGTCAGGAATTCTTGTTGCACATGAGAATAAATTTTAGTAACACAAAGCCCAGCCCCCTTAATCATTTATCACAATGGATAAAACCAAAGAATATAGTTCTATTGAGCTACACAAAAAAGGAAAACTGCACCTCCATCACCACAAGTTGTTTGGGACACTGTTCAAGAAACAAATCTCCTGCTCACATTCAAAAATAAACTGCACCATATTAATCTGACATACTGGAACTTCAACCAGGACTGCGGTCTATGGCCATATGGAATGAAAAATAGTTTTTTTGGCGGCAAAAACACAGGTTTATTAATTAAATATCTCACCAGACCTTCATTGTTGTGAACCTATTTTATACCACAGGCTCTGGACATTTTGTTCAGATACATGACATCATGTTTTATATCAAATACCCACAAGTAAAAAAATAAAATCCTGACTTGCTCTGCTAGAAATATTCTAATGAGTCATGGTTAGATCGTCCATAAGCACATGGGTTCAAAATAAACATCAACATCAATAGTTCCCTGACCCGAACCCTATAGAAAATGAGTGATATGAACTGAAGAAGTGGGAGGACCAACATTTGAAGGGTCTGGAGAGATTCTTTAAGGAGGAATGGACTCCTTAAACATTGAGATGATTCTCAATGTGTACTCGAACCTCATCAGACTGGAAAAAAACACTCAGAGCTGATTTTCTTATAAATTGCCATGAATATAGACAGTTTTATCAGAAATTTGCGCCGTGTCTGCAGTTAACTTCCGGTCTGTGTTTGTTTATCTGTGTGGCTAGTGTCTATTACAGTGACATGCAGTCAGGGGTGGGAAAAAACTAATATTGATAACATAAAATAAAATTGAATAAATGAAACCTGTTCTGTGCTTTAAATTTGTTTTCTGTACGTCCAAATTTCTGAATTTGCACATGTCCAGCTCAGATAAACGGGAGAAATGCAGGCACGCATAGGGCACTGGGGACGTGTGGGACATGACCCCACCAGATTCCCATCCGTCCCCCCAAAGGTTTCCGCTGTGTACATTAGCCTCTTAATTATTTTGCCGTCACTGCTTCAGAATCGGGTCGGGGCTGATGCTCAATATTAATCTTCCTTTCATTATTACTTTGTTCCCATGTTCTCAATACACGCTGTTTTGTTGTCAATAAACACATACGATGCAGCTGCCACAGACATTTATGTTCTCTGTGCTCTCTGCAGCTGTGTCCGAATTTGGGGGCTTTGAAGGCTGCATTTTAAGACCGATTGCATCACAGCAGCACAACTGAAGGCTGGTGGGTGTCCATATTCAAATGTTGCTTCATAAGCAGCCCCTAAATGCGACCTTATATTCACGGGTTTTAACAGGTTCACAGCTTAGGCTATCCTGAGATTCGTTGCGTGACTGTATCAGCTTACATTTTTTAAATAATCATTCAAAACTTAACTAAAAGTGTGGTTCACAAAAACAGTCCATTTCAGTGTTCTAATATTATGTTGTTCCTTAACATAACTGGTGCAGTATTGCGTTTTAAATTTGTAAGGTTGGTCAATTAAATATACTGTGATAGTCGCAGCCACTGCATTATTTATGGTAGTCACATGTATTAGGGTGAATACGGTTCATTATAGCGGATGTCGTGCACGCTGAACAGATAGGTAGGTGGTTGCAACTGATTTCTGAGGTAGCCTAACTTAAACTTAGTGTAATAATGTGTTATTTCAGAAGCATTATGCTTTGTATATTGATATGTATTGTAATGTTCCATATAGATAGAACGGTTCTTTTAGCTGTTGCCAGGTATGTCATTTTATTGTAAGTTTGTTGTGTTTTATGTTTGCGTTGTGTTAATGTGTTTTTTTTTGGTATGCAGTGCTTTAAAAGATTTAAGCTTTCCTGTAGCTCAGTGGGAAGAGCATTGCGTTACCAATGCAAAGTTGTGGGTTCGATCCCAGGGGATTGCAAATAACTATGTAAAATGTATAGGAGAAAGTAAAGAAAGTCGCTTCGGATAAAAGCGTCTGTCAAATGCCTAAATGTAAATGGTGCTTCTTTAATGTTTTGCTGTGAAATGTTGTGGTACAATAATAAGGGTGTTTTTTGGCTCTGTTGTAGTCGCCGGCCGCTGTCACTGTTTTAAAGTACTTGACTGTATATGACTCCCTTGTGAAGTATTGCACATTTGCACAAGAGGTCATTGGAAGTGAAACATCCCCTGTTGTGAACCCACTTCCCAAAAACCCTGTTTATGCTTGAGGTTTCACTAATATCTGTGAATCTGCAATAAATTGTTATAAGCAAAGACAATTAAGTTGCAGGTTCTTTAAAGTGTGGCATAACTGGGTATTACAATACTGTTGGGCTATTTTAATCTACAACATAGTGTCATATTCTCTAAAATAAAATATTTTTTTCTGGCTCTGTATTTGTTTAAAAAAGTCAGAGACGTCACTATTGTATCCTGCTGCTGTCGCCACGCAACAGGAGCAGCAGGTGACGCAATAAATTAATCCAACACGAGGCTAGCCTGTCTCCTTTCAGTTCAGTTCTTGGACTTTTGAGACTGTGTACTATGAAGACAAACTCCTCGTTTAAAAGTTGGCGACCTTAGAATGTTGCAGCCCCCAAATTTGGCCACAGTTTGTGTGTGCTGCTGCTAGCCGTCTACGACTCCTGATCCCGCCCCCGGGATGGCGGTAACCAAAGTGATAAAATCTTATCGTCTAAGACTGAGCTGGTGATTTGGATAAGTTGGTGAACTGAAATATATGGACTGCATAACTGCCACACAAGGCAATGGAGAGACAAAATACTTTTTTTTTATCCTATGCCCTTTGACTTTTCCTAGATGTGGCAGATCAGTTTTGCTATTTATTTGTATAGCTAGTCTTGCACTAAGCAAACACAGAGTGTACTAGTTACAGTCCAAATTATGCAAAATAACTAACTGAGATGAAATCACCTCCTTACAGCTTGGTCCCCCCAAGTTAAAAATCCCATCTGTGCCCCTAGAGAAATGCGATGTGCAGCAGCGACGAGGCGAGTCTCATCCAGTGTTGCCAGACTGGGAGGATAACTTCCAGCCCAAAGGCTCCATCAAACCCGCCCACTGAAACAAAAACCTGCCAAAATTTAAACTGCAATACATTTCTATCACATTATATTGGCAATGTCAATCAACAATGATGATGACCATTTTAGCGGACTATGACAAGATGAAAAATACAATTAAACCAGATCAAACGGATCAAATAATATTAAAGAGAGATTACAAATATGTCCAGAAACCACTTCAAAGCGACAATTAAGACATTAAAGGCAGGGTGTCCAATTTCGCTTAGATGTTGTTAATGTTCAGATCACCAAAACAGACACACCCCTACCCCCATCTTTCGCTTTTGTCAGCGCTCGGCTCTAATAATGTCCATCCTTTGCACTGTGCACCTTACTGCTGATTGGCTACAAGGTTGTTTTTGCCGTACTCGGCCCGACTTTGTCTAAACAAGCGTAATTCGGAAATCGGACTTAAACCAATGACTTTAACCCTCAAACAACAAATTTTGTGCAAAAAGTATAGTGAATAAGCTACTATTTTGGGCTCATATATTTATGCAGCCTAAGATATTGGAGTTTCTCCTGTCTACACATTATACAGAAAACAAACAACTTGAGAACGATCAGAGGCTTTAAGATTTGGTCTTTTTGACTGACCTGACTAACATGCTGAATGATCTAAATTTAAGGCTGTAAGGTAAAGAGAAGATGTTGTTCAACATGATCAGCTCAGTTAATGCTTTCAAAAGAAAACTAATTACTCACAACTAAGCTGCAGCGCCACAAATAAGCCAACATTCAAACCATTGCATCTGAACTGCACAAGGAAGGAAAGGAGCCAGCAAAACTGAGCACTATACATTAAGCAAATTGAAAAGGTCAATTCAGACTTTGACAAACGTTATCAAGACTTTGCTTTACTTGAGCCAGTTGCTACATTCATGTGCTTTTCATTTGGAGATAAGCATGAAGTTGAGTATTTGGCCACAGACATGGGAAAGCTGTTTCAGATGAACCCATCAGCATCGGAGGATGAAATTTTAGCACTGCAGCCTGACATTGAGGTGAAGGCAAGTGCCAGTGGACGGTTTTGGAACCTTCTTGCAGAAGAGAAATATCAAATATCAAAAAAATGTGCCACCTCACTGACCGCACTGTTTGGCTCAACTTATCTGTGCGAGTCAGCCTTTCCTCACAAGAAGATAATGGTCCACCATGACCAATGACATATTAGAAGACTGTTTGAGACTAGCTACCATCAGCTACTGCCCAAATTATGCAAAACTGTCCGATTCAATTCAGTGCAAGTCATCAGAATAAGGTAAATGGCCTGGCTTACCACACCGTTCTACAAGCGCTCATGAATCTAACTAAGTTAGCCAATCAAATGAAGGAAGCCAACCAAGCATTACTGTCTAATCAAATGAAAGGCGGGAGTTGCTTTTGACAGAAACCCAGCTCGAGGTCAGTTTAGCTGTGACAGAGCGCATTGTAAGTAGCTAAATGTTTTATCATAGAAATGTCAGGGGTAGTTCACATTCACATTTCTTCCTCTTTTCACAGCTGTCAGGGGTTCGCGCGCCCCTTGTGTCGTTTACTGGGGGCGCGATTGAAGTACTCATGTATGTTTAGGTTGTGGTTAAAACAGCTACAATGTAGAAAGTTCGAATCCCGGCTCATGGTCCTTTCCCGGCTTCCGATTTCCTCTCTCATGCGGGTACCTACGTCTGCATAAAGCGAGGGAAGATATGGAGGTGCAGAACCAGTGGTGGTCTTGTATACAAGGAGCAGAGTCTTGAATATGATGCGAGTCACTATATGGAGCCAATGTAACTTAATGAATAGAGGAGTGACGTGTGCTCTCTTTGGTTCATTGAAGACCACTCTTGCGACTGCATTCTGGATCATCTGTAGAGGTTTGGCTGTGCAGGCTGGGAGTCGAGATTGTAGCGCATTTGCAATAGTCCAGTCTGGACAGAACAAGAGCCTGGACTAGGACTTGCGTAGCATGCTCGGACAGGAAACGTCTAATTTTCCTGATATTGTAGAGGATGAATCTACAGAACCGGGCAGTGCTGGCAACCTGATCTGTGAAGTTAAGCTGATCATCGATCACAACTCCCAGGTTTTTGGCCATTCTGGAAGATATGATGGTTGATGAGCCCAGTTGAATGGAGAAGTTGTGATGAATCTTTATGAAGACCGGGATTACAGGGAGTTCTGTTTTTGCAAGGTTCTGCTGCAGGTGATGGTCCTTCATCCAGAGCCAATAGTTAATTCAAAACTGGATATAACTCATTGACCTTAATGTCATTTCAAACCCAAATATTCTTTCTTGAAACATTGATTGTATATTATTTGTATTAAAATACTGACCATGAGTTACTTTTTTTTCCTGCGCATAATCATGAAAAGACAGACATGGTTATCCGTTGCCTATTATTATCTAATTAACACTCTAAAATTCTTAAAATGCACATATACAACATTTGTTTTGGTCATTGGTATTTTTTAAAATCCTGCGCACTGTCCTGGTTGTCTCTTCATATAGCCTGTAGGCCATGAATGATTGTAGAATCTGCACCTCTTCTGTGGCCATCACTCATTTCTGATACGAAACTTCACAATGTGCATAAAACCAAGGTGGAAACCAGACTACATTATAAAACAGAGGTGTTTATCCTAAGCTAGGCCACTTTAAAGATGTGGGCATAAATTAACAGTACCCACTTCTCCAGGCACCACTACACCACTGATGGTGTTATTAAACTGTATATGACATAGATGTAAAGATCATCGTTACACATATATGTCTTGTTTGTTATTTTGCATTTGAAAAGAACCAGTTAAATCAGTGAAATCACAAGACTGCTTTCTGTAGTTTACTATCTGTAAAGTCTTTTCTTAAGTAACGCTATGTTAAGAACACAATAATCACAGTGACACAGTAATTCTGCAGTCACACTAGACTTGAGCATGTCTAATTCCTTCAGACGGTGTGAAAATGGGCGGAAGTGTTTCCTCCATCTTTTACATTTCTATACTTCAAGGTCACTAATAATGTGACCTTCTGATCTTCTTTTGATCTCATTGGAATTTTGGTACGCAGCTAAATATCTTCGGACGGACTTGCGTTTTGGGTCTGATGCATTCGCATCCGTATGAATGGAAGTAAATGGAATGAAAAGTCAATTGTGACCGTGTCTTCAGCCACTAACAAACATGTTTGAAAGAGTCTGAAAAACTCTACTATCTGTGTGTCAGCTCATTGTGTCGTGTAGGACACACTTTCAACACAAATAGTTGAATACTCACCGACTGTAAGATGGTCTCCATCACTGCAGGATCATTGACATTCTGACCGGATTTCACCTCAAATCTCACAATCTGTTTCTTCGTCTCTACTAGAAGATTAAAAGCTTTATTAATTTTCAACTCGTATAAAGTGTGAAGAAAACAACATCACAACAGAAGGACAAATCAGATCAATACAGTAGAACACTAACAAAAGCTGCCACATCTGACATTAAAACAGGATTTTCTTCTCTTTTGCTGCCTTGTTGTTTGAGGAGACGTTCTTTTTACACTGGGATAGTTACAACAGGCAAGTGTCAGGGGTGTTACAGGCAGACAAGAGAGTATGAAAGATGGTATAATCCAAATGGTGATTTAATAAACAAAACACCAACTAACAGTTAAACCAGGAACAAGAACACACGTTGACATTAACACACGTAGCATTAACAATACTAGACGAAGAACTCAGGAACACAAAGGACTTAAATACAAAGGGAAGACACTCAAGGAAAACAGAATCAGGTGCGGGACAAATTAACAATGATGAGGGACAGGTGGAAACAATGGACTAATAATGAAACAAACCAGGGGAGGTAAAAACCAAACAAAACATACAACAAACGTGACAGCAAGTCTCAACACATTATTATTATTATTTAAACCCTGACTGTTTAACATCAGATCATCCTCAATGTGACTGTTTTGCATCAGTTTTTCTCACTGCCTTTGATGTTAAATAAAACACAAAATGGAAATCAACGTTTTAAACGTTTGTACATTTTTGGTAAAATTAAATATTTTTACTAACAACAGCTATGTTTGTCTAACGTTTCATTTCTCATTCTGTGTATTTATGATATTTGTGTTGTGAGTAGCTTATGATCCGACATAAAAACGTACATGTCTTGCAGATGAATGGAAAAGTATTTGAACACAGTTGATCATCTATAAGACCATCAGGACGTATAACACCACAAGGTTGGTTCAAGTTCCTCAAGTCAGGTTGTCCAGTCATCCAGTTAATGGAGGACACGTCCACAACATTTATTTCATCTGACCACTTCCATGAGTCTCTGAACAGACCGATCCATGATTCACTAATGCCAAACATTGACATCTTCAGCGTCAGCACTTGATTCTCAGTTTGATTGTGAATGACGGCCAGATCTGTGTAATGTTGTCTGCAGTAACTCTGAGCTTCATGCCAGGTCATTGGGATATAAACAAAAAAAAACCTGTCAGCTTCTGTTTCATTCTCTGCAGAAAGATGAGAATGATAAACACCATTAGAGAACAACATCAAAGAAATAACATTTTCATGTGAGTTTAATTTACTTTTTTATTTTCATTTGCATCTCATAATTAAGACACACAGACACCAAGAATCAGTGTATGAATCTCAACACTGGTGACGATCAACAAACTATTCATATCAACAGATCAACACTCAACATCACTTAACAAGTTTTTTTGTGTGAACGGATAATTAGCTTTAAAAACTTTGTTTGGTAGACCGGTTCTTATCTCACAGAGCATGCTGCTCAACTTCTGGTCCAGGCCTTTGTTATCTCTAGACTGGACTTATGCAATGCTCGTCTTCCTGGTCTTTCTGAGGACTGTTTCATAAAACAAGATATAAGAAAATAAGACAGGCTGATTTGAGTTTGTCAGACTTATTGCCGGTGGATTCGGTTTCATAGAGCAAACTTGAAATAGTTCAAACTCAGTTACTATAGAAACCAACACTGGGAACTAACCAGGGACCAGATTCACAAGAGCTCCATCAACACTGAGCCATGATGCACATCAAAACCTCCAGTGTTCAATTAACACTTTTAGTGTTTATATAATTCTCATTCAGAGTGTTTAAAAGTAACACTGAAGCAGAGTTAAAGTTAATGAGATAATTAAGATGATTACTGAAGTGATGATTGATCATTAATGATGAACACCTGCTGATAACAAACGCAATCACTGAAGAAAACATGAAAAATAACAAGTCACCATAATAGTGTTTAGTGTTTCCTTTAGTTATGCTCTTATCATTGTTATTTATTTTCTTTCTTTTTGGTGAGCTGTAACAGTGTGTTAATAATGCACATTTATAAAAGGAAAACAAAGTTAAATATTATTGTCCACTTATTTATGGTATTTGATACAGTTATGACTTTCTTAAGCCGAATGTGGGTGCGTTTTATAATTTTCAGTGTTTATTTTGAGTTCTTTGCCTTGAGATACAGCAACACAGTGATATATTTTATAATGAAAGTACACTCTTAATAGATAAAAAAAAAGCAAATTGTCTGAATCAATAGACATGAAGAATCAGTGTATGAATCTCAACAATGGTGACGGTTAACAAAAGAAAGCTAAATGCTGCCACCCAGAATTAGTTTAAGAATCTGCTCATGATTAATATTTCATTTATTAATTATTTTTACAATCACGCTTTTTATGGCCATTTAAACAATAAATAACTTTATTATTTCGTCCATTAATATTTTAAATAAAAAATGAGGTTAAAACAAATGGATTAATTTTTATTGTAGAATTAGTTATTAAACAATGAAAAGCTTTATTACTTTACACACGACTCTTCTGGTCCTCCATAGCAATCAACCCAGACAAAAAGTGTCTAAATGTTTTCTTTACAACAGAAATGGTGGTGCGATTAAACACCTTGTTCTTATGAAGCAAGAGTTGAACTATGGCAAATTAGAAGGCAATTATTTGCGTTCTGAAGAAATCAGTACACATATGTGTTCAATACTAAAAAATATATGTCTTCTTATATCTTCAATTGTTGCGTGTACCGAGCTGCAGTGGACACATTTGTATACGACTTTACTTGGACCCATTTTGCTAGCTGTTTCTTTAATACTGTGTGGGTTATATACAGCCTGCTGGGTGGATAAACATTCTTGACACACCCAAAGAGAAAACGGCTTACACACACGTTGCAAAGCATTTCCAGGAAACGTGTCGTTCAAAACGTTGCGCACCGATTTGAGCTTGAAGATGCCTCAGTTCTAGCGGGTTCTCGAATCTGATTGGCTGAGAGCCATGCGATATTCCTCCATTATCACCACTGGAAATACTTCACTAACTGGTATTATCACTCCGCAACTAAACTAGCTCTCAACTGCAACCCTATGAAGAAATTGGACAGCTAACAACAAATACACATGCAAATAATACAAAATAATAGTAAATAAACTTACAGCCAGACTATTTCTTTCTCCAAAGCAAAGATTGTTTGTGTGCTGAACTGAAACTGATGCTGCTGGTCGACCGAGATCTAAATCAACACTGTGCAGTGTGCATGTATGATAACAGAGTTCAATACTGGGAAATGGGCACTAGGTGGCGTATAACACGAGATAATGTACGTAACACACATTTATAAAAGTGAAACTGTTGGCAGTGTCTCTTAGCAATTTACTCACAGTGCTCATGGTTTAAAAATGACATCACAGGCTTGAGGGTCTCGATCAAGCGCTTTAGAGAACAGAAATTGCCATGTCAACTTGCAACACTTAACAAGCGCATGAGTTGCCTTTTAAAAGTCTCTTTCCTTCACACGCACAACACTTTTCTAAGTGACTTTTATGAAACAGCCCTCTGAATGGGTTATCAAACCACTTCAGTTAAATCAAAACACAGTATTTCTGTGTGTCTTCCAGAAGTCAAAAACAACTCATGTGACATCACTCTTAATCTCTTTATCACAGCTGCATCAAGATTAAGTCACTAATGCTCATTCTCCTCACGTTTTCTGTGAATATATGACAGGAACACATGCAGTGACTGCTTTTTTATTAGCCCAACAACATTTTCTCTCAACAGGTTTTGTTCCTTGTAACTTGGTTTAAGCAATTGTTGTTCTGCAGTCTCAGTACAACATATCACTTCATTGTTTAATAATTCTTGTAAGTTCAAATCTTTCAAAGTAGAGCGTCGCCTAAATTTATTCTGGTCAATGAGAGAATACAATCATATTATGCAGTTGAATTAAAAGCAATAACAATATATTAACTACTTAAAATATTCATGTGATTGACATGTGTTGGTCTTATTTCATACCTTTGAAGCAAAAAAAGCGAAGTTCAGCAGAGCAGTCTTTATCATGCCATCCAATAGATGATATTAGGACACATTCCTCTTTTCCATCAGCGTTGTTTGGTTCAGTTCCATACCATCTGGAGAATGAAATGTATTCATTTTGATATGACCACCGCCAGCTTGAAATGTTATTGTGGAGTCCAATCCAGACGGCTGAAGTCAGTGCTGGTTGAACTTCTCTCTGTATATTCGTCCAGTCTTCATTGTTTTGAACGGAGACTCATCAATGTGATGCTGTCTGCAGTAAATCCTTGCCTGGTACCAAGTCTTATTCTCCCTTACCGGAATATATTCACATGTGATGCTCTGAATGAACAGACAGACTACTGGAGAGAGAGAGAGAGGCATCTGTGTGAGGAGTAACCTGGGAAAATGATTCTGTAGTTTAATAAACACTCGACTCTTAGACTTCATCACGACACTGTTACGTGCCTGATGTTAAAACGGGATGATACCGTAACATTTATGTGAGACAACTGTTACGGGGTGTGGTGCAGACCAAAAAGGACACCGAACAGAGGTATTTAAATTCAAAAGTCTTTAGTAGTCGCGTTTGAAGAAGAAAAAAATACACATAATTACAGAAACAAATATACATAGAATAAAACACGAAAAGAGTGTCGCACAAATTAAAGAAAGAAACAAAATAAAACAATCCTTATACTAAACTCTAAAGTTGCTAACAAAAGAAATATGGAAAGGAAACCGAAGTCTTCGGCATATACGACGCCCCAAATAAACTAATATAATCTACAAAACAAAAGTACACGGGCGGCAACACACTCTCAAACCTAAACTAACAAAGAATTAACTAACACTATGCACTAACATGCATCCTCAAAGAACTCGATGGAAATCAATTGTCAAAGAAATAGATCTATAAATAGACCGAATTACACACACAACGCATAACTTCACAAGACTACGTGAAGAATCAGACCATGGGTGCCAACCACAAACAGCTGACCGCGTTGGAGCACACGGTACGCTGGCATGGCGCACACCCACACAATCACGTCGCGTCGTTAAATACAGCTGGCACGCCAGCGATTGGCAGGACCTCACAACGTCAGAATGATGATTTGCAATTGAGTCAGCCAATAGACACCAACCTAAAACTGGAGCTGAAAGGGACACAGAGAGACAGGAGAGCGAGAAACAATACAATGTACACAAAACACACACGGAACGTAACAACACACAATGTCAAATAGGATTTGGAACTGATCGGTCAGGTTTTGATGGAAGAGATGATTTTTCACCCGATTCTTAAAGATGGACATAGAATCTGCAGATCTTGTAGCAGCGGGAAGATCAATACATATAGAGTGAGGAAAATAAGTATTTGAACACCCTGCTATTTTGCATGTTCTCCCACTTAGAAATCATGGAGGGGTCTGAAATTGTCATCGTAGGTTCAAGTCCACTGTGAGAGACATAATCTTAAAAAAAATCCAGAAATCACAATGTATGATTTTTTAACTATTTATTTGTATGATACAGCTGCAAATGAGTATTTGAACACCTGTCTATCAGCTAGAATTCTGACCCTCAAAGACCTGTTAGTCTTCCTTTAAAATGTCCACCTCCACTCCATTTATTATCCTAAATTAGATGCATCTGTTTTTGGATTGGATTCAATTTATTGTCATTACACATATAACAAGTACAGTGTAACGAAATTAATTTAAGAAGAAAACAGCAAACATGAGGGAAGTGGAGAGAAAAACAGATACACATAATACACCATAGACAAGACTTGCAACAGGGTAAGATAATCCAGTTCCGACAAGGTTTGAGGTCGTTAGCTGCATAAAGACACCTGTCCACCCCATACAATCAGTAAGAATCCAACTACTAACATGGCCAAGACCAAAGAGCTGTCCAAAGACACTAGAGACAAAATTGTACACCTCCACAAGGCTGGAAAGGGCTACGGGGAAATTGCCAAGCAGCTTGGTGAAAAAAGGTCCACTGTTGGAGCAATCATTAGAAAATGGAAGAAGCTAAACATGACTGTCAATCTCCCTCGGACTGGGGCTCCATGCAAGATCTCACCTCGTGGGGTCTCAATGATCCTAAGAAAGGTGAGAAATCAGCCCAGAACTACACGGGAGGAGCTGGTCAATGACCTGAAAAGAGCTGGGACCACCGTTTCCAAGGTTACTGTTGGTAATACACTAAGACCTCATGGTTTGAAATCATGCATGGCACGGAAGGTTCCCCTGCTTAAACCAGCACATGTCCAGGCCCGTCTTAAGTTTGCCAATGACCATTTGGATGATCCAGAGGAGTCATGGGAGAAAGTCATGTGGTCAGATGAGACCAAAATAGAACTTTTTGGTCATAATTCCACTAAACGTGTTCGGAGGAAGAAGAATGATGAGTACCATCCCAAGAACACCATCCCTACTGTGAAGCATGGGGGTGGTAGCATCATGCTTTGGGGGTGTTTTTCTGCACATGGGACAGGGGCGACTGCACTGTATTAAGGAGAGGATGACCGGGGCCATGTATTGCGAGATTTTGGGGAACAACCTCCTTCTCTCAGTTAGAGCATTGAAGATGGGTCGAGGCTGGGTCTTCCAACATGACAATGACCCCAACCACACAGCCAGGATAACCAAGGAGTGGCTCTGTAAGAAGCATATCAAGGTTCTGGCGTGGCCTAGCCAGTCTCCAGACCTAAACCCAATAGAGAATCTTTGGAGGGAGCTCAAACTCCGTGTTTCTCAGCGACAGGCTAGAAACCTGACTGATCTAGAGAAGATCTGTGTGGAGGAGTGGGCCAAAATTCCTCCTGCAGTGTGTGCAAACCTGGTGAAAAACTACAGGAAACGTTTGACCTCTGTAATTGCAAACAAAGGCTACTGTACCAAATATTAACATTGATTTTCTCAGGTGTTCAAATACTTATTTGTAGCTGTATCATACAAATACATAGTAAAAAAATCATACATTGTGATTTCTGGATTTTTTTTTAGATTATGTCTCTGACAGTGGACATGCACCTACGATGACAATTTCAGACCCCTCCATGATTTCTAAGTGGGAGAACATGCAAAATAGCAGGGTGTTCAAATACTTATTTTCCTCACTGTAAGTGGAACCGATCCAGAGAATGTATGTGAGAGTGATTTTTTACACTTATGGGATGGCACCACAAGACGTCGTTCGTTTGCAGCGTGTAGCAATCTGGCGGTTACATATGTCTGCATTAGGGAGTTAAGATAAGAGGCAGCAGAACCACTGGTGGTCTTGTAGGTCAGGAGCAGAGTCTTGAATTTTATGCGAGCAACAACAGGAGCCAATGTAACTGAATGAAGAGAGGAGTGACGTGTGCTCTCTTCGGTTCATTAAAGAACACTCTTGCATGCTTTATAGACTTTAAAAAAGCTTTGACTCAATTTTTGCACCAAGGACTGTTTTACAAACGTATTGAAAGTGGCATAGGTGGTAAAACCTATGACCATATCAAATCAATGTACACCGAGGATAAATGAGCACAGATGTTCTAGATATCTTTATCAGTGAGACAGGGTTGCGCTTTAAGCCAAGCAGTCTTTATAATTTACATCAATGAACTGGCAAACATTCTAGAGCAACCCAAACAAAACAACAAAGTAAATCGCAATGCTATTTGACTCTAAAGAGAGAATCCAATATGGCAGACTATCTGTACACAGTGACAGATACAAAAAGAGCCACATTGACAAGATCCAGACTCAGTGGACATAAAGTCACTATAGAGACGGGCAGACATAGACAAACATGGCTGCCACAGGAACAGAGACTGTGTACACACTGTCATCTCAACACAACTGAGACGGAACCGCACTTGCTAACAGAATGCACAAAATACACCGATATATGGACAATGTTTTAAGGAAAAATCAAGTCCATACACCAGACGTTTGAAAGTCTGTCAAAAAATGAGAAACTGGGGTGTCTGTTAGGAGAACACAAAGACTGATGTGTGTTAGCGCACAATATGTGTCCGCCTATCACAACACAATCAGTCTATGTGTATTTTGCTTTTGTAAATCTTGGTTTAAACTATACTCAGTTTCTGTTTTTATATATTTACATATATTATAAACCACTTTATGTTGCAATATATACCTCAAACTTCGTTTCATTGTATTTTATTACTCTAATTATCTTTCTTTTCGTTTGTACACACATTGGCGATAGGGATATACATTTTTTCATGCCACAAAGCACACTTACATTGAACAAATTTAAATTGAGAGAGTTGGATTTTTAACACACTTTTTTAAAACATCCTCAAAAAGCAAGCACTTTGTTATCCCAAAACAACTTGTATCATAATATAATCAGGAGGAAGAAAAGTAGAATTAACATCAAATAAATCAAAGTATGTTTTTTGTCATTAAAAAAAATCTATGTTCTAAATATTTGAAAAACCTTTACATTTCGCCCTTCAGCAGACAGTCTACAAGATTTACAAATGGCTATTTCGGATTGTCCAATCACAACGTTTGCCACAGTACGCTGTTGTTTGTGCGTTCTTTAATATTTACAACCGTAAACCTCCATGTTAAAGACAAAGCCCAATTTCCCAAGTATCCTTTCCTGCATTGTTAATAATGGGTCCAATCTAGAACATTCAGAACCTCTTAAGAATTCCCTCCATTCTGTATCGCATCAGTCATTAATGTTCTCAAAATAATCTACTTTGACACTGAAGTCTGATAAAACTCTCTTTTTCCGCTTTCAAGCCTTTTAAATGTGAACAGTTTATCCAGATGATAATTTTCTGAATAAACTCTAAAGGACACAAACCTCTTGACAAGGAGTGTGGATGGGAAAGCTGCTTCAACCTACCTATGAGCCGCTCTACCGTTCTGACAGATCTAAAACCCACTGGACTACAGATGCTTTGGCGTTAGATATTAATCAGCAGAATTTGCAGAATCTGACTCCATCAGAGCCAGTACGGAGCCAAATCAAGTCTTTTATACCTACCGCAATATCTATTTTAAAACAGGTTTAGTCTTTTTAGCACATCTTTTCTTAACTTTTTGATGAGTAGGTGTGTGCGTTATTTCCGTGTCTATTACTTTATCCACATTAACATGTTTTTGTTTGAACGCAGAGTTTTTATTTTAAATCGCTGTCTGCCACACTAGCGCTTTAAGAATCTTTATAAGAGGCATCCATCTGGGATGACAGCCATGCTGACCAATTTAAAGCAGTGTGCGTATTGTGGTCAGATCACTCACAGTCTGACCCCCCAGCCCTTCAACCTCTGCAGCTATGCTGGCAGCACTCATTCGTCTATTTTCCAATTACAACCTCTGGATTTACATGTACAATACATTTATGCATTTGGCAGACACTTTTATCCAAAGCGACTTGCATTGCTTTATGCTATACATTTATACATAGGTATGTGCAATCCTCTGGGATCGAACCCACAACCTTGTGTTGTTACGCAATGCTCTTACTACTGAGCTACAGACCATGGTGAGGCCTGTTCTGAGTGAGACTGTCCAGTTGTATGGTCTTGGCCACCCAGCTGCAGCTCAGTTTGAGGGATCTTCTTATAGCCTAGGCCAGCTAGCATCAAAAATGTTTTTTTCAGATCCTCAAAGAGTTCTTTGCCATGAGGTGCCATGTTGAAGTTAAACTTCCAGTTACCAGTATGAGAGAGTGAGAGCGATAACACCAAATTTAACACACCTGCTTCCCATTAACACCTGAGACCTTGAAACACTAACAAATCACATGACATTGTGAAGGACAAAATGCTAATTGGGCCCAATTTGAACATTTTCTCATAGGGGTGTGCTCACTGTTGCCAGACATGTTAAGACATTATTGGCTGTGTGTTGAGGTATTTTGAGGGGACAGCAAATTTAAACTGTTATACAAGTTGTATACTCACTACTTTACATTATAGCAAATTGTCATTTCTTATGTGTTGTTACGTGAAAAGATATAATAATATATTTACAAAAATGTGAGAGGTGTACTCACTTCTTCGAGATACTGTACATTTGATAATTTGAGGCAAATCTGATGACATTTTAGTAGGCCGGTAGGTGTACAGTCAAGGATCCCTATACTATTCACCACAGACTGAACCACTTAATGACGTATGTCGGAGCTGACATCAGCAATCTTTAGTGTAAAGCATGAGTAGGGGGCCTTACAGCCAACATTTTTGGATAAAAACGCTCAGCGAAGAGAAGTGAATGAATGCAAAAAGTACACTAGCAGGGGGTGTCTTCATGTGGAGATTATAGAATCTTGTGAGGGTGCTGGGTTTATCCCAACCTGCAGCTCCACAAATATCCGCTAGCAAGGTACCTCTTGCCAAAGCGAACTTAGACCCAACACTTCTAGTAGAGTGGCATCCACCTTTGAGACAGCATTCCCCTTCTGACGTCCCCCAAAGTAGACAAAGAGCACCCAAATATACTGTCCAGGCTCAGGGTAATAGGCCAAGGAGGTGTTGACGCTGAACGCATCCGAGAAGAGGTGAATTGTAAATGTGCGATCATGTAGAAACAGAAATGAAATGCCACTGTGTAAATAAGTTAAACATAATGCTTATAAAATTATAGGAATAAAAGGAATAGAAATGTTCTATAGGAAAGGTAACCTTAAAAGAAGTCTCACGTGATTTGTTGCTATTTGAAAATAAAATGAACTTGACCTTCAAGAGGAGTGGGGGGGTGTTAGAGGGGCGGGGCGCCCCGCTAAGGTAATGGTAGGGAAAACACTCTATGTACAATGTCATGACGTCCCGAACATGCAAATTAGCACATATTGTCATCCTTGTCCCATTGTCATGAAACAGGGGGGACGAACCCAAGTGCAGGCAGCGGTTAAATAATCATGTATTAGACAAAACACAAAACAAAGACCCACAAGGGGGTAAAACAATGATGACAGGGGATCGATAACAGCATGAAAAAAAGAACTCAAACTAACTGACAACAGGCTAAAACAAACTTGACAAAACTGACACTTGACTAGACTTGATTACTCACAGGCAGGAACAAAAAGCATCGACGTATGAGGCTAAATGCAATACGCAAACAACCAAAACGAACAAGAAGAAGACAATAGACACAAGGGCATTATAAAGGGGACCAAATCAAGAGGGAAAAGGTGCGGGACATGAAATCATCTACAGTTATTAATGAGGAAACTAGAGGGTGGGAACAGAGACGAGACCGGAGAGAGCATATGGAAAGCCAAAACCGCCAAAATGCCTCTGTCCACATTAAACAAGAGGTTCTATCATAATTCTGCCACAGTATCAAAAAAAGCAAGACAAGATGTTGCGTAATCACGACAGCCATAATCTCAATCCACATCTACATTGTACTAATTGTACTGATATGCCTGCCCATTAAAAGCAAGTTGAAGGAACTGTATGTGTCGGGGGAGGATAGACATATGAAAGTTTGCATCTTTCAGGTCTATGGATCAGCCAATAGAGGGAATCATATACTTCTGTGTCAGCATTATGAGGGGCAATTTGTGGTGTACCCCATTCAACTATCGGAGGGCCAGAATCTGAAAAAAGACCGTTCCTTTTTTTGTCCACAAGGACATTAGGACTGTAGAATCCTGTGTGCATTTCGGCTTGCGATAGCGGTTCTATTGCCCCCTTCTCCAGTAGGGAAGCAACCTCCAATCGAAGTACGTGGCAAACTATCACATAGCGGAGAGCAATTGTCCTCCTGAGCCACCTGGAAGGGCTGGGGAGTGCAAACCACACCCAAAAACAGCACTAGAGGCTCAGGTTTCATTGTGCCTGGTGTGATAGAAACACACCAGCACACATATGATAATTCTTGATGCCTTGTGTGTCTTATCAATTTAGTTACAACAAAACTCATGTTGTAGTATCACAGACATCACAGGACAAATGTTGCACATTAATAGACAATAACACAACTTGCATCATCACTTAGACGTCATCATCTGATCCCATTGTATTTTAGCAACAACAAATTTATTTTAACACTGTTACAAAGGCAGAAAGAGTCAAGAACCCAACTAAAGCAAACACTGATCAGAATAATGATAATTCAATAAATTTAATAAATTTAAAACATTTTCAACATTACATTTGACTTCAAGAGTGATACGGATTTAATATAATAAACATAACTACAATAAATAAACAAATACAAGTCTTGCTGCATTCAGATCATATGATCAGATCATTATGGTTTCTTACAAAAAACGGTACGGATTTAAATGACAAATAGATAAAAAAAATATACATTGCATTATCAATCTGTGTTTTAAAGTTTATACATTTAATATTATTGTTTATGAATATTGACCAACATCTTATAAGGTAAATTAGTTTTGTACTTTAACAAAAATAAATTCAAAAATTTAACATTTAGATCAAAAGTGTCACACTGACCTGAGAATAGCAGCACATGAATGGGTTTTTCCATTGCTGATGGTTTCACAAGTATGAAATGAATCTGAAATGATGAAAATAGTTTATTGAATCATAACAAACACATGAAAATGAACAAAGTGACTCAAAGTGAAGTGACTGGTTTGAATTATAAGAAGTTTACCCGCATCAACATTCAGGAGTGAACATCAGACTGTCTTTGCCTTTTCTGTCTTGACATTTCAGCTGTAATTCCCTACACAAATGTGTGCATTAGACTAAATGCAAAACCTGTTTCGGTTTGGAGATCCTGAGACTGATTTCCATTCGGATTTAGTTTGCAGTGAGACTTTAGGATTGGCTCACATGTGTGTCTATGTATTCGGGGTATTAAAAGCATGTACTTCAGTGGTTTTAAGCAGAGATGGAAATGAGGGTTGGGTGTAGATGGCCTTGAAATAAATCAAACGACTTTTTATCCTATTAAATCACATAAAATTAATGTGTGAGTTAGCATTTGAGCTTGTTCCTCATAGTAAACTACTAGGTTCTGTAGTCTGAAGGAAAGCCACACAGACCTAACTGAAGTCTCTTGTTTAGCATTGATTCAATGGTTGCTTGCGATCTCGGGATCATGTTTAATTCAGATATCTTGTTACTTTTTGTTGTTAAGTTGATGTACTGTAAATATATCAAAACTGAATTTTTCTGAGTTAAATGCTAAGGACTACAATTGGACAACCTTAAAGGCGATTTTTTTCAAAATATATTTTTTTAATCCCTCAGATTCCAGATTTTCAAAGAGTTGTATATTGGACAACTATTGTCTGATCTAAACATACACCTACAGAAAGCTTTTTTATTCAGATTTCAGATGATGCATAAATCTTAATTTCTTCAAATTTGACCCTTATGACTGGTTTTGTGGTCCATGGTCACATATTAGGTATTAAATTAAAACAGTATGTGATGATTAAAATATGATACAAATTCTTTGTATCTCAATGCCCTTCAGTATGCATGTCTTCAGTATGTTTTATCTAAGGGTCACTCCCTTTCAAAAATGTAAAACAGCCATGGACGAATATTTTCTGAGTAATCCATGAATTTGTAGAGTAGGTTTCTTCTTTAAGCTGATATAAGAATGACTGTACTGCTCCTTGGCTTATTTGTATATATTTGTTTACACAATGTGGGTTGCATGTGCGGAAAATGGATTTGGTTTGAAGAAAGACCGTCCTGAAGATTGCAGCTCTAACCCCAATCAAACACACCTGAACTATCTAATCAAGGTGTTCAGGTTTGCTTGAACGCTCTCAGGCGTCCTGTCAGTTGGTAATACCTAGAATTTCAAAATCAAGTGCAGGTGGTAGATCCTTTTCTTATCTAGCGCATAAACCTTGGAATATTCTTCCCTGCACTGTCCGGGAGGCAGACACACTCTGTCAGTTTAAATCTAGACTAAAGACGCATCTTTTTAATCTTGCATACACTACACTTTCATAATATTAATCCTCAGAGGATTTAGGCTGCATTATTTAGATCAACCGGAACCAGGAACACATCCAACAACAAATGATGTACTTGTTGCATCAAATAGTTCAGAACAGTACTCTACTCTCAGCCAGTCTTGTCTCTTTGTTCCAAGGTTACCGCAGGATGCAGTTCATGCCCAGACCTGATGGCAGAGCTGAGAATGGGAAGCGGTGACCTGACAAGAGCTAAGAGGATAGAGCTGGATAAAGGACGCGGCAACTTTGATTTTCCTACAACATTTCAAATGCTATTAGATTGTTAATGATAATCTTATCTATCATTAACCTTATTAAGTTTATTTTTTAATTTTTATTTAGCCTTGTTGTGTAAGCACTGTGGAGCTTGTGCAGAGGCAGCAGCTTTTGCCAGTGGGGAACTGGAATCCCCTGGTTGGGTCTGGGTTCTCCTGAGTTTTTTTTTCTCGATTGGAGTTTTGGGTTCCTCACCACCGTTTGCACTATCTGCCTGGCCGGGGGGCCTGCTTTAGAATTCAGAAATTAGACATAATTAATATTGCATATAAAAATTTATAGTCCGTTTAATATTTGACCTGTGGTTCTCTCTCCTTTATCACCAATGTGTGCTTTCACTGTGTGTGTGTGTGTGTGTGCGTGTGTGTTTGTGTGTGTGTGCGTCTATGTCAATGTGTGTAATTATGTCTGCATATTGTGTGTGTGGAGCATTTGTATGTCTGTCTTTGTTGTTTTCACCTTTTTCTTGTTTTTACAGGTATATGCCTTCAGTTGTTTTACTTAAATTCAATGTGTCTCATGTACAGCTGCTTTGTAACAATGAAAATTGTAAATAAATAAAGTTGAGTTGAGTTGAGTTGAGTTGATAATCACAGACAGGTGTGCTGAAGCAGGGTTGGAGCTACAGTCTGCAGGACGGTCGATCTCCAGGAGCAGGGTTGGTGACCACTGCCTTAAAGGGATAATTCAGCCAAAAACTCCAATTTGCCGTTTATTTACTCACCCTCAGGCCATTTGAGAGGTAGGTAACATTTTTTCTTGAGTAGAACCATAAAGAAGATTGTTTGGTAAATCCCCACCCCTCTCTCCTTCATATAATGGGAGTCTATGATGTCCACCTGTCTAAGAGTTCCTAAAAAGGGCAAAAGCGCCGAAAAAGTATTTTATTTAATTTTTTATGTATTTCTATGCAACCCATTCATTTCAATGGATGAAGCTTGAAAATGAGGCCTTGAAGATAAAAGAGGCTAGCTTAATAGTCAAAAGGAGCATTTAATGATTTAATATCAACATATATGCATACAATAAAGTGTACTTTTTGAATAATGTGGTTTTTGAAACATAAAAATGAATATTTTTTAGTTAAACATTGTTAATAAATGTTATGTCCACCAACTTCATACACGTGGCCCATTCAAATTAACTGCAGGTGGACTTTTCTCCAATTTAGTTTGATATTTAAGTCATGCAGGAAGTTGGTGGAAGCACCTGCAATTTATATGAATCGACCACTTGTATTAAGTTGGTAAGACAACAACTTTTAGGGCATAATTCAGCCTTCTGTGAATTGATGCTAACATATGTATGTCTAATAAAGTGTACTTGGGGAATAAGGTGGTTCTTTAATCGTATATATGAATACATTGGACAAAAAAGTAAACAAGAAACGCCTGGGGAAACTAATCATTAAGAAAAACTTCAAAGGGACTACAAATATGGCACCCAGGAAGTAGCCACGGGCAATTAATACGAATTGGCCATGTGAAATAGGTTGGTGGAAAATAATTTTTTAGGCATAATTAAGCAGTCTGAGAGTTGGTGCTAACATATGCATGTCTATTAAGGTGTACCAACTGACTAACAGGATCGTTAATGCATATAGATTATAATAAAGTGTGTCCACCAACTTAATACGTGTGGCCTATTCTCATAAACTGGAGGTGGACTTTTTCCCTGTTTTTCCACTAAGTCATACAGGAAGTGACCACCTGCAGTTTATATGAATGGACCACGTGTGGCAAGTTGGTGGAAATCCATTTTTAAGCATAATTAAGCATTCTGTGAGTTGCTGCTAACATATGTATGTTTATTAAGGTGTACCAACTGACCAACAGGGTCATGTTTAGGCGCGGGCATTGCAGCCAACTGGGCCAATGAAAACGGGGGACGTGCCTGTCGGATTGATAGCATGGAGGGAATGGCTGCCAATTGCACGCCGTGCGGAGACATGCTCGCGCTAGCGTCTGCAGCGGGGCCGAAGAAATGATGACCGGGGACCGAAGCTCGTGACTCTAGTGGAGGCAGCCTCACACTAGAGATAGATTCTGGCGCCCTAGGGCCATAAACCCGGGGCGGGTAAAGCGAATCTAACGGCGGCTGCTTGTGCGTTTAGCTGAGCCAGGCTCACGCTAGAGGCAGTAGCGGTGCCGAAGACTTGTGGTCCGGAACTAGGGCTGCAACAACGAATCGATTAAATCGATAAAAATCGATTATTAAAAGAGTTGGCAACGAATTTCATTATCGATTCGTTGTGTCGCGCGACGCGTAGACGTTTGATAATTAAAAAAATTAAAAAAAACTTTATTTGAGCGCGGAGCAGAGTGAACACACTCGGTCTCTCTCGCGCACTGATGCTAGCAGAGTTCGGCGCCTCATAAACGGGGCTGAGCAAAAATAAAATAAACCAGCGGAGTTAGAGAAAACATACATGGCGGAGGCTGAGAAATCCACGCGACCAAAGTCATCCAAGGTGTGGGAGGGTTTCACACTTAATAAACTGAAAAAATGTGCTAATTGCAAAATATGCAAAAACGACATGGCATGGCACGGGAGCACCATGGTAATGATCCAGCACCTGAAAGGAAACATGTTGGAGTGTTTGATGAGGAGGAAGGGAGTTCAACAACAGGGTAAGTAACTACAGAATCCTACTTTTGTTCCGTTTTGAAGTGAGGAACGTAATGTCCCTGGTGCTGGAGTTTACTCTTTATCCAGCTTGACAAGCATGACAAGTTAGAGTTAGCTCGCTATTAACAGTAGTAAAGCAGGGGTGGTAACATGCTTTTTTGGATCATTCATTTTTCAATCTGTTGTCATGTATAGCTACACTGCAAAAAAAGCTTTTCTTAATTAGTAATTTTGACTCGTTTCCAGTCCAAATATCTAAAAAATCTTAAATCAAGATTACTAGGAAAAATGGCATGAGAAAATTAAGTGATGCTTAAAACTTCTGTTTGAGATTATATCTCATTAAGATTATTTTTCTTACCCCGCTCGCAAACAATTACTTAATTTTGAGGTGTTTTTTAAGAAAGCAAGACATCATTTCTTGTGCTATTTCATGTGTCTAGTAAATGTATCTCGATTTAAGATTTTTTTGATATTTGGACTGACAACTGGACAAAACTACTAAGTTAGAAAAGCAATTTTTGCAGTGTATATTCTGTGCTTTGTCCCATATAGGTTATTATTGACAAATATATTTGTGTGTGTTGTACTTTTTAATTAAATTTTAAAGTTATTTCATAGCACTTGGTCATCTTAAGCTGTGTTTAAATGTGGTGTATGAATTAACCTTGCACTTACTACAATGATGGTAATAATTATAATTTAACGAATAAGCTTCAAGTGAACTTGAGAGAGAGAGAGAGTGTGTGTCTGTGTGTGTGTGTGTGTGTGTCTTGTCTATAATTGCTCTTTGGGTTACATACCTTTACACAACTAGTAACTGAAACATGCATGCATGTATGTATTTATGTATTTAGTTGATGTAAAAATTGTGCTATTACAGTCATACTATCTTTTTGATTCCAGAAAAAAACAGCAAACCATGAGAGGCTTCTTGATGGGAAATACATCATGTACACCACAGCAAGCCGCTATCTTGACGGATAGTATCCTCAACATGCTCGTCGCTGACATGAGGCCTCTGTCGATGGTTGAAGATTATGGCTTCACTAAAATGATACACACCTTGAACCCTGGTTACACTCTGCCCTCCAGGACTCACTTCACAAAGCTCATGGAGAGAAAATATGAAGAGACATTCAAGGAAGTGAAAACTGCAAGAAACACCAACAACAGCAAACTTGCTCTCACGACTGATGTATGGACAAGTGTGCAACCGAAGCCTACCTTGGCATTACATGCCACTACATCACAGATGACTTGGACATGCAGTCATTCACCATGCCACTGCAGGACAGACATACTGCATCTAACATTGCAGAGTTGTTGGAGCAGGTAGTGGCCAGATTTGAAATTCCTCTTAGCAAAATCATTGCAATAGTCCATGACAATGGTGCTAATATCGTGTCTGCGGCAAATATCCTGGAGGAGAAGCATGGGTGGTCCTCTGTCCGTTGCACTGGCCATACTTTGCAACTTGTGATCAATACTGCGTCGAAGCATCCAAGCATTGAAAAAGCTGTCGGGGCTGCAAGATGTCAGGTAAAACATTTAAAGAAAAGCGAGTTAGCCAGCATTAAACTCAGAGAGAAACAACAACAAATGACCACACCAGAGCACAGCCTTTTTCAAGACATAAGCACAAGGTGGAATAGCACATTCTATATGATAAGTCGACTGCTTGAGCAAAGGTGGCCTGTAACAGCAACACTATCCGACAGCTGTTGTGTCACTGTGTTCATGAGTGGACAGAAATATGCAACAATATCTGCAATACCTCCACTTGTGAAGGGGCTGTTGAAGTCCACCCAAAGTGCTGTCTACGAGTCAGCCCCGCTGCGGGCTTTCCAACTCACTGCGGTGCAGCAGTTACAGGAGAGATGGAAAAGGGAGACTGCTTTCTCAGATGGAGCAAACACAGTGATTTTTGCGATGGCCCTTGACCCAAGGTTTAGGAAACTGAGCAAGTTTCTTTCACCTGGTGAAATCCTACCTGTTCATACAAAACTGCAAACAATATCATTTGAAGAGGGAAGGAAGATGGATGTGCAGCAGCATTGCAGTTGCATTGTGTTACCTCCACCAATACTACAGCTACTAAATCAACACCTCTAGTAGCCCCTCAACTTGATTCACTCCTTGGTTCTGATGATGAAGAAGAGGATAGAGCAGGCGAAGCTGAGGATGTGCACACCCAAGTGAGGAACGAAGTCGTCACACACTTTGAAGAAAAGAGCCTTGCCAAGGAAGAAAACCCATTATCGTGGTGGAAGGCTAACAATGAAAGATATCCCATGTTGGCCAGGCTAGCCAAGTCTTACCTCTGCATCCCTGCCACCTCAACACCATCTGAGCCGCTGTTTTCTGCAGCAGGCAACATAGCCTCTAAGAAAAGAGCAAGCCTGAGCCAGGAGCATGTGGACATGCTCACATTTTGTGTCAGTGTGAGAGTTTGTGAGAAATTCTGTTAAATTTTCTCATTTAAATTGTTCATTATTTTTTAGGAATTATTTATTGTTCTGTAAGCTCAGGTGGCACTTTATTTAAAAAAAGCCTATATGTATAGCCTATGCATGTTTTTTGTGTTAGTCCATTTTTTTTTTTTTTAATTATTATTATATCAGCTCAGGGATGTTCAAGGAGCAAAATGTTTGTGCACTTCTTCACACTTGTGCAGTTCTATTTTTGAATAAAAGGTTGGAAAGTAATGCTTTTCTTGTTTTTTTGTTTTTTATCCAATTCATCAATTAATTGAACAAATAATCTACAGATTAATCGATTATTAAAATAATCGTTAGTTGCAGCCCTATCCGGAACCCAGCGCTTGCTTCCCCAGTGGAGGCAGCCTCTAGCTAGAGACAATTTGTTGAGCTGGGGCTCTGGAAGGTTATCGGCCCGCCTTGCCTAGGTGGCTGGCTGCATTCGAAATGTTGTACTGGACCTCGACCTGGGATACCGCGGGCATCTTGAGGTGAGGCGAAGCTTGGGAATCTTCCGTATAATCCGACCCTGAGCTGGTGTGCTGGGGTGAGCATGATGACACCGAAGGATCTGCAACATCAGGAACTGTAGAAACAATGGGAGTCTCAAACATCGTGATGAAACTGGAACGATGTTGAACTTGCGAGAAGCATCAGGTAAGACTGCTTGTCTATTTATGATGGAGCTTACTTGAGCTGATAGGGTAAATGCTGTGATTTCTGATGTTGTACCAGTCGAGATGATTGTGATGAGGTCACATGCTCGAGCTATATTTGATTGCTGATGATAGACCGGCGGGCTGATTATATGCTTTAGGTTCCTCCTGAACTTTGTTAATAAAATATCATATAGTGGCAGTCTTAGCTCACCAACTTCAGTTTCTTTTCTCTCTTACCTCCTTATTTAACCATGGAAATAAGCCTTAGGATAAGACATACAGTACCTTTATTTTACCTGTATTATTCCTGTTATTATTTCACAGGTGTGAGAGAGGCATGGAAGGGGAAAAATAAAATGTTCTCCTTGCAAAAATAGGGCCACTCAAATTGTTCTTTGATGATGTGCAACGGACTGCACCCACAATGGAACTTGAAGGTTAGGTTAGACTTGGTCCAGTTTACAAGATGTTATAAAAAACATTATTGACAAATCTTTACTTTCTAAATTCATGTACCAATAGTACAGTTGTATTGCTTAAAAGTGAAAATGAACGTTTCTATGCAGTATGTGAGGTCTTAAATAAAACACAGAGCATCTTTTCTCTTATTTTCTCCAAATAAACGCAAATAGAAGCAATGTTTGGTTTTGTTTAGTAGTTCACAGAATAAATCAAAAATCACAATTTCATCTTCCTTTTACACCTGTATGTACGGGGCGGAGACCGGCGTGGGTGGGCCATTGGCCAATCCCCATTGGCGTTGTAGTTTTATCTCGGAGATGATAGGTTCTCAGAATCAAACCCCAGGCTGTCTCTCAACACAACGTCGAGAGACCGACTGAAGGGGAAACAAAGTTTTCAATTACCTGTACTGCTAAGATAAAACACAATAGTTGATTTTGTAATTGTCTTATCTTGTATTTCCTATGCAATGCTTTCTAAAATGTACATCTATTGTATCCCATAAAGAAAAATGATAGTTATAAATATATGTAAACGCATATAAAAACATAATATACAAGTTTATGTATGGTTTCCACAGATATGAATTCTACTTTCAAATATTTGTACATATTTGCAACATATATTTAAAATATTACAAAAAAGTTGGTTTTCATATATGTGACCCTGGACAACGAAACAAGTCTTTAGTATCCGGGAAAATTTTCGGATATTAGGTTAAGATCATGTTCCATATATTTCATAAATTTCCTACCTTAAATGTATCAAAACTTTCTTTTTGTGAGTTGATGGCCTGCTACAGTGCCTAAGATTAACAACTTCAAAGGCGATTTTCTCAATATTTTTTTTTGCACCCTCAGATTCCAACTTTGTTAACAGATGTTGTTCCGCCCGATAGTGTCCTATCCTAACAAGCCATATATCAATGAAAAGCTTATTTCTTCAGCTTTCGGATGATGCAAAAATTTCAATTTTTAGAAAAATACTCTTAAAACTGGTTTTGTTGTCCAGGGCAACAATGTCATAATCCACGGCTAAATTTGTACTCAATTTTCTCATGTATGTAATTAAATAAATTTTTCTGAAGTGAAAATCTTATACAAAACAGGGCTAATATTGAGCAATATATGGCACGACTGATCACATAATAGTAGAACTGTTTTAATGTTATATTTGTAATGTTGCAGCAGAGAAGATTCAGATTTTGAGAGCGAAGGTAAAATCTGTCAACATGTAACAAATCATGCAGTGATTTTACATCTTACAGTTTGTGAGTTAACAGTTTAAACTGAAACACATAAAGCTGTCTCTGTGTGTGCAGTGGCATAGATTTGGTTGTTCAATGTTGTTTTTTCATTATTGTTTTGCTGTTTGCTTATTTAATATATCACTAAGGACTGTGTATGCTGGGGTGTGATGTTAGAGGGCAATAGTGAGCCTCCTTGTGTATATATGAAGAAGTAACAATGCCAGCAGTGAGAAGAACGCACGGATCAACGCATGTTGTTTTGTTGTCTTTTTATGTTACAGGTTGTGACAAAAGAAATTACATTATGTGCCGCCATAAAAATCTCCTTTCTTACTGTGACCAATGAAGTTGACACATTCTATAAAACAATTCACATCGAAATTTTAAGTCTGCATCTAGAAATCCTTCAGAAATTAACCAATGTACTTTAAAGGGATAGTTCACCCAAAATGTAAATGACCCCATCTTTAACTCATCCTCAATGCTTTCCAGGTGTATATGACTTTCTTCTTTCAGATGAATACAGTCTTGAGTTATAAAACCATTTATCCTGGCTCTTCCAAGCATATAATAGGAGTGAAAGGGAATTTTGAAGCTCCAAAAAGTGCAAGATAAATCCATGTGTTTGTATAAGAGAAATATCCATGTTTACAACTTTTTAAACTGTAATTTCTAACTTCTGTTATCCATCGATCACGAGTGCTGGAGAGTTTATTCAAGATGTAAATATGGATATTTATCTTAAACAAACACATGGATTCACTTCCGAAGGCCACATGGAGCCGTGTCGAGCAGTTATTTTATTGATGGATGCATATTGTAAAACAGTATGATGTGTTCTGCTCCCCGTGCTCTGTGCCAGTGGATACAAATCATAATCCAGAATAAAATCTGCTCCAGAGCAGAGTAGCTGTGTTAGTTGCCATGGTGATGAAACCCGCTCAAAACCATCCCACCTTCTTGAGCCTGAAAACTTAATTTGCTAAAAACCAAAAGCAGCTTCATGTAACAGGTCACAGATCAAGCTTAATAATTGGTAACTTGTGTTATTTGCTAGGACACATTATTATCTGTGTTGTAATACAGAGAGAGAAAACATGTGTAACAGCAGTGTTCAGTGATCAATGACTGATAGTGTTTTTCAGAAATCTTTTGTGACATCAATGGAAATTAATCAATGTTCATTTAATCAAAATCACTTTTGCATCTGTATTCATGATACCAAACAACCATTGTGTCAATGTTAAAAAATGTTGATTTTTCATTGTGAATTACATTGACTCAATATTGAAATTTCTTCGAATGACCATTATTGTGATCATAAGTTTATGAAAGAAATGATTTTAACCAACGTAAGTTTAACCAATAAAAACACATTTATTTTTGAGTGTACACAAACTACTGGAACAAATTTTGCACTTTTAGACATGAATCAAGTGCTTTGCATCTGAGGCAAATGTTTAATGTAAATACAGCCTTGTTTATCCACCATCCCTCTGCTTACCATTAACTTTCTATGACTTCATGACACCAGTACACAAGTACAATCACAATCTTGTACTCCTGCCTTTAGTGTAGCACTTGGGTTGGGAGGGTTACTTTAAAAATGTATTACAGTACAGAAATGTGCATGAAATTTAATATAGATATTGTTTGCACAGCTCAAAAACACAATTTACAATTCCACATTTTTAAACAATTACTAGTTGTAATCCTGATAATAAGAAACCACTTCAGGAGGTGGTTTAGGACGCATTCCACTGGACATGTGTAAATACATCTGGGCTTTACTCCTCCTATCAATTTATCCACGTCTCAGCTCAAGTTTGTTGTTTTAAATGTATACACATGAGGATCACACTCCCAATGAGATAAACACTGACACAACACTCATGCGACATTCTCGACTCGAGCAAAACTACTGCAAGGGAATTTCGGTGATTGAAATCATTTTATAATTTTCATAAGCTTAATGTCATGGGAATTTAAAACGTTGACTTTGATTTAATAAGAACTTTCCGTCTGGGTTGTCAAGTGTATGTTATACACTGAAATTTTCAGTTAAGTTTGCAGATTTGTTTTAACCAAACATTCTGCTCTGTCCATATGTTATATTTGCATATGCTGAAAGTGCATTGTGATCACTGACTCTCAGTCTCAATTTCAGTTTGCTTTGGAGATTTACAATGCATATAGGGTTAGACATATTTGCATATGGTATCTATGTCCCTTCCCACACTATGCAAAGTATGAGGTGACATAAGGTACAGCATTTACAAAACATGACTGATGTCTTTAGTTTTTTATCACAAATCAAATAGTCATGTTCAGGGTGTTTATTACAGAAAGTTTCTATGTGTGACCCTGGCACAGGTCAGCACAGGAATATTTGTGGCAAAAGCAAACAAAACATTGTATGGTGCCAAACGATCCATTGTTCTTTAAAACCTAAAACCATTAGGATAAGAAAGTAAAGATCATGGTCCATTAAGATATTTTGTACATTTCCTATCCTGTAAATATATCAAAACTGTATTTTTGTGATTAATATTCTATGGACTACAACTGGACTACTTTAAAGGCGATTTCTCAATTTCAGATTTTCAAGTTGTATATTGGACGAATATTGTCTGATCAAACCACATCAACAGAAAGGTTAATTATTCAGCTTTCGGATGATGTATTAATCTCAATTTCATCAAATGTGACTCTTGTGGCTGGTTTTGTGGTAATTAGGTATTAAATTAAAATATGATGTGATGATTAAAATATGATACAAATTGCATGTCTTCAGTATGTTGTATCTAAGGGTCACTACCTTTCAAAATGCAAAAAGGCCATGGATGATTATTTACTGAGTAATCCTCGAATTTGTACAGAAGGTAAAAAAGCAGATTTCCCAGAAAGTTTGAAGTATAACCCTAACTCACATCCAAATGTTGCAAGATAACTGAGACGGTCCAGATAATATTTACATCATATTTTAATAATTCTGTTCACAACTGCAACGTCACATATCTGCTATTCTAGCACCATAAAAATAGCTATAAACGTGGTCATTTCTTGTACTGTGTAAATGTGCTTGTTTAAAATGTCTTCAGGTCTAATATTGGATCGTCTGTTTGCCAGAAAATGTGGAATAGATTTAACATACTACAGGATCTTATTAATGTTGTCTCTTTTGTTTACTGCCACGCTCGCACAACAGAACGGTGTCTGACAGGACCAAACACTCCTCTGAACTGAGACGTGTTTTAGATTCACAATAACTTAAATCGGAGGGTTAAGAGTTACTGAAATAACTGGTTTGTAAATAAAACTGTTGTAAAAAGGTCACTATCTGTCATGGTATGTCCGGGGAAGACAAGACAGGAGAACCCAATTGCAGGCAGATACAGGGATTGTGTGAAAGAACAGGTCATTTATTACAATAAACACAAAACAAAGACCGTGGGTCTTGGGGTAAAACAGGAACAGGCAATAATATAAAGGTACAGAACAGGGACTCACTAAACACTAGACTAAAAAACACTTGACATTAACTAAACTAAAATTTTACTAGGACTCTGGGTCGATAAACACGGGCAAGGCACAAGACACGAACAAGGCACAAGACACGGACAAGGCACAAGACACGGCACAAGAAACGGACAAGGCACAAGACACGGACAAGGCACAAGACACGGACAAGGCACAACACACGGACAAGGCACAACACAGGGACAAGGCACAACACAGGGACAAGGCACAACACACCGACAAGGGACAACACACCGACAAGGGACAACACATGGACAAGGCACAGCATATAGCATACAAGGAACAAGGAACAAGGTCAAACGTACAGCTACAGCAACATCTCATACAATGAACGAGCACAAGACAAGAAAGACGAGGTCAATATAAAGGGAACCAAATCAAGAGGGGACGGGTCCAGGGGATAAACAAATTAACACTAACTAGGAAACAGGAGGGCAGGAACGATGACGCAGATCGGAGAGAGAGAGTATGGAGAAAAATAGGTGCCAAAATAGTCTCTCTCCCACATAAAAGAAAAGGATCCTGTATGATTCCACCTCTAGACCAAGAAATACCTGACAAGGTGAGGCGGAATCATAATCAACTATCATTATGCTGTACAGTCACTTGTGAGCTTGATGTAGTACAAATCAATGAAGTCAACATTGCCTGAGCTATCGAAGAGCAATGTCTGACCAACAATATTTTCATCTCCACTTTCATCTACTACAAACATCCGTTTCCTTTACATTTTTACATTTACATTTAGGCATTTGGCAGACGCTTTTATCCAAAGCGACTTACATTGCTTTATCCTATACAATTAAATAGGTATTTGCAATCCCCTGGGATCGAACCCACAACCTTGCATTGTTAATACAATGCTCTTACCACTGAGCTACAGGAAAGCTTTACTTTCCACTTTATTTTTTAATCCATATTATTTACTTTTTTTGTGTTTGTGACAGGGTGGTATGGAGATGGGTTTTAAACATACCGATAATGGTCGACTACGCCACCCTGTTAACAGGGAAAAGAAAAGAGAAGAGAACCCACAAAAGGAGGGCACACAGGTTCAATAGGGCAAACAAGGGAAACGAGACGTGGATGTTTAGATAAATATATAGATTTTATTTAATGTGGGAATAAATACAAAAGGAAGAATAGTTAGGTAACATTCACTTCCAGTCGTTCCCAACTCCACCCTTACACACACACACTAAGGAGCACAAGGTCACTAGGAGTAGTTAGCCAGACGCAAGCCTCCAATTTAGATAGCACACACGAAACACCAGGTGCAAAAGTCTCACTGCACCCACAATGGAAGAAATGGTCACTTTACTGCACTCTATGATTAAGAACCTCACCAGACGGGCTAAAACTGGCTAACCTCCTGCCCGCGACTTTGGCTCCTGTAACAAAAAAAAGAAATTTAACAATCCTAAATGACCCAAATTAACAAATGATGAAGACAAACAAAACTTCCAACTCGTACAACTAGAGTTTAAGTTGCCCATATTGTAATTGGGACTGGAGATAATCTTTCAGAAATGAATCCCTTCATTCGAAGTCATCAATAAACAAGCAATAACAATAAATAAAATAAACCTAACACACGCTACACAGTGCCAGTGCCTGTGACACCAGTGCCCCTGAGGCAATGGACACGCAAAGAAATTACAGAGGCTCACTCGCACAGCACAAGCTGAAGCAAGTACCAGGTTTAGCACCAGTACAGGGGAGCCACACAGTACCAATGTCGTATCGCTGGTAGCCAAGACAGCTTGGAAGTAGAGAATCAAATAAAGGCAAAACAGCAGAGTAGCCACGTGGTCAACGTTTTAGCTACATAGGAATGTTAAAACCGTTCTATGTGGTCATAACCTCCAAAGTATAAAACAAAATAAATCATTACACAAGAAAACACAATAGTATGCAGAGGGAGTCTGGAGATATTGAGTCCGAGTGGACCATGTTCTCCACCTCCATTGTCAACGTGGCCACTCAGAGCTGTGGCTGTAAGGTCTCCGGTGCTTGTCGAGCCGGCAATCCCCAAACCCGGTGGCGGACACCGGAAGTAAGGGATGCGTCAAGCTGAAGAAGGTGTCCTATCGGGCAAGGCTGGCTTGTGGGACTCCCGAGGCAGCTGACGGGTACCGACAGGCCAAGGGGACTGCAGCCCGGGTGGTTGGGGAGGCAAAAAGTCGGGCCTGGGAGAAGTTTGGTGAGGCCCTGGAGAAGGACTAAGGGTCGGCCTCGAAGATATTCTGGCAAACCGTCCGGTGCCTCAGGAGGGGGAAGCAGTGCCCTTCCAACGCTGTTTACAGTGGAGGGGGGCAGCTCTTGACCTCGAACGGGGATATCATTGGGCAGTGGAAGGAATACTTTTAAGATCTCCTCAATCCCGCCGTCACGTCTTCCATTGAGGAAGCAGAGGCTCAGGGCTCGGAGGCAGACTCGTCCATCACCCGGGCTGAAGTCACCAAGGTAGTCAAGAAACTCCGCCCTGAGCACCTCAAGTCTCTGGATGTTGTGGGGCTGTCTTGGCTGACACGCCTCTGCAGCTCCATGTGCAGTCGGGGACAGTGCCTTTGGACTGGCAAACCGGGGTGGTGGTCCCTCTTTTTAAGAAGGGGGACCGGAGGGTGTGCTCCAACTACAGTCATGGCCAAAAGTTTTGAGAATTACATAAATATTTGAAATTGGAAAAGTTGCTGCTTAAGTTTTTATAATAGCAATTTGTATACTCCAGAACGTTATGAAGAGTGATCAGATGAATTGCATAGTCCTTCTTTGCCATGAAAATGAACTTAATCCCCCAAAAACCTCTCCACTGCATTTCATTGCTGTCATTAAATGACCTGCTGAGATCATTTCAGTAAACATCTTGTTAACTCAGGTGAGAATGTTGACAAGCACAAGGCTGGAGATCATTATGTCTGGGTGATTGGGTTAGAATGGCAGACTTGACATGTTAAAAGGAGGGTGATGCTTGAACTCATTGTTCTTCCATTGTTAATCATGGGGACCTGCAAAGAAACGCATGCAGCCATCATTGCGTTGCATAAAAATGGCTTCACAGGCAAGGATATTGTGGCAACTAAGATTGCACCTAAATCAACAATTTATAGGTTCATCAAGAACTTCAAGGAAAGAGGTTCAATTCTTGTAGAGAAGGCTTCAGGGCGTCCAAGAAAGTCCAGCAAGCGCCAGGATCGTCTCCTAAAGAGGATTCAGCTGTGGGATCGGAGTGCCACCAGTGCAGAGCTTGCTCAGGAATGGCAGCAGCCAGGTGTGAGCGCATCTGCACGCACAGTGAGGCGAAGACTTTTGGAAGATGGACTGGTGTCAAGAAGGGCAGCAAAGAAGCCACTTCTCTCCAAAAATAACATCAGGGACAGATTGATCTTCTGCAGAAAGTATAGTGAATGGACTGCTGTGGACTGGGGCAAAGTCATATTCTCTGATGAAGCCCCTTTCCGATTGTTTGGGGCATCTGGAAAAAGGCTTGTCCGGAGAAGAAAAGGTGAGCGCTACCATCAGTCCTCTGTCATGCCAACTGTAAAGCATCCTTACACCATTTATGTGTGGGGTTGCTTCTCATCCAAGGGAGTGGGCTAACTCACAATTCTGCCCAAAAACACAGCCATGAATAAAGAATGGTACCAAAACACCCTCCAACAGCAACTTCTTCCAACCATCCAACAACAGTTTGGTGAAGAACAATGCATTTTCCAGCACGATGGAGCGCCATGCCATAAGGCAAAAGTGATAACTAAGTGGCTCGGGGACCAGAATGTTGAAATATTGGGTCCATGGCCTGGAAACTACCCAGATCTTAATCCCATTGAGAACTTGTGGTCAATCCTCAAGAGGCTGGTGGACAAACAAAAACTCACTAATTCTGACAAACTCCAAGAAGTTATTATGAAAGAATGGGTTGCTATCAGTAAGGATTTGGTCCAGAAGATGATTTTTGAGCATGCCCAGTCGAATTGCAGAGGTCCTGAAAGAGAAGGGCCAACACACCAAATACTGACTCTTTGCATAAATGTCATGTAATTGTCGATAAAAGCCTTTGAAACGCATGAAATGGTTGTAACTATATTTCAGTACATCACAGAAACAACTGAAGCAAAGATCTAAAAGCAGTTTAGTAGCAAACTTTTTGAAAACTAAAATTTATGTAATTCTCAAAACTTTTGGCCACGACTGTACATGTGTTTTGTGGATTTGGGGAAGGCATTCAACTGTGTCCCTCGCGGCATCTTGTGGAGGGTGCTATGAGAGTATGGGATTCGGGACCCTTTGCTAAGGGCTTTCCGGTCCCTGTACGACCGGAGCAGGAGCTTGGTTCGGATTGCCGGCAGCAAGTTCCCGGTGCATGTTGGACTCCGGGAGGGCTGCCCTGTCATCGGTTCTGTTCATAATTTTTATGGACAAATTAGTATAGAATTATATTATCTTGCCTACCAAGCGCCGCTGCTCATACCATTCCTGACCAGCCCTCAGCCAGCAACATGACACAAAACGCCCCAACTAAAAAAATATCATACCATAAGGTACTAAATTATCTCTTAACTAACTTAAAATAAGCCACATACCTAGAGAGATAGTCAAATGGGACCCAGCAACAGAACGCACAGCAGTTCAAGCTAACAGTAAATGTGCTCAACACCCATCCTTAATCCTTAAAGGCAGACCATAGACAGCACTTCCTACCTGACAACAACAGCTGATGCTGATGCTGATGCTGATGCTGATGCTGATGCTGATGCTGATGATGATGATGATGATGATGATGTCACCAGAAAAATACAGTGGCTACCATGACGCACATCCAAGTGGCCGAAGTTCGCTCATATATACCCACAAACTCAATCAGACCAAATGGCTTCAGCTGGCCACTCAGGGATCACGTGATTCCCCCTAACCAAACATGAATCTGGAGGTTCACCCTGCTACATGTTGTTATTTTTTCTTCAATTGTTATCCTTTTTTATGTCATGGTGTATGCTGTTTCTCTCTTTGTAAATGATATATAATTAACTTAGTAATTCTCTTTCTATGTGAAACATGCTTTATAAATAAACTTGCCTTTTCTTCTTTAAACTGATATTAGACAGACTGTATCGCTCCCTGGCTTATTTGTATATATTTGTTTATTCGGGTTGGGTTGGGTGTGCGCAAAATACACTTGGTTTGAAGAAAGACAACTGTTAGTTTTACTGGTTGGATACGCACACGCACAGGCATGCATGCACACACACGCGATTACATAAGTCTGTTTTAATGTGAAGCTGATGCTGTGTGTTGTGGTTCTTTCACTGTCGTGGCCCTTTTAGGATTTTTATTGTTCCGAATGTTGCAAAATATAAACTGTAGGATTTTAAAAATGTTGACATTCATCAAAAACCATCTATAATGTGATCAGTGTTCGCTTTAGAGAATTGCTTTACAGATTATCAGGCGGTGGTCTGGATCTAGACGTCAGTTTATCTCATCCAGACTGTGTGATAGTATGAGCCTTTAAAAGCATTGGATGTTCAACAACACAACTGTACACACACCATGTCCTTTTGTGTGCATCTGTGTGCACCAAATATTCCTGTAATATTTGATATAGAATCAAAAGAAATCCAGTATAATGCACAAAGACTCTACACATAGTATTGTAAATGATAATCCTCACATCCACATCATTTTGTGCATGCATTTTAAATAATAAATAAATTTAAATACTTAGCAAGATCAAATGTCTATGCCCTGCATTCACAAACATAAGTGCTCGGATCTTTAAACACACTGACAATTCACACGAGGTCATGAATTATCATATAACAATGTAAAGTAATACAAAAACCTATGATGCTCTGAAGATGCACTCATGGCGTTCATGGAAATGAACATTGCTTTCAGCCACCGGTTTTGCATAACAGCCATTTCATCCCACAACCAGGGATGTCACAATATTTAGATATCTTTAACGGCATGTGTATTTGTTGCTTGCTCGCTCTATCTGGTTCCGCACATCTGGTTACTTCAGTACTGTCATGCACGAACCAGTGCGAGGGTCTAGAGAAGCAGTCGTTAATACTGTTCTGTGGAGGCTGCGTACAACCTACCAATGAGATTCATTCCAGAACCTGGCGTTCACTGGGCCTGTTGTCAATAACAGGTGTTATCTCAGTAACAACGGCGTTTTCAGTTCTGACACTTACATGATGTTCACGAATTTAAATTCATGCCTCCTTAAAGTGAAGGGTTTGCTGTCACTCACCATTGTAGCAGATGAAATGATGTTTTATTAACAAAGTTCGGGAGGAACCCAAGCATATAATCAACACGCCATTCCATCACCAGCAAATACCTATCAGCCAAGCACGCAATCTTAGCACAACCATCTCGGCTGGTACAATACAGCATCTACCCTATCAGCTCCAGCTAGCTCCATTACAAATAGACAAACAATCTTACCTGATGCTTCTCGCCAGAAAAACATCCCTCCTCCACCCCGGCTCCTCTCGCTTTCCTCAGTCCCGCAGGACCCTCGGGGGGGGTGTTCTGGGCTCGAGCCGGTTCCGAGCCCGGCGCACTTGCCCTGACCAAGGTAGAGTGCTCCGGGTTCGGATAGATCCGGTGAGCTCGGAGCCCACTCCCTGCACAACATGCCAATACGCATAATCTGCAAACCCATGCTTTACCAATCTATCCCCATAACGGAGCTGTTTATCTGCGAGGGTGAACTTGTGAATGTCATGTTCTCATTACAGTCCTGATGACGTCATTTTCCATTTCTCATAAAAGCACAATTATTTGTTTCACTTGATGGTTCAGGTTCCCAGTTCAGATATTTCAAAGGATCACCCAGAGACCACTTCCATTTATAAACATCTGTTCTCTTCAGTCCAATCCAGACCTTCTGACTGTTATGCACAGTCTTCTTCAGCTCGTTCATGTCATTGATGTTGTTGACTGTGGCCAGATCTGTGTAGTTCTCTCTGCAGTATCTCTGAGCTTCAGTCCTCTCAGGTCTTCTCAATGTTTATATAGTGATAGCGGCGTTGAGAGCATTCAGATATTGAACAGAGAGCTGAAAGAGAGAGTTTTTATTCAGACACATTCACTCAGAGCTGAACTAAGCAGGAGTGGGCTGACACCACACAATCATCATAAACTGACGCAACGTTTGTATTGAAGAAGCAGATTCTGACAGATTTTAGCCTGCTTGTGCATCAAATTTATGGCACTTGGTTTGTTTGGAAACAACATTTGTATGGATTTGAATATTAACAACCATCACAACACTGCTCACAAAAATAAGCATGAACTGACCCCTGTGACACCAACATTTGGATGTAGAGAGTTGTTGGTCAAGAGCTGCAGGCAAACTTCATTTGAATGAGAAAGAGAGCTGAACACGTGAACATATTGTTTTAAATAACAAACTTACTTTCGATTTTAGGTGAACTGACCCTTTAAATGCTCAGCAAATAAACAAGTAAATTCTTTCTTTATTGGAATTCATTATTAGAAAACGCATTTAACTATTTGCATTTAAGACAGTCAAACCACAACCTATAAACACTTTTAAGCCACACATACGTCGCAGTGAAGGTCTGAGGAGGATTTAATGTTTGGTATAGCAATACTTAGTAACCATTAAATGTATTCACAGTAAGACGTTTAAAAATATATTCACTGTGATAAGAAATAATGAAAACTGACACTTCTATTAATATAATAACAATGGACTGATGGAATAAATAGGAATAAAGCCAAGTGAGTCCGGGGACAGGATCTGAGTGGCTCATCATATAAGAATTATCCTTTTTTGCTTCTTTGAACATCATTGTTCTGACCCAGAAACAGAAAACACACATGAGATGAGATAACATCAAACGTTGACATCAATACTAACTTTTTATGTTTTCAGGGCTGTCACACATTGGGCGTAAGACTCACTCATTTGACTCTGTTTGCACACTCTCACGCCACACATCTGTTTTCTCACGCAGGGCCTTACATCAATGTGACCTCCTTCCTCAAATAAGACGTCAAGTCAGGCCAGGGGAAGTCGTCCCTCTGGAAGCTTGAGACCCCCAGTGCAGAGTAGTTCCCCATAGTGTGGTCATCAATCTCAAAAGGGAACAGCTGAACAACTCGCTGACTGTAGTACAAAAGTCTACAAGACCTGTTTTTTTTAAAGTCATGCCTAAAATCTATAAGTTTGTTGTTTGAAATGTATATATTTTGTAACACACCACATCAACCTTTGCTGTGTCTCTTATTATCTTGTGTTCACTGGCTGACACTCATCACACATGCAAATAAGAGAAGGCACATCTTGTTTCTTCTCATTTGAGTGAGCAAGGATACAAATAAGCAGGATGTAAAGTAAATAAGTAAATAAGTCTTTCTTGAGAAATAACCAAAAGATGGGAGGTGCTGAAGACCAAATGTAATATAATGACACATAAACACAGAGAGAGAGAGAAACAGCAGCAGATTCAGGAGAGAAACACACAAGAGATGAAGAGTAAGAACTATTTACATTCTCATTCTTATTAAAATCATTCTTTTGAAATGACTCTGTTTTTGTGAATTGATCTGAAAATAACTTTTAATGAAACTTTATCAAGAAACTGATTTTCTGAAGAGATACAGTAGTGATAGAAATGTTGACTTTTAACTTCATTGACTTTTATACATGACAGAAACTAAGCAAACTTTTATGTCACACTCACAGATTTATTTGAGTTTAAATTTGCAAATTCATTTATGTTGAATGTCAAAATTGTGAACAAACAGAAGTTTAACATTTGAGGTTTTCAATGTGTTTCTTCCTCAGAAATGGCTCAGATTCTGTATTTCAGTCTTCTTGTCATTGGTGAGTTTGTGTTTCTGATTTTAAGTTTGATTTTAAGTTAAAATTACTGTGCTATTAAAGAAAATTTATTATAAATACTTAATATTAAATATATCCCACCCCAAGCAAAGGTGATGTGTCTAAAAGACGTCTTTTCTTTGTTACTGGTGAAAGTGTGTCCCTTGAGGGCCAAAAGTGAAAGATTTTTCTACGTCTATTTATGACACCTTCTGAACGCTTAATATTGGGGACATCTGCACAGAGTAAAAACCACCCCCATAGCAACCAAAAACATTAGCCTAGCAACCGTTTCATAAGAATTAAATCTCTGCATGAGAACAGCATAGAGACATTGGTGTTGGTTTGTTTCACTCAAGGCTTAGAGTATTATCACTTGGCAGATGCCAAGTCACGCCCATAGCAACCAAACACATTAGCCTAGCTATGGTTTAGCAAGACTTATATCTCTGCTTCAGAACATCATAGAGACATTGGGGTTGGTTTGTTTTATTATTGGCTTAAAATGTCATCACCCTTGTTCCAAGTTCCGCAGTTCGCCACAAAGCAACACTCACATTTTCTACTGTAAATCTTAATTAAATTATTATGAGATCTTTAATGCTTTCAAAAAACTTTATAAAATGTTTTCAGTTTCTTATATATTGTAATATTAACATATTTTAATGACATATTTTTGTTTTTATTGAACAAAAATCAATTATTTTATTCATTAAAATAAACAAAATATTGTGCAAACTTTGCTAAAGTGATTGGTTGTTAAAAGTATTCTTGTATTCAAAAGTATTCACGCCCAACCAGGGGATTCCAGTTCCCCTCTGGCAAAAGCTCAACAGTGCTTGCAACACACTGTGATCAACTTAAAAATGATATTATTATGCAGAGAAAATGACTCGTCTTAAAGCTAAAAATATAATGTCACTAAACATAAAACATTAAGAGTAAAGTTGATTAGCTTTTACTTTCTCCATAAGGCGTCCCGAGGCTGGCGGTCCACAGAGAGCAGAAATTTATCATGAAGTCAGCGACAACAAAGTCCCATGTTAAGAAAGACCATACGATTGTTTAGTTATACTGTCACTCAAAATGAATCTCTTATTGATTTACTATGACTTGGTCATTATTTCATTCATAGCTAGATCTCTACATCAGAGCAGTGACTGTTCAGCGGATGACATCACAGTATCACGAGAGCAGACTGCTCCCTCACTACTCTCATGATCCTTACAGTCATACACTGACATTACCAGCAGGAGCTGGAACAGACCTGTTCTAATGGGGAAAAGTGAAAAACTTTCATTAAAAGTCTAAAAATACTTTCATTTTCAACGTAATAAAACTTAATAAAACTTTAAATACTTTCATTTTTAACATGTTATGGTCATCTCTCAGGGCTTGTCACTGGTTAGTTGAAACTATGATGCCAGAGCACTGTATTATCACAAAACACACACACATTAATAAAACAGCACACACAAAGGGATATAATTCTGTCATCATTTACTCAACCTCAGGTTCTAACCACAAGATATTTGTTAGAATGTCAGTAACCAAACAGGGGTGCGTTTCCCGAACAATGACATAACTGTCTGGTTAATGTTGTGGCGAATCAGCCTTCCATCGCTGAAAGAAATCTCAGAGACAAGGGTTCCAGATGCCAAGAGTTTAAACTTTATTTGCCCAGGCAAGCAAAGTTAGATGTTTAGTGTTCATCTGAAGATTCCCCCCGAATACCAGGGGCGTTTCCTCCGAGGAGGCAAGGGAGGCACTGCCTCCCCTCCGACCTCGAAAAAAAATCAAATAAGAATATTATTAACAGTTCAGAAATAAAATAGGTCAGTGGATAAATCGTATTTAGTTAAATATGAGATCAATCGGCGTGTACAATAGCGTGAAACAGCGACACCGCTCGAAAGAAGATCAAATATGGATTCGATTTTTCTTGCCTCCTCTATGCTCATTGACTTTCAATATACCCTCTAAAGCGTGTCATGAGTTTGAGTGGGGGTAATTGAAAAGAATGGAGAAAAGTCACGTGAGAGGAGGCAATGCCTCCAAGGGGCTATGATTGGAATAACTCATCAGTGAGATCATATCTCACGTCATCCCGCCTTCCTGCTCGTCTTCATCATACATTTTAAACTGCTGGCGCTAAAATAGATTGAACGTTAATTCAATTGTTTTATTAGTTTTATTAATCGCTGTACGGTAGGACCTGTAGGATTCGTGTCGGAGATAGCGGAGTTATCGATTGTTGATGACACCTTGTTTTTTGAGGAGAAAAAAACAATCAAATTTGGCGGAAGACCACAGCCCAATGTCAATATTAATAGACAAGAGAGAGTATTTTCTGTCAATTGGCACTCAAGATTGGACTGGCTCGACGGGAGTAAAGAGAAAACCTGTTTGTTCTGTTGGCCTTGCCTTCTTTTCTCAATTACCCGAAATGGCACATGGACAAAATACGGATTTGAAGACGTTAAAAACTTGGAAAGGGCAGTTTGACGACGTTCCAAATCAAAGGACCATGTAAGTGCCAAAGTCAAACTTAATCTTTTGGGAAGAGTTCGAATAGAACGGGTCTTGGATGAGGGAGCTAGAGTTCAAGTTGTAAAGCATAACCAGAGAAAAGTGCTAATAATTGAATTGATGGTATTGATAATGATGTAATTCTTATATAGGAAATCCCAAGAGTTCTAGAGAAAGATGAAGGTGGTCTTGATGTACCTTTTGCCAAAGCAGGGAAAATAAAAAACTGCAAAAAAGTACTTACTGTAATGAACTTGTAATAATTAAATAGGAATTTTTCATAAATAAACACTGAAATGACACTGGTTTTCTGACAAACGCACTTGTTAAAAGTGCAGAGATGAACAAAAATTGCATGGGTAGAAATCTGCCACCATATTTTTTAAGTCCACCGCACACCACTGCCGAATACACATCTGACTCTATCATTTTTACATTGTTCTCAAGTCGTTATCACAGTTTAAACCAATCATGTGTTACCTGACATCACCTTCTACCAATCAGGTTTCATATGATATCATCTTTTCATTAGCCCGTCCCCCTGCGCTCGCTACCGTTATATTTCCGGCCTCCATATTAGGATTTAATCGTAGTGAGGGCCTCTCAAAAACACATGCGTATATCATCTGCTCTTTATCTTGACACCTTTCCGGGGCTTTCGGACGATACATAACATAACTTTGGTTTTATTCAAAATGATCTCAGGGTTTAGCGTAATAATGAGCAACTCAGCATCCTTAGCATCATTTTATATAAGAAAACTCAATACTATAATAAGAAATCTTAAATGTATTCTTTTATATGAGAAAACTCAGTAATGTATTCAGAAAAAAACACCATATTAACCAGCATGGTATAATGCATAATTGAGAAATGAACAATGTAGTTAGACTGTTTTCAAGCTGGCTCAGCAATCTAGTTTATGACGCCATACAGGTGGTGGAGTAATGACGTCTTCTAATAAATATGTTCAGATCAAATTTAGGTCAAATTCTTGCTGTAAAAAACATACATTGCATTTAATAGCAACTTTTGTTATCTCATTTTTGTAATCTGTTGTTGTATTTCACGATATTTCATTAGTTCATAAGTCACTCCACCCAGGGATTCCCCAGGGTCCTATGATTTCTGCCTAGGTTCAAGCGCACTAGTAAAAACTGCTTGTTTTTTCATGACAAACTAAAATATGTCAATTTAAATGTGTATATATTTCGATGGATAGATATAGAATGCACTAAATATTGCTTGTTTGCTTGCTTGCTTTGATAAAAGCTTGATGCATTGAAGTCTAAAGATCATTAAAGATCTACTTACTGCTCCCGGTGAATTTCTGACCAATCCCGCCCGCTCCCACAACGTGTGGGTTTAACTCCCGCCCGCACCCGCAATTTGTGCGCTCGCTCCAGCCCGCAGCCGCAAACCGTTTACCTTAAAGAATTTAAACAATGTTGAAGTATGCATACGTTTATAACAACAGACACAGAAAATTTGCGCTTAATTAAATGCTCATTTTACAGATGATAAATATGTTCATGTTAGGGTAAAGCACCACGCCTGAAAAATTACTCAAAAAATGTAATTTATCACATGTCGTCATTTGTTATTAGACCATCAAAACTTTTCGCTACTGAAAGGCTATACAAATAACACAGGATGAACTCTAAGCCTTCAGCTGTGCCTATAACAGCACACACAGTATTCAAACATGCACATGTGCAACTGACAAATAACAAAGAAAAGTGGTAGCCTATGTAGCCGAATAAGGCATAATACTATGTGAATTACTTAAATTAAAACGTATATTAAACATTAAAAAAAAAAAAATGAAATAAAGAAATGTGTGCGCTCTCTCCCTCGACATGCCGAGTGAGGCAGAACATCTTTAGCATCAAATCTGACACATTTAGCAGTAACATTAATGAAATGTTGAACAATGTCATCAAAGCCTTTCCCGGCAATGACGTCGTATGGCCGAATGTCTTGACAGCGGAGTTCAACGCATTTCTCTGTAGTAGCTTAACAAATGCGGGGAGAAGTGTTTTATCTGTGAAGCAGAGCTTACTTTGACCAGTTAAAATCGACTCAGCCAAGAGGTTCCAGATTTATGTCCGGCAGACTTTTAACCAAAGCAACTTACAGTGCACTATCCCCCTGGAGCAACATGGAATAAAGTGTCTTGCTCAAAGACACACTGGTGGTGGCTGCTGGGATCGAACCAGCAACCTTTGATTTACCAGTTCAGTGGTTTAACCCACTAGACCACCATCTCACCATCTCACATATTAAAACTTTTGGACATTTATTGCAACTAACAAACTCTAATTCTCTATACTTTTGTCAGTAAAAATTGTAACGGCCACCTATATCTTATGTGTATGTACCTTTAAGATGACGTTTTTTGTATGCACGTGCTCCGACGTTAGCATGCGGGCGGTTGGAGTGGAATGCTTAGAGGTATACAGGTGTGATGGTCGCTCTACCACTGACAATGTATTTCATGTTCTTTGTGACGGAACCGGAGGGTTTCCTTCCCCGTTTCTACACCACTAATAAAGTGTGCGGGTTGTTTAAACCGATGGACCTTTGTCTTTCTTCCTCGGCTATGGCCATCTGTTCCGTTCCGGGTAATGTTGGTCCTAACTCACTGGCCCGCCGTTACACAATACAGAAGTTTTTCCAAATGTCCGACTTGCCTTGCTTCTCTTTTGTGCAGTAAATCCCCGCTTTGATCTTCCTATATATTTCGTTTACTTGCTCAATCCTTGCTGGCGGCTATAATTCGCGGGACCCGCGCTATTTTTTTACCCGCCCAGTCCTGCAAGCATTAAAGGTAAGCCCGACCGCTCCCGCGACATTTACGTTGGGTTCCGCGGGATCTTCCACATACTGTACATGTTTGTGTCTCATCTTTGCTGCGCCTCTCTGAAACACTCTGATATTTTACAAAGCTCATCGCTCTGAAAAGCGAGGTGTGCTATGATTGGCCAGGTCACTAGTGGGTAGTGATTGGTTGAATTCTGCACAGAAATTTTGCACAGCTTTCCTGTTGCTCAGTGGTAAGAGCATTGTGTTAACGACGCAAGGTTGTGGATTCTATCCCAAGGGATTCCAAATACCTATGCAAAATGTATAGGATAACGCAATGTAAGTCGCTTTGGATAAAAGTGTCTGCCAAATGCAAAAAAAAAATTTAACCCTTCTTACCATATTCGGAACATCAGGCTGCGACGTCACGAGATTTACAAGACCGCCCACCTTACTTGGGTCTACATTTAAGCGGTCTTAGTCAAATTGTAACATGAACTGATCTAGATTTTGTGTTGTCTTGTTTGAACTTTTAATTTGTTGGTATTTTATAGTTAGAAGCATGATATAAATAAACCCAACAAGTATTCAATCAAGGTTTATTTATTAATTTAGTGCCAGCTAAAGTTCTCAAAGTTTTATAGAAAGCTCGCAGGTGGTTGTTTAAAGCGTTTCCTCTCTTTCTACCTCTTTAGCAGACTTATTTTTTCAAGCCAATCGTTGAACACATTTACTGCTCAAGCTGTTGTCTGTCTGGTGTTTTTCACCTTCAACCTTGTCTAGTTGTTCTTCAGTAACCATTTTCCGGTGCAATTTTGTTGAAAGTTTCAGTGGATCAGAAAGCTTCACTTAGCCATAGTGTACACGTCACACTAGCAGCACGCGACATACCACATTACTCCACATCTACCATCTATAGCCATTTCACATACATATCACACGTAGCCTGCAATTTATCTTGTTCGTCCTTGTGGCGTTTGTTTGTCTGTGTGAGTGGGTTATTGTTCAGCACTGAAGCAGGCAATCCCAGTGGATTGGCGGCAGCCACTTATGACGTCTCCACGAGGTGACGTCTTTGCCGCACGCCTGGAAATTGCCCGAAACCACTGTTGTCCGTGAAGGGGTGTTTTGTGTGTACTTATGTGTTCTGATAATGTGTTATTTCATTATTTGTTAATGATGTGTTTCTGCTTATACATACAGTATATATATTTATATTGAGGATCACAAGTGAATGAAGACTTGTGTGTATATAAACTCAGCAAAAAAAGAAACGTCGTCTGACTTTCAACTGTTTTTACTTTCAGTAAACTTAATATGTGTAAATATTTGTATGAACACTAAAAGAGTCAACACCATAAGACATAAACTAAAAATGTTTCACAGACATGTGACTAACAGAAATAGAATAATGTGTCTCTGAATGAAGGTAGGCTCAAAATCAAAAGTATCAGTCAGTATCTGGTGTGGCCACCAGCTGCTTGAAGTACTGCAGTGCATCTCCTCCTCATGGACTGGACCGGATTTGTCAGTTCTTGCTGTGAGATGTTACCCCAATCTTCCACCAAGGCACTTGCAAGTTCCTGGACATTTCTGGGGGGAATGGCCCTAGCCCTCACCCTGCGATCCAACAGGTCCCAGACGTGCTCAATAGGATTGAGATCCAGGCTCTTCGCTGGCCATGGCAGAACACTGACATTGCTGTCATGCAGAAACTCACGCACAGAACGAGCAGTATGGCTGGTGACATTGTCCTGCTGGAGGATCATGTCCGGATGAGCATGCATAAAGGGTACCACATGAGGGAGGAGGATGTCTTCCCTGTACCGCAAGGCATTGAGATTGCCTGCAATGACAACAAGCTCAGTCCGATGGTGATGTGATATACCGCCCCAGACCATGACGGACCCCCCACCTCCAAATGGATCCCGCTCCAGGGTACAGGCCTCGGTGTAACGCTCATTCCTTCGACGATAAACACGAATCCGTCCATCACCCCTGGTGAGACAAAACCGTGACTCATCAGTGAAGAGCACTTTTTTTGAAGGTGTGATATTCGGATGTACCGATCCTGTGCAGGTGTTGTTACACATGGTCTTCCACAGTGAGGATGATCAGCTGTCCTTCCTGTCTCCCTGTAGCGCTGTCTTAGGCGTCTCACAGTGCGGACATGGCAATTTATGGCCCTATTGCCTGGGCATCTTTCTTTAGGTGTTTTTCACAGTCGGCTGACAAGTCTCTTTAGTGTCCTGCGTTTTTAGAACTGTGACCTTAAATGCCTACTCTCTGTAAGCTGTTAAGGTCTTAACGACCATTCCACAGGTGTATGTTAATTAATTGATTATGGTTAATTGAACATGCATGGAAAACATTGTTTAAACCCTTTACATTGAAGATCTGTAAAGTTATTTGGATTTTTACAACATTATTGTTGAAATACACAGTCCTGAAAAAGGGACGTTTCTTTTTTTGCTGAGTTTATGTGTATTAATGTGGTGTATGTGATACTTTCCTGGTGATGGTAGGGTCCAGAATGGGGTGGGGCTCGGCCTTTAAAACCCAACCCAAACCGTTAACTAGGGCTTGTTAACCAAGTCAGAAAGAGTATTATTGTGGAGCCTCCAGCAACTGAACCCAGTGGATACAGATGGTTGGATCACTTATCGTTGGAGATTATAATTTTTACTGGTTTTATTTTGTGTATGTCTGTATCTTTATTAATTTGGAATTTTCTATTTTTCTTGATGGGACAATGTATATACTCCATTCACTGTGGATTCACCTTTTGGCGGTGAAATAAATATCACCTTGCACAAAACTGCTTCTGGCAGTGAGCCAGAGGTTTATAGTGCCTGAGTATCTTACTCTCAGGGATAAAGTATCTTCACTTTCGTTTTCTAGTGTTTTTACTTTGGAAATGTTTTTAATTCCATACATACAAGCCTATTTTTACTCAACTACATTTGAAAACTACACTGCAATTTTTACATTTAAAAAGTACATTAAAAGTCAAAGTACTTACTTTTACTCAAGTAATTTACTCAAAAATCATTTTACTTGAGTAAAAGTTATATCGTATATGTTTAATGTACTTTAGTATTTAAGGTAAAGCACATGTAAAAATATGTTTTGAGGAATGTGTTGGATTAAACAAAGTATGAATATGCTTCGTAATATGGTGAAGTAAATTTTCCCAAAACGAAAAACACAAAAATATATAAAGATACTCGACAATTGTACTTGAGTAAAATACTTGAGTACTAAGCACCTCTGCCTTTTACATCTGTAAACGGATTTGAAGTTTTCATCGCAATGATATTACCTTGTTTTCTTTGTATCCTTGATGAAAGTCAGCCGTGTTTTAAAATGTGATTTGATTCCGAGTTGCGGACTTGAGCGTTCATCTCTCTGAGACACTAACAGGCTAAAACCTGTCAGAATCTGCTTCTTCAATAGAAACTTTGCATCAGTTATTGATGATTGTTGGGTGTCACCCCACTCATGCTTAGTTCAGCTCTGAGTGAATGTGTCTGAATAAAAACTCTCTCTTTCAGCTCTCTGTTCAATATCTGAATGCATTCAGCGCCGCTATCATTACATAAACATCCATAAGACCTGGACTGAAGCTCAGAGGTACTGCAGAGAGAACTACACAGATCTGGCCACAGTCAACAACATCAATGACATGAAGGAGCTGAAGAAGACTGTGAATAACAATCTGGAGATCTGGATTGGACTGAAGAGAACAGGTGTTTATAAATGGAAGTGGTCTCTGGGTGATCCTGTGAAATATCTGAACTGGGAAACTGAATCATCAACCAACACAAATAATTGTGCTGTTATGAGAAATGGAACATGGCGTCAGCAGGACTGTAATGTGAGGTCACAGTTCATCTGCTACAATGGTGAGTGATGCCAACCTTCACTTCACAAAACATGATCAAAAGACATCAATAATAAACATCACAGTTAAGACACAGAACACATGTGGGTCAGATGAACAGGGTTGGAGCTGAACTCTACAGGATTGGACACTTCTGATTAAAGCAAATAATCAAAGACAGTCACTGAAACACAGTAACATCATTACATCTAATTCACTTATTATCTCTGACTTCAGGTGTTTCAAAGGATTTAATAATCTGTGAATCAAAGACTTTCCATCTCATCTGTGGTGAGTTCTCTGAATTTCATTTATTCACATGTTCAGTGATTTAAAGGCCAGATAACATGACGAGAAACTAAAAATTTGTAAAACACAATTGTCTTTAATGTGACTTTTATCAACAGATCAGGGAACTATTAAAATCCTTTCAGCCAATTATGGGCGTACAGACGGACAGACCTGCTCTACTGGAAAACCAGATGAACAGCTCTCAAATGTTCAGTGCCGTCTGAACACATCTCTAAGTACGGTGATCACTCGGTAAGAACAGTAAACATTATTGAAGAGCTATCAGATATTATCAGATAACATTTTATATATTTTAATTTTTTTTGCATTTATGTCACAGATGTAATGGAAAATCAAGTTGTTCTATGGTTGTGGGCTCTGCAGTTTTCACTGATCCTTGTGGTGGATTTTACAAATACCTGAATGTGTCTTATGAGTGTGTTGCAGCACCACCAAGTGAGTTTTACTCCCGACTGACACCAAATCCTTACATAACGGTATACAGCAGTAAAGTTGAAGTGTATTCTAAGTGTTATTTATTTATTCATTAAGTATATAATTAACAGTCTGCTAGTAGTGTACCTGTAAGTTTACTATTTTAATACTGCTTGAGACTAATCTGGTCCTCTTCTAAGTTTAAGAAAGTATACTTTTGAGTGTAGTCAATATTTAAGTCTGAGCTTTTTAACTCCAGTCCTCGGCTCTCACACACAGAATGATTCAGATGTCTCCATATTGAACAAGTGAATGAGGTAAATCAGATTGAGTCAATGAGATGATGAAGTAAAGATTCTTTTACAATCACGGACGAAAACATGAACAACAAGAAAAAAAAACTCATTGTGTTTAGTGTTTCCTTCAGTGGACCTCTTGACTCTTGTTCTCTTATATTTATGTTTTTTTTTTTGGTTTGATGTGATTTGGTTTTAATTGATTTTTTTTTGTAAATGGAGTCAGTTTATGTTGATGATACGCTGAAAGTAGCGTGCTGTTTTTAGAACTGTTTGTAGGTGTTTATGGACCTGTGACATCACTCCCCCCCTTTCATATTTACATTTAGTCATTTAGCAGACACTTTTATCCAAAGCGATTAACAGATGTGGTAAACAATGGAAGCAATTGGAACAGCATGAGGACAACAACAAGCACAAATGCAATCGAAAACCTACTCTCATTATAGCCTACCTAAGTGGTAAAGTGAGATAGAAGTCAGAAATGACCTTTCAGGTGTTGACAGAAGAGATGTGTTTTCAGACAGTTCTTAAAAATGGACACAGTATCTGATGATCTTGTAGCAGCGGGCTGATCATTCCACATAAGTGGAACCGATCCAGAGAAGTTACGCTAGAGTGATTTTTTTACCTTTTTGGGATGTGTGACGGGTGAAGCACGAAACAAACTCAGGTTAATGTACACGTCCCCAGAGGGTAGTTTATTTCACATGCAAAAGGGGAAAATATGTGCAAAAGAAACACAGCCTCAGGGGTTTCGTTGGTAATTCCTGGGTGCGTCCAGTGATGTGATTCGTGTCGGCTTCTCCGCCGGTCGTCCTGCGCTCGAGCCTGTTCAAAAACAGAGAGACGGTCAGTAGACATATGCAACAACATGCGAAGTCGTATTCCCCCAGACTCGCTCCTCTCTCCCGCCTTTATATGTCCCGGGAACGAGCTGCAGGTGTGTGGGGTTGATTGCTCCAGTTACCGTGGCGACGCTGATGAGATAATTAGATTAGATTCAACTTTATTGTCATTACACATATACAAGTACAGTGTAACGAAATGTAGTTTAGGTCTAACCAGAAGTGCAATTAGCAAGTGCAGGATATACAGTGTGAATAAATACAGAATACAATATTAGGGAAATACTTTACAATGGGCATGTACTATGAAAATAGGACAGTCGGTATGTACTATGGACAATATAAACAGAAGTATATATACTGTGAACATTACTGTACAGGTGGTTATTAACAGATAACAATTTAGACTATACAATAGTGCAAGTGACTTAAGTGTGCATTAATTACAGACATTAGCTATTAAAGTTACAGTGCAATAGATGAGTTAATAAAGTTATTAAGGTTACAGTGCAGTAGATGAGTTATTGCGGTTATTAAAGGTAAGGTGCAGTACATGAGTTAATGCAGTTATCGAAGTTATGGTGCAATAGATAAGTAGATGCCGTTAATAGAGTTACAGTGCAGTAGACGAGTTAGTGCAGTTATTGAAGTTACAGTGCAGTAGATGAGTAGATGCAGTTAATAGAGTTACTGAGTTACTAATACAGTAATTGAAGTTATGGTGCAATAGATGAGTAGATGCAGTTAATAGAGTTACTGAGTTACTAATACAGTTATTGAAGTTATGGTGCAGTAGATGAGTAGGTGCAGTTAATAGAGTTACAGTGCAGTAGATGAGTTAGTGCAGTTATTGAAGTTACAGTGCAGTAAATGAGGTAATGCAGTTATGAGAGTAGTCCATTAGTGCAAATGAGCATTCAGTATAATATTCCTTGTGTGCAAGTGAGCAGTATAGAGTGCAAATGATGCTGTGTGTGTGTAAACAGTCCGGTAGAGCATATACATGAAGTACTGGTGTGTACAGTTCAGTCATGCATGGCAGCCCTGTAGTGCAATGTAAACAATGTAATAGCAGCATTAAAGTTAAAGTTATGAGGGGTAGAGAAATCAGTGGGGGGCAGAGTTCAATAATGAAACAGCTCTGGGAAAAAAGCTGTTTCCTAGTCTGCTGGTTCTTGTCCGGAGGGACCTGAAGCGCCTACCGGAAGGCAGGAGAGTAAACAGTCTGTGAGCGGGGTGAGAGGAGTCCTTGAGAATGCTGCGAGCTCTACGCAGACAGCGTTTCTTATGGATGTCCTCAATGGAAGAGAGTGTAGTCCCTGTGATGCGCTGGGCTGTTTTCACCACCCGCTGCAGTGCCTTGCGCTCAGCAACAGAACAGTTCCCGTACCAGACTGTGACACAGTTGGTTAGGATGCTCTCTATCGTGCAGCGATAGAAGTTCACCAGGATAGTTGAAGACAGTTGGTTCTTCTTCAGTGTCCTCAGAAAGAAGAGACGCTGGTGAGCCTTCTTGACCAGGCATGAGGTGTTGGTGGTCCAGGACAGGTCTTCCGAAATATGGGTCCCCAGGAATTTAAAACTGGAAACACGTTCAACAGCCATCCCATTAATGTGGATGGGGTCGTGTTTGCCTCCTTTCGCCTTCCTGAAGTCCACGATGATCTCCTTTGTCTTGGAGGTGTTAAGGAGCAGGTTGTTGTTTGAGCACCATGTGGCCAGGTGCCGTACCTCCTCCCTGTAAGCAGTCTCCTCGTTGTTGCTGATGAGACCAATCACTGTTGTATCGTCTGCGAACTTGATGAAGGAGTTAGATCCATTCACAGGCCTGCAGTCGAGTGTGAAAAGGAAGTAGAGAAAGGGGATCAGTACGCAGCCCTGTGGTACACCAGTGTTGAGGGAGATTGTGGTGGAGCAGATGTTGCCTAACCTAACAAGCTGAGGCCGGTTCGTCAAGAAATCCATAATCCAGTTGCAGGTTGAGTTGTCAATGCCTAGATTTCCAAGTTTGATGATTAGCTTGGAAGGGATGACGGTATTGAATGCAGAGCTGAAGTCTACAAACAGCATGCATGCATAAGTGTCCTTATTGTCCAGATGTGTGAGCATGGAGTGCAGCGCCATAGACACAGCATCATCTGTGCTCCTATTGCTACGGTAGGCAAATTGGTATGGGTCCAGTGTGGATGGTAGAGAGTCTTTTAGGTGTGACAGGACCAGCCGCTCGAAGCACTTCATAACAATGGGTGTGAGTGCTACAGGGCGGTAGTCATTCAGGCATGTTGGGCTGGAATTTTTTGGAATGGGCACAATGGAGGTGGATTTAAAACATGCTGGAACCACTGCTTGGGCGAGGGACAGGTGAAGATGTCCGTGAAGACCCCAGCGAGCTGCTCCGCACATGCCCGGAGTACGCGACCAGGGATGCCATCTGGGCCAGCAGCTTTGCGCGCGTTTATCCGGCTTAGTGCAGTGAAAACATCTGTGCAATTTAGTGTGATGATTGGGTGGTCAGTAGAAGGTGTGAGCCTGGTGGCGGTTTCCTTATTGTCTCTCTCAAAGCGTGCATAAAAGTCATTAAGCTCACCCAGGAAGGCGGCATCTGTGGTTATGGGGATGGAGTGGTTGGGTTTGTAGTCACTTATGGCCTGGATGCCCTGCCACATGCGTCGAGGGTCAGATTTGGAAAAATGGTCCTCTAGCTTCAACTTGTAGCAGTGCTTGTCCTTTCTGATGCCCCTCTTCAGATTTGCCCTGGAAGTACTGTAGGCATGTGCATCACGTGATCTGAAGGCAGTGTTGCGTGCTTTCAACAGGAGGCGCACTTCCTTGTTCATCCATGGTTTCTGATTGGGATATATGGTGATCTACTTCTGAGTTGTGACACTATCAATGGTGGTATTGATGTAGTCCAATACAGAGGAGGTGTAGCTGTCTATGTCCGTGTGAGAGCCACTGGTGGGCTGAGAAGCAAACATACTCCAGTGTGTGTGTAGAAACCTTTCCTGGAGTGTGAAGTCTGCCCCCGCAGGCCACACCTTGATGGTCTTCACTGATGGCTTCACACTATTAATGACAGGTGAATACTTGGAGGTAAGGAACAAAGAAAGGTGATCAGATTGACCCAGGTGGGGGAGGGGTGTCGCGGCGTAAGCTTCAGCCATGTTTGTATAGACATGATCCAAAGTTTTGTTTCCTCTTGTGTGGCAGGAAACATGCTGGTGAAATTTAGGGAGCACTGTCTTTAAGTTAGAGTGATTAAAATCTCCCGCAGCAATAAATGCAGCCTCCGGGTGAGCACTCTTTTGTTTACTGCCCTGATAGCACGCAGACATCTGGCTTACGTCTATTTGACGTCTGCATTTACATCTTACAGACATCTACAATACAAAGTTTGCTCATCTGCAATACGTCTCGGAGATGTCTGCTTTCAGACGTTATATAGACATCTTGAAGACGTCTGTAAGATGTTTATGATTTAGAATCGATGTAAATCTGCTCTTTCTAAGATATTTAGCAGATGTTTTTACGCAGCAAATCTCAAGATCTTTAGCAGACGTATTACAGACATTCAAACGTCTCCGAGACGTATTGCAGATGAGCAAACAACGTATTGCAGATGTCTGTAAGATGTAAATGCAGACGTCAAATAGACGTAAGCCAGATGGATTGTGCTATCTGGGTGATGGCTGCATGAAGTTCTTTCATAGCAAGCTTGGCATCAGCGTCCGGTGGAATGTAAGCTGCCGTTATAATGGTGGAAGTGAATTCCCGTGGCAGATAAAACGGTCTACATTTAACCATGAGAAACTCAAGGTTAGCCGAGCAGTGTCTCCCGACAATAACAGAGTTCGTGCACCAAGCGTTATTGACAAAAATGCACAGTCCACCTCCTCTTGTCTTACCGGATTCCTCTGACGTTCTATCCGCGCGGTGTGTGTTGTAGCCCGCTAACTCAATAGCGTTGTCTGGTATGCCGCTGTGTAGCCATGTTTCCGTGAACTTCCGGGAATGCACAAACCGATATCCAAAAGTTCATGCCGGGTGTACGATGTGAAGGAACAACTGTTCTGAACGAACAGGCCCGAGATGAGCAGGAAAAACACTATATAAATGCTAAAACTGGAGAGACGCTGAGCCTCGCGATGTTCACGCGCCGCCGTCTTGGTCAGTATGGGCGTTTTGCCACAGATGGCATCACAAGATGTCGTTTGTTCGCAGAGTGTAGGGATCTGGCGGGTACCTATGTCTGCATTAGCAAGTGGAGATAAGGAGATGCCGAACCAGTGGTGGTCTTCTGGGTCATGAGCAGAATCTTGAATTTGATGCGAGCGACTAAAGGGAGCAAATGTAGCTTAATGAATAGAGGAGTGACGTGTGCTCTCTTTGGTTTATTGAAGACCACTCTTATCGCTGCATTCTGGATTATCTGTAGAGGTTTGGTTGTGCTAGATAGAAGTCCAACCAGCAGCGCATTGCAGTAATCCAGTCTTGACAGAACAAGAGCCTGTACTAGGTCCTGCGTAGCATGCTCTGATAGGAAAGGTCTAATTTTCCTAATATTGTACAGGATGAATCGAAAGGACCAGGTGGTGCTGGCAACCTGATCCGTGAATTTGACATTAGGACATGTGCCTAAAGCATATAAGGTGGCTTTTTTTAGTCTACTTTCTAGTTTTGTACATTTTTAGAAGCAGGTTTGATATGAGGTCAACTGGACTTTTGGTCAAAGGTGCCACTGATAATTCTTTTAGAGCAGCTCTAATTCAGGATGTGTTCGCATCCACCAGATGCTAAAAAGTCTACTACATTAAGTTACACAAAACCACACCACTCATTCACACGTAGAAGAAGCAGATGGCATATTTAAACACCAGCTTAATAATTATTAGCACTATTTATAGCACAATTTGAATTTCATAAGCTGTTCAGCGGTACTTTCTTTTGTGTTTGCTAGTTTCCATCTGTGTTTTACGCATCACGGAAATCATAGGGCCATAATAAACCATCTGCCTTTTTCACGTTTCTTAAGGTTGGTCGATTTGTTGTTAATAGTTGCTCATAATGTTGCATTCATGAGAGTTTCCCTTACTTATCACGCAACCGTTCTCCGCAATTTAAAGAGTTCATTAGTTTTTTTCCGGTTTTTGTTATACAAAATTACATTTTTTTTACGGCGCCAAAAAAAAGCATTAATGTTATACCTGATCATCATTGTCAATCAATATTGACAAAGTCGTTGACCAAAGCACAAAAATTATCTTTTCTCATCCAAAAGCAAACTCCTGAATTTTCAGTTGCTGCACATTAATGGAACTCTACAATGAACGGGGTTCTTCTATGTTTAGATGAAACTACAAAATTAGCTTCTTTGACGCAAATTCAGAATAGTTTATCCAAAAATTATGAATCTTTCATAATTTACTAACTGTCCCAAACCTGTGTTAATGTCTTTGTTCTGCTGAACACAAAGGGAGATATTTTGAAAAAGGTTTGTGACATGGCCACGATTGCAGTGGATTTGAGAAAATGAAAACTTGATCTTAAACAAAGTTCATTTCAAATTTGAAAACCAGTGCCTTCATTCTGCGACAAGGAAATTTTGATGCCATTGAAGAAAAAGATCATTGGATGAGAAGGTTCTTCACTGCACATCTCATTGAAAAAAAGGGAAACAGGTAAGATTTTTTATCTCATATTTAATAATTATAAATGTTTTCGTTTACTTAAGGAAATAAATTTTTATTTAAGGTCATATCTATAAAATGAACATAAGACAATAATACAATCGGGCAAAGGACTCATTGAGTCCATTTACGATACCACAATATTTTTCAAGAAATGTATGTGATAAAAACTAAACATTATTTACTGAATGTTAAAAAATACATAATTTAAAATGTATTAATTAAAATTATATCTAGCCTAGTCAGATGATAAAAAGTACACTTACATTATTTACTTATAGTGCTCTCCTTTTGTACACTAATTTTATACTTTTTAATAATTCTACAATTTTTATAAAATCTATTACTACTTGAGATAATCTTAAAAACATAAGTGTACTCAGCCAATCTAAAATCTTGTCTAGGGCACCAACACAGGCCCTGTTTTAAGACACCACGAATATGAAATGTGATAAAATTGTATTTAGTTAACACTTAGTTACAGGTGGTAATTAAATACATTTTAAATATGCCTACATAAGTAGTATGTTAAAAGAACATAAATCAATAAACAGGAAGTGTGAACTACAACTTCTCCCGGAGCAGGAAAGCTCCGCTACATCAACACTGACTACTAGATAGAGCGGAACTGTTACTATAGCAACGATTTCAACTTAAGAGTTTGTAAAGCAGAATTTTTAGAATACTAATATAAATTTAGTGTGCGGAAAAAGAGCAATTTAAAAATATTTTGAAAGTGTAATTTTTACCAAAGAGCCACACACACCACTATAGGTAGCCTACAGGCTTAAGGAGCCGCACTGCAATTTTTTTCTAATGTATGTACTTTTTTGTCATTAAGTAGTATAACGCAAGGTATGTTTCCATAGATACAAATTAAAAATGTCATACATAAAAAACATATTAAAATAGTACTTCTTGCTTGCTTGTGCGTGCCAACCCCGCGAAACCTGGAATATAAACTGTGACCGTCACGCGCAGTGCACCCGACTCGCTGAGTGAACCACACTACAGCCGTTTTTCTGAGGTAAAAGCTTTATACTTAACCGTTTTATTTAAACTCACCCTTAAGCATCTGCTCACAACAAAAGAAAATTACATATTATGAAGAAAGTAATAATAATCATAGTTATAATCATCGAATAAAGACACAGGACAGTCTGAGTGGACAGTTTCTTTCACGTTTTCACACAACAGTTGACGGACTGTCTTTTCCGTTAGATGTACTGCATTAACTTCTCACACATGGTTTCCTGTCTTTTATGTGCTGTTTACATCTGAACCGTATAATGTTAAAGGCCGCTGTCATAAAGTAAAATATCTTTTCCAATGTGATTGTACGGAAGGCGCCGTAAATCTATATTCCTAAACGACGCATTTCATATAGGCTATATGCGAACTAAACCATCTTTACAACAAATTAATTATTCCTTTTGAGTAACAAACTGAGAACAAATGTGTTTTTCTTTGTCATTGCAGATGCAGTCGAAATGTGAAACAGCAAGTCCACCGACCACATCGCAGGCAAAGCCATCCGAGACCACACATGCCCCTGGGCGATCTGACTGTAGAGGGCACCGTGCATACTAAAGTGTTCTTCTTATTACATTTTTTTTTCAAATGTTTCGATCATTTGTATGTTATGTAACTGACAATAAATGTTTTGTTTAACTTTTAGTCAGTTGTCTTATTTTGATATATAATATACTATTGAATCATAAAAATGATTTTGTGCTTAAAATGAAGTTAAATTCAAGTTTTGGAAAAAGACAAAACTTTTTATAGACGTCATTCAACAACCCGAAAAAGACGTCTTCTCAAAGACCGGAAAAAGACGTCTTATCAACGACGCGAAAAAGACGTCGTTTCACCTTTCACTTTTCGACCACATTTGGACGTTGTTTGGACGTCTGGCACTTTTCGACGACTTTTTGCTGGGTGGGATGCCTTCAATTATCTCCCAATAACACGTGAAACCAGCACGAGAACAAACAAGACTTCAACACGTCATGCGGTGGCATTAAACAAATCAACAAAACTGCGTTTTAACTCAATAAGACAAGATTAATCAATTACACTTACACTCTTCAGTTGAATCTTTTAGCTGCAACTAAATGCTTCTCCCACTTTTCGCTTGACTCCTGAACAAGTTAAGCGTTTATCAAGACTTTTTGTAAAAATCTGTTTCTGTAGTTTGACATCTGAACTGTAAGTGTTGTAATGAATGAAAATCATGAGACCTGAATATTTATTTTCTTCAACAGACAGCAGTAAAGCTTATATCATTAGCGATTCTACTACAACATGGAGAGAAGCTCAGAGTTTCTGCAGACAGAATCATTCTGATCTGATCAGTGTGACGAACCAGACTGACAATCAACTGATCCACAACATCATTAATGATCCTCACACATCTATCTGGATTGGTCTGTTCAGAGACTCGTGGGAGTGGTCAGATAACACTGACTCCGCCTTCAGATACTGGGACTCTGGTCAACCTGATAATGCTCGAGATTGTACAATGACCAATATGAATAATGAGGGGAAATGGCATGATGTATCTTGCAGTGACTCTAATACGTTTGTGTGTCATGAAGGTGAGTTAATAAAAGTCAATGTGTGTGTTTGACGACAGAAGTTTCTTCATGATGAAACTGATCTCAGTTCAGTCTCAGTGTTTGTGTTTTGTTCTCATATTCAGTTGTTTGTGTTTATTGTGTGTTCAGATGAGCTGATATTGATCCAGAAGAATCTGAGCTGGACTGAAGCTGTGAGATACTGCAGAGAGAATCATGTGGATCTGGTGTCAGTTGATTCAGAGGAGATTCAGCTCATGGTGACTGAAGTTCTTCATCAGGCCTCGACTGCTGAGGTGTGGCTGGGATTACGTCTCTCCTGCTCTGTGGGGATCTGGTTCTGGGTGAATGGAGAGATCACTTGTTATGATAATTGGGCTCCGGGGAATGAAACAGCAGTGGACGACTGTGAGCCTGAAGTGAGATCTGGAGCGGTTCAGTCTGGAGGAGATCATCTCTGGATCAGTCTTCCTGAATCTCACAAACTCAACTTTATCTGCAGAAGAATAGATAAATAAATATATATTTTTTGCTTCCTTTGTTAACTTTCTGGTTTTGTTATTTAGCAATAGGGAGCATTTAAACATCAGGGATCAGGGTCTATATTTTAGAGGAAGGAAGGCTTTAAGTTATTTCATTTCAAGAAATTTGCATTCATTACATATTCAGGCTTTAATACTTTTATTGTAATAAGGTACTGGAGGCTACTGCTTTATCGTGAAGAAATCATGACTGAAAGCGGTTTTCTGCTTCATATAGCACCTTCAATTATTCCTTAAGATTATTCTGTACTCGATGTTAAATCTGGTGAAGGTTGACTTTCATTCTGTATGTGTTGGATTCATGTAATGGTGATTGATCAGTTTAAATAAACTCTTATCTACAGACACTATTTTATCTCCTGACTTTCACTCCATCTACAATCTTCACAGTTATTAAAAATGTATAGATTTATTATATGAACGTGGGAGACTAATGATCGAGACAAAATGTGGCACTTTAAAATGAAATTAACTGAAATAATGACCACCAGCCAGCACAGTCATGTGGGGCTAAGATGGGTTTGATGTGGGCTGTTTGCAGGGTTCACGTAGACCCCATAGCGGTTCTCCTAGATGAAATGAGCACTAATTAGTGTGAATACTACAGGCTGCTAAATGTAACACTGGATGTTGGAGTGAATGAGATAATGAAGTGATAACAAACAGAATCACTGATGGACAGAAATATATAAAACACAAGAACTGACTTCAGGCACAGCCTTTGATGAAATTAACTGTAGATAAAAGAAATCATTTAATCTTCACAAACACCGTTACCATCTTCACTTACTGCAGCACTAGTTCAGTTATTTGAGAGTAAACAGAGGTTAAAGGTCAAGTGTATGAAAGTTAATGGCATCTAGCGGTGATGTTGCAAATTGCAACCAATGGCTCACTCCATCCCTCCCTTTCGAAGTCCAATGGCTGCACAGGAGTAAGATTTTGTCACATTTTCATTTATTTGGCGAATGAGAAAATGTTTTTACAACAGTCTCTGTAAAGAAGTTTGTCTGTTTAGAACTACTGTAGAAACAGTGTCAAAATGGTGATTGATTTATGACCCTCCTGTCTAAGGTTAGTCAACCTGTCACTCTAATACTACTTTAATGGGCTGTCAGTATTGATGACATTTATGTTTTACAAATGTTGTGAGTCTTCTGTCCCACCACCCCTCCCTACTGTAGGCTACCTACTAGAGATCGACGGATACATCATTGTTTCCGATAATTTTCCCGATATTCAATCAATTCCACATCATCGGGTGTCTGTTTTCATTTATCGGATTAACCGATAATCTTCGCCATTTTGTGGCCATTTTTTATAGAATTGCTTGTAGGACCGTCACTGCAGCAGAGCTTCTGCGATTTTTCAGATTCCTTTTTTTTTTGGTATAGAATTATTCATAATTTGAACAAAAACACTATAGCAACAGTGCACTTTATTTTCACTCTTTTTATTGGTGTATAGATGCAAATGTTTTGCTTTGTATGCAAGGAGGGAGCAATTGTTCTAAATAAAATATTGTTCAGTTGTGTTGTGATCAGTGTGTCTAAAACAGAAGTATAACAGTAAATAAATATCTTTTTTGCATATCGGGTCTCGGGCACATAAACGTACAAATAATTTCTATCTGTATCTGTTTTAAAAAAACAATATCGGTATATCACTACTTCCTACACAGCAGTCGCAATTTCTTTAAGACTGCAAGGGAAGCTCAGCTTCCCCTATAATTGTCAAAAATAAATGGTCAAATATATGTACTATTATGTTAACATTTTATTGACTAAAAATGCGTTAAACACGTTCATCTCGAACGAAAACAATTTGGTTCAGAATCAGCTACTTATGTCGGCTGCCTCGATTTCCTTCTCATTCATTCCCGTAGCGTACAGTGCATTACTCTGTTGAAGCCCAGCGTCCATTGACTTCAATGGGGCTGCTTTAAACAGTTTTTTTTCAGTGCTTAGAAACAAGACGGTCATTGGATAATGCTGCGATTATGTCCCGCCCACGGACGCTCAGCGTCTCTGGGATGAATGGAGGAGTGGGCTGGCCCGGAGTCCGAGCGTCTGCGTGATGATTGGAGGGTCTGTCGAAAGACTGCATCTCGTTTTGATTGACAGCGATTTTGTTCTATGAAAAGTCGCTGACGCTAAAGCTATTCAATCTCAGTCCCATTGCGGATTTTTCAAGTGTAGTTGAAAGACAAACTGCTGCAACCTATTTCTTGGTATTTGCTTGCCGAAATTGCTTGCCAATTTTCATCATTCATTTCACACATTTATACACCACATTCCTTGTTTCAGTTTAATGTATACCCACATTTCCTCCGTCGTGTTTATATATATTTTTTTGGATAGTTTGTTCATTCATTCATTGTGAAATGAGCTTCCACTCTTTGAAAGACTAGCAGCCACCACTGGTTGCAGTATAAATCAGGATAACATGTGTTTAAAAAGTGACTCATTGTTAACATTTAGTATCATGGGTAGTGTGTTTTTATATTGTTTTACAGTATGTGACAGTTCGGTTCAGTTATAATATGACTGCTAGTCTGCATGATAAACATATGAACCTGATGCATATTGTCGCTTTGTGTCGTAGTTAGTAGCCTACAATTTTGACTGTACTATTTGTGTCCCCTCCAAAAATCGCTCTTGAGAAATTTTATATGCATTGTCCCCCCTTACTGTTAAACAACTATGGATCTGTGTCATCTTAGATGTTTATTTCACTAGATCTTTCCTCATCAGGAAATGAAGTTTACACTCAAAATATAAACTGTGAGTTAACTGTGTTCAGAGATGAAGAGAGAAGAACAGCAGTCAGGAGACAAAGTGATGATTACAAAATGAAATGATGAAACCGGGTATACTTCTGGACCTTACATGTCTGTACAAAATAGAAAAAGACAATAACAATACAAACAAGAAAAAAAATACAACACAAACACATCTGTCCTCTCAGTAAGAATTTCAGCATCTCTAGAAAACACACACAAACACACACACACACATTCAGATCATTCGATCTTTCAAATGTTTCACGTCAATACTGGACACAAAGACTTAGTTTTATTATATTTATTTCATATTTATTCTCCTTTTTATCGTTTCGTCAGTCTGAATATAACACATTGACACATCAGTAAAACAAACAGCATTGTGTCATTCACACAAATACCTCGAGAGTGTTCGTGTGTTTTAATCTGATCAAAACAACTTCTGTATGAAACCCTTGACAAGTCCCTGAATGACATTAACTGAACTCAAGTCATTTATTACATGTATGTTAAATAAACAGAAAACATGTTTAATGTTTCATAAATGTTCACACAAACAAATCACATGAAACTCATTCGCAACTTCTCTCCAGAGATCAATGCTGGTCGTGTTTTTTATGTAACAGTGAAATAATAAAGCCTTTACTGTCGTGTAGTTTAGTCTCTGAATAAAGCTCTGGATCTCTGCTCTGTGTTCACGCTGTTTTCACTCCGTCAAAGGATTTTAAAACTCTGATATTTACTCGAAATGTCACAGGAGAAAACAGAAGAGTTTGCGGCTCACGGAGGCACTGACAGGTCGAGCTGAGTCTATATGGTTCTCATGTAGTGTTTAAGAGCGCAGCGCCGCTCAAAACTTCCACATTACTGATCAGCTAAAGACTGTGACCGTAAATACTTTACCTGAGAAATGGCAGAAACCGCTCCAGCTCCAGCAGCCCCGCCGGCGAAAACGCCCAAGAAGAAATCTGCAGCAAAACCCAAGACAGCGGGTCCAGGCGCGAGTGATCTCATCGTTAAAGCCGTGACGGCCTCCAAGGAGAGAAACGGTGTGTCTCTGGCCGCCCTGAAGAAAGCTCTCACCGCCGGGGGATTGGGCTCAGATCAGGAGACACACTTGGCCACTGAATCACTTTCATCCGGTTCTACTTCAGAAATCCAACAGTGGCATTAGATGTGTGTTTAAGATCATTATCAGGAGCAAGGGCACTTAGTGATGGTAGCATCTTCTCTTTCAGTAGAGAGCATATCATCTGTGAATTCATGATGTCATCAATGAAATGCAGCTCCTCGACACCAGCAGGATTTATGCAGCCCTACATGTATTCCTCACCTTTGCGACGCCATACAGTTTTAAAGCCATCAGTTCAAAAACATTGATATTGGTCTCATCACTCAAGAGTGGGCTTCAGGCTTCTTTCTTGGACGGCACACATGCATGCCATTCCTATGCAGTGTATGCCGTATTGTGTCACGGGAAATAGTCCCCCAGTTTGGCTTTCTACTTCTTAATATAACTGCAGTGAACTTGCATGCTTTTCTTCAACCCGGACGTCTCTGTGAGCAGTTACATCTTTTTACCACTTTTTCTACACTATTCTGACTGATAAGTAAAGCTTTGCTGATCTTCTTGTAGCCTTCACCTTTCTATTGTGAAGAAATGATTTTCTTTCTCAGGTCTTGAGCCTTGTCTCTTCCATGCGGTGCCGTTGCTGACAGCATGAAATGGGTTTAACACTCTTTTACTGTCAAATGTCTGCTGGACACTACTCACCTGTGGTTGAATTCTTGTGACACATGTAGTCTAACATTGTGCTTTGCTCCAGAGACTTTCACTGGGGTGTACAATATTTTTGCATCACCCTAATTTTAGTCAAACTGAATATTTTATTCCCAAGGTTATACTATTAACTTTACTTTCATGTCATAAGTTAAACAGATGTTATATAAAACTTAATCTTGTCAACATTTTTTAAGATATTGTTTAAAATGTTACTTTTCAAAGGTGTTGTTCTCATTTATGCTGATCACTGTAATAACACATAAAATGATTCAAATTAATCATTCAATTCACTGCGATCATTAAGACTATAAACTACTTTCAAGCTTTAGGTGTTTATTTGGGATGAAATTGTCGCCTCACACGATCAGTATAATTGTTTTAAGAATATTATCTTTGTATCTAATTCAATTATTCTGTTTGCTTCTATATATATAGACAACGTTACAATTACGTCACATCATAACCAAACGGAAACTGGAGGCGGCCAATACACACAAACACAGAGTCGGCTACACGAAATATAAAAATATCTTATTGTGTTGTTGACACTCGGAAAAACACCATTCAACAATATGTTTAAACTATTAAGTGAGTGAACAGTGAGTAACGGTGAGTGAATGAATTTGCATTTTTTGGGGTAAACTATTCACTAGATTTGAATATAGAGAATTTTATTTGACATTTTTACTTGGACTGCAGTTTGTTTATCAGTCTAATAATATATGTATACATTTAATTAAATTTTGGTTCATATACATTCATTATTTTATTGAATGGCAACTGAAATAAATGAATACATTGTTTAATTTTGTTCATTTTATTAAACAAATAATTTGTTGAATGGGTCCTTTAGTTTTGTGTCATTTCAAGAAACCGTGTGGTACACTGACATCTAGCGGTTTATCAACATCAGCTTTCAACAAGCGCTCATGAATCTAACAGAGATGAATAATCAAATGAAGGAAACTTAACGAGCTTTACTGTCCAATCAGATGAAAGAAGGTGGGAGTTGCACTTATTTTAAGACACATGATCCAGACCAGCAGTCTCAGGACAGAAGGTGTTTTCTGACAAGTCAAACACATTGACAGCATGAAGGAGAGCAGAGTGAGTTCTGACCAGTTTTTGTTTATGTTGTGAAAAGTGAATGTATATATGAAGAGCTCTTTTCCAAAACGCAATAAATGCCAAATTTGGAAAAAATGAGTTTGTCATGCCATTTTGCTGTGTACTAAATCTATTCACTGCTCCATCAATGTTTCATGCCAAATGGCTATATTTCCGTGTTTAAAATGTTCTGCAAGATGCAGTTTCTTTCCAAAACGCTCTAAATCCCAAACCTTTTTTTAGTCTAAATGCCATATGTCCTCTCGACCAATCAGAATCCGCTCATTAGTGGTATTTGTATGTGTTATTTCTAAATTATTTGTTGTATGTGGTGGAACATATTGAAACATGAGATTGAAAATATTTATTTTATTATTTGTTACTATTTATTTTATTTGGCTGTTATTTATTTCATGCATTTGCATATAATTTGATTTACATTAATTTATTGAATGAGTCCCTGATGTCAAATGTTTCTTGTTTGTTTGTTTTTAAAAATAAATAAACCAACATTTTTTTTGAAAAAAGGGGTGGATTTGTAGCGTTTTGAAAAAAAAAATACTCGACAATATTGTTGTTTCATTTAACAATCATTGTTTAACATGTTCAGACTGAGCCAACAGACCATTTTAACAGGATCAATTGAATATTAACTAAATGTATGGGTCTAGGTAAGAAAATGTCATTTTCATGAAAACTATTCAGATGGATTTATAGCTTTTTGGAAAAGAGCTCTTCATATTAAGGTGTTTTTTGCAAGTATAATGTGCACGTCTTTCACATGTTATAATTGAAGTTTAAATCATTGTATTATTTAATCGTTTTGTGTTTTATTTCTGCAGACATTTGGCTTTCTTTTAGATAGACTGTTGTTAACTAAAGCCGGTACAGTATTTTATATTTATTATTGGTTATTAATTCTTTATTATTTTTAGCATTGGCAGTGGATGAAGAGGACGAGGAAATGACCTTCACAGTCTCATCATGAAACACCTGAAAGGTTCAAGTGAGCTCTTCACATTTGTGTTTTTTCATTCCAGGAAGACATGAAGAGTATTTTTGTGTTAAACACATGATAAAATGGGACTTAAATAAACTTGACAGTGTTTATTATTTCTATTGACATTATGCATATATCATACATCTTTTACAATTTTAAAGATATATGTTCTGTTTGAGTGTGTTTTGTTTATTTGAATTCTGAAAAATAATGTATATTTGACATTAAAACTACACTTTGTACATAAGTGTTTGTTACAAACTGAACAGATATTGATTATGTTGAAATTATGAACACTAAGTTTCCCGCAGATGTTAAATGTTGACTGTAAAATCCAAAAGCATTTAATCGTTTCAGGTCATGTCAGTGTGACGAGACAAAAACATGTCCAGACCTTCACTAGTTCACTACTTAACTGTGTTAAGGTTGTGGTTAAAACAGCCAAAATTGTTGCAAATATTTCGAATGCATCACTTCTAGATGAATTCTCGTTCTGTATAAATCTGTTTAAATGTTAACCGTTTTAAATAATAAAATGCATCTGCAACTTTAGTAATTTGATGTCTATGTTATTACTCAAAAGTCAAAGGGATAGTTCACTCAAAACTGGACTTTCTGTTATCACTCGTTTACTTTCATGTCATTTCTGACCCAAATGTTCTTTCATTAAACGGAGATTGTATAATATTTGTTCACTGCAAAAACTTATGTGTTAAAAATGACACGTGTTGTGTCAAATTTGCACACATGTAGCGAGTGTGTTCAGGGACAACAGATGTTGTGTCAAATTTAACACAATGTGTGTATTTTTAAACAATGTGATTCTTGTCGTTCATTAGCCCAATGGTTCCCAACTCCAGTCCTCAGGACCCTCGGCAGAATATTTTAAATGTCTCCGAATGGAACTCATGAACAAGTTAATGAGATAATGAAGTGATGATTAATCATAAATGTTGAAGACCTGATGTTAACAAACACAATCACTGAAGAAAACATGAACATTAAGAAGTCACCATAATAGTGTTTAGTGTTTCCTTTAGTTGGGCTTTACCCTTGATTTGTTATAGGTCGTTTTCTGAAGCACAAATATAGCAACCAAGAAATGAAAAAATCATCTTGATTCTTGTTTGTGGGAAAATTTGCAAAACTTCGAGTGCTGGTGTGTAATTTACTAGACATCTCTGTTTGGACAGCTATGCACAGGTGTGTTGAGCTAAGTTGGAGATAAACTCTGCAAGATTGTGGCCATCCCTGGCTTAGATGGAAGCAGCAGAAATCTAAAAGTTAAAAACATTTTTCAGTTTAACTTCCAGACATCAAGAATCAGCTGATGAATCTCAACAATGGTGACAAAGTTGAGTTGCATCTTTTCTTACTGCATCAATGCATGCTGGGATCCATGGAGGAGTTCTGTTCTATGCTGTTACCCACAATGCATTGCAGCATGAAGCTTTCTTTGGTCGATGTGTCACCAATGTTGAGTTTCATGAGCTGATTCTTCATGTCTAAATTGTTCAGGTGATATTTCTACTATTGTCATAGTACAAAATATTTTCCTTCATACAATTTTTCACCTCAATGAGTCATACAATAACAAAACACATCTACATTTAACTATCAAGTCCTCTATTGCAATTATTATTACCTGAAAGAGAAACAATCCATTTCACCTTTTATCAAGGTGTACTGAATGTGCTTCAGAAACACGCTATTACAGCTATCAACAGATTTTCCATAATGAATCAAGGGTGAGACCCCCAGTAAAGGAAACACTAAACACTGTTATGGTGACTTATTATTATTTCTGGTTTATTTCACTGATTGTTATTTCATCATTAATGAGATTATGAAGTTACAGTTGATGCCTAACTCAACCTGATTTGACTCATTAACTTGTTATTTAGAGAGACATCCAAAACATTCAGGGTGGGCACGTGGACTGGAGTGGTCTATGGAACACACCTTTTGCTAGCTGGTTTAATGTTCGATGCACTCAAATGTCATTTTAACACTCTAAAGTGTGGAAAAAGTGCATTTGACTATAAACAATTATTGTGTTTATATTACAATATTAAACATTAGCAGGCATTTGTATATAAAAAAATAGTGAAAAGAGCAGGAACATAAAAAAGACACAAGGCTTGACGTGATTGGGGGAAAAACAGTCATTAAGCCATTTTTTTTAAGATACATTTTTTGTAATGTTTATTTGTTTAAAAGCTTTAGATGTGTTAACGTGTAAAGTATTTTTTATAAATACGCAACACATCTGTTTCTGCTGTGTTGACCATGAGTTTACTTTACTGATGCTGATAATAATGAAAAGACAGACATGATTATCCGCTCTTGTTATCTAATTAAAACTGTAAAAGTCTTAAAATGCACATATATAGATCAATGAAGTCAGTGTACCGTCCTGATGTCTCTTCATGCGCCTTTAGGCCAGGGTTGATTGTAGAATCTCTTCTGTGACATCACTCATCTCTGATGTGAAAGTTTGCAATTTTCATAAAACCAGGGTGGAAACCAGTCTACATTATAACACAGAGGCGTTCATCCTAAGATGGGCCGCTTTAAAAATGGGGAATGAATGAACAGTAGACCCACTTCTCCAGGCACCACTACACCACTGATGGTGTTATTTAACTGTATATGTCATGGATGTAAATATAAAGCTTACACATATTTTCCTTCTTGTTGGTAGTTTGCAATTGAAAAGAACCAGTAAAGTCAGTGAAGTCACAAGACTGCTTTCTGAAGTTCTCTTTGTATGTATCTGTAAACTCTTTTGGCAATGGCAATGGCAATGGCAATTTTATTTATATAGCACTATTCACTAAAACCAGAGTTGACCAATGTGCTTTACAATAAAATAACTAAAAACAGCAGTAACACACAAGAATAAAACAGAAATACATTTTAACATACACCAAAATCAACATAAACACGCAACAAAAAACATAAAAACATAGTGCTTCAACCAGGATAAAAAGCCTTATCAAACAGATAGGTTTTTAATTTAGACTTAAAAATAGCCACAGATGATGCCATTCTAATAGGCAAGGGCAAATCATTCCAGAGTCTTGGCGCAGCTGTAGCAAAAGCGCGATCGCCCCTGCACTTCCGCCTCGTCTTGGGAATAAACAAAAGTCTCTGGTTAGAGGACCGAAGAGATCTGTTTACATTATGCTCAATCAATAAGTCAGAGATATATGAAGGAGCCATACCATTTAGTGACTTGTAGACAATAAGTAAAATTCTAAAATCTACTCTGAACCGCACAGGCAGCCATGTAAAGACTGTAGAACCGGAGTAATATGATCCCGTTTATGACTCCTGGTCAAAAGTCTAGCTGCCGCATTTTGAACCAATTGTGATCGGGATAAAGCTGTTTGACTAATCCCAGTATAGAGTGAGTTACAGTAATCTAGTTTAGAAGTAATAAAAGCATGAATCACTTTCTCAAGATTTTTAAAAGAAAGAAAAGACTTAGCTTTAGACAGAAGCCGCAACTGGAAAAAAGATGATTTGACCACAGAATTGATCTGCCTATCAAACTTCAGATGTTCATCAAATACCACACCCAAGTTTAATGCTTAACACATGAGGATAACCCACCAAGATTTGGTTCGGCAGCAGTCATGGAATCTGAGGGTTTAAAAACAATAATTTCCGTTTTTTCCTCGTTAAAATTCAGAAAGTTTAGCGACAGCCATGCCTTTACATCCGCCAAACATGCCCAGAGAGCATCTAGTCCATCCAAGTTTTGCTTAATAGGCAGTTACTTTTCTTAAGTAACGCACTGGTGAAAACACAATAATCACAGTGTCACAGTAATGCTGAGGTCACACTAGACTTGAGTCTAATTCCTTCAGACGGTGTGAAAATGTGCGTCACTGATTCCTCCATCTTTTACATTTCAGTACGGAGAGGTGACGCTGTGACATTTTGATCTTCTATTTGTCTCACACACTCACGTGACATGATCTCACAGGTCAGAGTTCACCAAACTTGAACTTTGAAACACAGTGAATTGCAAAATATCTTCTAATGCATTTGCATGATTATGAATGGAAGTCAATGGAACGAAAAGTCAAGTGTGTCCGTGTCTTCAGCCAGTAACAAACATGTTTGAGTGAGTCTGAAAAACTCTACTATCTGTGTGTCAGCTCATTGTGTCGTGTAGGACACACTATCAACACAAATAGTTGAATACTAACCGACTGTAAGATGGTCTCCATCACTGCAGGATCAGTGACATTCAGACCAGATTTCACCTCAAAACTGACAATCTGTTTCTTGGTCTCTGTTGAAAATGGTGCAACCGTTATGACCGTTTTATAGAAGCAATAAGACTCGCTTCATGTCGTACAACAACGCCCTTAGCTGTTATTTAACCCTGACTGTTTAACATCAGATGATCATCAATGTGACTGTTTTGCATCAGTTTTTCTCCGTTTCTTTGATGTTTAATACAATATGGAAATCAATATTTTCAACAGTACATTTGTGGCCAAACTATTTATGTTTACTATCAACAGCTATGTTTGTCTAAAGTCTCTTCTCTCATTCTGTGTGTTTATGATGTTTGTATTGTGAGTAACGTATGATCACACATAAAAACCTACGTGTCTTGCAGATGAATGGTAGAGTATTTGAACACAGTTGATCATCTATAAGACCATCAGGACGTATAACACCACCGGTTCCTCAAGTCAGGTTGTCCAGTCATCCAGTTAATGGAGGACAGATTGACAACATTTATTTCATCTGACCACTTCCATGAGTCTCTGAACAGACCAATCCATGAATCACTAATGCCTATCATTGACATCTTCAGCGTCAGCACTTGATCCTCAGTGTGATTGTGAATGACGGCCAGATCTGTGTAATGTTGTCTGCAGTAACTCTGAGCTTCATACCAGCTAATTGAGATATTAACAAAACAAACCTGTCAGCTTCTGTTTCATTCTCTGTAGAAAGATGAGATCTCTAAAACGCCATTAGAGGACAACTTCACAGAAATAATCCTTTAATCTCAGTTTCAGTTCCTTGTAATATTTTTTATTTACTTATTTTTCATTTCTTTTGCATCTCATAGTTTAGACACACAGACACCAAGAATCAGTTTATGCATCTCAACAATGTTGACGATCAACCAACTATTCATATCAACAGATCAACACTCAAGACTTTTTGTGAACTGATTATTAGCTTTAAGAACTTTGTTTAGGTTTGTTTGGTATTTATTCCCCAAAAAAACGTTTTAAGAAATCACTCTTCACCGTGATGAAACGCAGTGTCACTATAATGGCTGACAAAGAGTTATGAATGGCTTGTTTAACACCATCACACAGAAAGGAGTTAGATGTAGACGACAAGAGATTCGCGTCGTGCCTAACAACGCCCCTTAGCTGTTATATAATGCACTGTAACCCACGGCTTCTTGGGGCTTATTGCTTTATAACACACTTACATAATGAAGCGATTTGTTTGTATGACCTTAGAATGAGAGATTTCTTTCTTCATTCACAAGGTCCCTGTGCATGGAATTCGCAATGCTGTTTCTACACTAGCCTCCTTCACCAAAGAAGCGGAAAACTTGACCACATCTTCGTCCTTTATCAGCTTATGTAGTGCTTCGAAAGGGAGAGGTGGAGTGAGCCATTGGTTTCAATAACCAAACTCACCTCTAGATGCCGCATAATTTCATAACTAGACCAGTGAGACAACATTTCAGGGCAAAACACATATTATCATAAAAATTACCCAAACAACCTATTTACGTTTATGATATAACGTATAGTGGTTTTGTAAGCTTGTTGTCTCTGTGTGTGCAACGTTTGCATATGCAAATTAATATGTTGACGGAAAGGTATGATATCCTATCACTGCATCCATTTGGATTGAACGTAATGAATGGATGAAAATTGTATGATCCTGAGACTTCCACAGAACACACTCTTAAAAATGCAGGTCAATTTTCAGCCCATGTTTGAGTCCAAAAGGGACAAATCTAACCGTTGGGTTCAATTAACCCAGAAAATGTTTGCATTTGATCCATCCATCTGTTGAAAAGAACCCAGAGTTTAAAGTGTAATTTAAAGTAAGTAAAGTGGTGTAAGTATATTATATTAATATTTAAAGAGCTTGCTTCCAAAATGAGATTTAAAAATTTGTATTATGTCATGTTTTTTATTATGTTTTTATTGTGTTAGATAGCTGTATTTTTTTGCTTTTATGATTTTAAATCAAAACTAAACCAACTGCAGTGTGTTTGATATTAATTGTAATGCACAATAAAAAAACATGAATTTGAAAAATCGTAAAAACTGAGTTATCTCATCTCATCTTGAAACCAAACTCCACTTTACTTATCGACTGCTATCAGGATGCAAAGAGGCTCAACCAGTTTTACCAAAAAACGTATTGTCGACGTCCTTTCAAAACCTCAGAAGTCCAAATTTGCTGTTTTTAAGGACAACACAGTATTTAATCAATTAAAAAGTAAAGCACTTTATGTATTTTTTATTGGTTTGATATTTGCAAAACCCAGTGACAGACAAAAGATGACAGATATTAATGTTTTTTGGCAAAAAAAGGAATCGGTTTATTTTTACTGATACATTTTCTGTCTCCACCAGGTCTTTTATAATAAATTGATTATTAAAAGCCTCATGACATCATTTTGCAGGATTGACATCATTTATGGTGAGAAAAACACTAGTGGTTGGCTCCTTATCTCTATTAAAGTAGGTTCAATCTTGTTAAGAATTTTACATTACTGCCATTGTGTAAATATTTTGGTTGTTAATATTGATGTGTGAGCTTCACGTGGCGTTTAAAACGTTGCGCAACAGGTTGAGCTTGAACGTGCCCCAGTTCTGGCTGGTTCTCGAATCTGATTGGCTGAGAGGCATGCGATATTCCTCCAGGTCTCACCACAGGAACGCTCTTCACCGACTGGTTTTACCACTTAACTAACTCTCAACTGCATACAGTAAACAAGATTGAATTTGTTTGATTTTCATATAAAACTTTGCACTTAAATGTGAGTACATGTCATCTAACTTTCTAATGTCAATCTTGAACTTCCAAGAATCTAAATTATGTTAACAAATAATATGAAATCATAGTAAATGATCTTACAGGTGGGCTTTTTCTTTCTTCAAAGTAAATATTGTTTGTGATGCTGCACTTAGACGGAGATCTAAATCAACACTGTGCAGTGTGCATGTATGGAATAACAAACTTCAATTGAGGAAAATGGGCACTAGGTGGCGACATAACACCAGATAATGGACATAACACACATTCACTAGAGCGGGGGCTCGAGGGTCTCCATCAAGGGCTTTAGAGAACTGAAATTGTCAAGTCAACTTTCAACAGTAAACAAGTGCATGATTTGCCTTTTAAAAGTTTTATTCACACGCACAACACAGTTTTAAGTGACTTTAATGAAACAGCCTCTGCATGAGTTATCAAACCACTTCACTTAAATCAAAACACAGTATTTCTGTGTGTGATGGCGCATGCTTTGTGCTACTCTCTGTAACTGTTGTTTTCAGATGGGTTCATTGAAGACACCTGCTGTTGATATCCAGTCATTCCTTTAAAAAGGGCAAAGTGGCCTTAGACCAGGAGCGCCGCCCCTTTTGGACTTGGTTTCCTTTGTTTTGACTTTGGTTACTTTATACATTTAACAATTTTTGCATCATTACACTTTCATGGCTACACTTCACTTTACACCACTGACTCCTGACTTTTTCATGCGCATTGTTTTTCTTATTTATCCTTTTGTTAATAAATTCTATACAGTATTTGCAATTTCTTGTGTGTCCCCATTTTTGTTGTGTCCTTTTAGAGTCATGGAGAGTAACAGCATGTGTCTTCCAGAAGTCCAAAACATCTCATGTGACATCACTCTTAATGTCCCTACAGTAGCTTCTGGTCGCTGCTGCATCAGGTTTACGTCACTGATGCTCATTCTCATCACTGCTGGAATGATCTTTTAAGTTCAGACCCATAAACCAAAGATCTCAGAACATTCAAAAACAATTGATTTTTTTTTCTGAGAACACTTTTCCAGGAACACTTGACTGATTTTATATTTATCCAAAAACGTTTTTCTCTCAACATATGTTGTTCCAGCCTTATGAAAACATGGTATAAGCACTGTACTGCTGTCTCCATACAACATATCATTTCATTGTTTACTAAATCTTGTTAGTTGCTTTCAAATGCATTTTTTCCAAATGTTTTTACCAAGATACACTCTTAAAATTGATGTGTTTAAAATGTACCCAAAACATGTGTAAAAGTATTTATAACACACATTTGTGTTAGTACTGACACATTATGTGTAATTTATTTGTAACAGTTTACACAGTCACTGTGTTCAATACATTTACCAGCGCACAGGCATAAAATATAATTCATGTAGATTAAGTTGCATTTGAAATTAGTTTGAAATAATGTGGTATTACATTTTCCAGTCGTTTTTAAAAAACACTCATGTTATTTATATATGTTTCTAATAAAACGACACTTAATATACAGCAATAGGCCTAACCAGTGTTTAGCTTGTACAATAGGAAATATAATTTCAGAAGCAAATAATAAGGCAGCACTCCAGCGCAAAGTTAGTTAAATTAAAAAAAGTTATGCAATTTAACTTCCCCTTAGATATACGCGAAATAAAATGAACCGCTGGTTAACCACCACAGAGACAGCGGAGATGTTGTGAATGATCTGCCGAGATTATGCTGCGTTGGGCAGATACATTTACGCCGAGTGCCTGGTGCTGCCTGGATCTCACATCTCCGACAAGGTTGAAGCAAAGTTTGAAATTAACGTTTTGTTTTTTAACCGACCGCAGATTTCAACTTTATACACAAACATTTTTAAATCTTAAAACAACTCTTCATGACACAATAAAAGTAACATTTATACCATTATGCAGGTTTTCCCAAGTCCACACGGGTCATGAACTGATTACGTTTCACAAGTACGACACAAGTACAGATAAAAACGCATTATTGTAATTATTATGTGTACTAATATTATTGTAATTATTATGTGTATTATATTATTGTAATTATTATGTGTACTAATATTATTGTAATTATTATGTGTACTAATATTATTGTAATTATTATGAGTACGAATATTATTGTAATTATTATGTGTATTATATTATTGTAATTATTATGAGTTCTAATATTATTGTAATTATTATGTGTACTAATATTATTGTAATTATTATGTGAACTAATATTATTGTAATTATTATGAGTACTAATATTATTGTAATTATTATGTGAACTAATATTATTGTAATTATTATGAGTACTAATATTATTGTAATTATTATGTGTACTAACATTATTGTAATTATTATGAGTAGTAATATTATTGTCATTATTATTATGTGCACTAATATTATTGTAATTATTATGTGTACTAATATTATTGCAGATACTTTGCCGGCTGTTATTGAATTGTCTGAATGAGCAAAATAAAATAAACCACGAACTCATATTCTGTTGCGCATGCGCTGTGTGACGTTCTTTTCCTTTTCCAGAGATGTGGCGTCTCCCTCAAATAAGACGTTGATTTTAAAATGAGTTACAATAGGATTACTGTGCAGGAAACCAGCTGTAAATTTTAACCTTTCTTTTGGGTAATCTTTTAACAAAATAGTGCCTGATGCTGATCTTGCGTGTTTGGGGAGGTTTTGAAAGTTAACGTTTTTAGAAAATGTAGAATGCTTTTTATTATGTATATGACTTTGGTCTAAATATATGTCTTATTTTTCAGGTAATGGAAGACGAAGAACAAACCACGACTGTCTTCACAGAAGAAACATGTAGAAAACTGATCACAGTCGTGTTGGAGAATGAAAGTCAAAGTCAACACCAGGCTCCGTCAGAAAGAAATGTTCAACCTTTATCGGAAAATCATTATTGTCTATTTTTTTTAAATAAGTAGTAGTCAAAGTAAACATTGATTTTTTAATGTTTAGTTCTTTTATAGTGTCATTCAAACGATGCAACCACGACTGGCCTTCTGGCACTGCTCGAGGAAAAGACCCCTACAGTCCTGAGAACATGAACACACAAAGACTCTGTCTGACTCTGTTTTGTTACTTGCAATATGTCACTCCAAGATATAAAGTTTATTTTAAATATGTTAGTTTTTGAAACAATTTTTTTGGAAATATGTTGTGTGTTTTAATGTTAAATTGATAAGCTGAGCAGGTGAAAACCAGGTCAGTACATGAACTATATTTTTTATTAATCTGAATGCAAATATTAAGTTCATTTGAAGTATTTTTATAAATGTGAAATGACATGTTGCTATGTTTGAGGGAAAGCTTAGAATAGTTTTTTGCAATTTACATGTTAGAAACCATTTCAGGCATTGTTCTGATCAACAGTGTTTAACATATGATGTATTGAGATTAAATTAATTATTTTATAAATAGTGTTTTAAAATGAATGTAATGTTATTTATGTTTAAAGTGCATGTTTAATTATTGCTCTGTAAACAATTCAACAAATATTGTTAAAAGAAGAAATAAATAGTATTTGGACAGTATTCAGTAGTTGTCTGTTTGATTTCTTAATAAAAAGTTTAAAAATGTTGTTATTTTTTATTTAAACTAAACCATTACTCAACAACACACAAAATAACATATTGAAGTCTTTACTAAAGCAACACATTTGTTTGTTACATTTTATAACACATGTTCTGTGTCAAATTTAACTCAATATGTGTCGTCCCAGACTTAGAACATGTGTAATAAATATCACATGTTGTGTTGTTTTAAACACATTTGTTTTTAAGAGTGTAAACTCATCTTAGAAGCTTTTGTGTCTGAACTTGAAGCAGAACTTGAAGTATTTTCATAAAAGCAATAATGTGTTAATTGTCTTTTTACTATTCTTCATAAAAGTGTTCCACTTCTTCAATAGGCACATAGATAACTCCTTCCACAGAAAGATTCAATTGAAGCATTGATTTATTGTGACCAGCACTTCAAGAACAAGCGAAACAGAGTAAAACTGAAGTACAGAGAGAAAAAATAGGTTTCTTAAAAATGCATTTCAGAATGTTACAGTTGAAATAAGTAATAACTGTGCAGGCTTTACACAACAAGAACAGTAGTTGTAACACTGTACTGAAATAATCTCTCTAAACATCAAATGTGTCAAGAGTAACATCACCAATACTAAACATAAGATGGACATTACTTGAAAACATTTTAATACTTACAGACAAAGCTTCTATTAAAGATTGAAAGGATGATGAATAGATGGACGAGAGCTACATTTACTGTGTGGCTTTGCATCAACTAAGTAGAGCAAGATGGCTGTTATTAAAGTCAGAGGTCATTCACTATGACAATTTCAAATATTAAAGGAATGGCATTGGAAGTGAACTACATTGAAAACAGCACACAAAGTGTCCGTTCTTGTTATGTTTTAAGATCGTTCCCAGCTAATAACAGTCATCATCGTGACGATCAGTGTTTCCTTGAGCTGGTCTCTTGGCCCTTGACACACATATGTTGGATGTGTTGATGTGTTGTTATTGTGAGCAATTATAGTTTTGTTGTAATGGAAATGCACATGAAAATTCAATCAAATGCAGTTTGTTAAGTGTTGGTGATAATGAATATTTTTAGATATATTATTAAAACGGCTGTAAGCGTAGTCTCATTCCTTCTACTGAACCTCTCAGGGGGGCTTCTGAGATGAGTTTTCTCTGTCATTTGCTCAGTTGTGATGTGCTTGTACATTCTGTTCTTTTGCTGTTGAAATTGCTGTCATTGCGTGAGAAGGGTTATGAACAGGATTTTTTCTTTTAGAAAAATGTTGCCTTTCTTGATCTACACACGAGCATTCTAGGACGTTTGGAGTGCAAATTACATCACAAAAGCTAAAACTATGGCTGTTTATTCATGTTTACTCAACAAATATTTCCAGGTTGAAATACAAGCTATGCTTCATAACATATTATTTATGTTTGAATGACACAAAGGTCAAGAGTAATAACAAATGTTGCATTTTTGAGTGAACTGTCCCTCCAGACATATACATCAATTATGAAAGATGAAGATTTTTTATATATATATGTAAAATCAGAATGATATAAGATTGAGAATTTAATTAAAAGTGATGCATTTGAAATATTTGCAAATAAATATTTGCCACAACCTATAAACACACCTGAGTCAATGAAGTCATGTGGTTTAGCATGAACTAGTGAAGGTCTGGTAATGTTTTTGCCTCGTCACATTGACAGTAAACACGTCAACAATATGATTTCAGCATTTTGTAGTTTGCATTAGTGAATATCAAAATATATACAGTATATATATAATATATATAATACTCTGGTTTGTTTTTTAAATCTTGACGCATATCCAGCACGCAAACATTGGGAGTGCTCTGGAAAGAGGGAGAAAGTGACACAGCACGTGGTCTTTAATGTTTTTCAGGGCAAGGACCCCTTAGATGAGAGATGCTTGCTGCAGGGACCCCCGTATTCTAAATGTGTAAACAGAGCTATTTAAATAGAAACAACCTTTATTGTCACAGTAATTGTTATTGGTGCACATACATAGTTTTCTGTATATTATTTTATTGTTAATACTGTTTGATAATTTTAAGGGATTTGCACTCTCAAGCATTTTCATTTTACTGTGACATGGACGGTTAAACGTTTACTTTGGCTGAACCTTAGTTTTTATAAAGGCTTCAATGCGATGACTGACGCTGTTTAATGGCACAAAGACTATTCTAGTGCAGATAGGGTTTGTCTCTGGATGAGAAAGAAATCAGTTCAGATCTTCTGCGTTCTGTTGTAAAATCAGGCCATTATATTATATTAAGTGTCATTTGATTTTTTATTATTTTGGTCCAACTTGTTTGATGTGCACCATCAGCACACGGTGTGCGTTTCATTGATTTTAAACACGTACGATAGTTCTGTCAGAGTTTAGAATGCAGAAGAGGTGTGGTGTGATTTGCCTGTCAAATAAGGGCTTTACAGCTTTAACACATTTCAACAGAAGTCATATGAAATACATGAGAATGCACTTTGTTTGCTAGCAACTCCTTTCATGCATCGTTTGTTGAAGAAATGCAAACTATGGGAGGAATGAAAATGATACGCTTTACAAGCTGACAGCATGTCAAAGATACTTACTACACATACAGTACATACTTCACATTGAACACAAACATTCCTTCAACTGTAAAGGAAAGGTTTCATCACCCTCCTGAAAATAATTCAAGTTAACTCAAGCTCATGAAAACAACATGAAGTTATTGTCAATGGATCCTCAATTTCATGAGTCACTGTAAAAACAGAACACTGTGAAAGAATATTGGAAACCAACAACTAATCTCAATTATCATTTTAGGGTGAACTCACTTAATTTAAGAGTTATCATTCTTTCATGAAGTCACTGCAAGACTTTATCAGACAGATTTTGTGCAATGGTTCAAAAGAATAAAGTATGCTTCTTCTGAGCTTACCTGATTCCTAAAAGAATCTGTGAAGTATTAAAAAATAGTTTTGTCTTTAAAAACAAATGATCTTTGTCAACTGTCACACAGACATCAAATCTTAGATGATCTCAGTTAATCTCATGATCTCATGATGACAATGAACAAAATATTATCATGCATGCTGAGAATCAGCATCTGTTAATCTCAACAATGACACTCATCATACGTTGCAGCATAAATATTTGTATATTTTTTCTGACTTCACGTGCTCTCGGAAAATAGATAAATCTTACTGAAATAATTTATGGAATGGTCCTTAATACATAAATAAATGTTTTATTGTTACTTTTTCCAGACATTTCTTCCGGGATGAATTGGGACTTCTCGAATTTCCAAGCGCCCATAAAGGCAGCAGAAGTACCATCATCATTTAGCTTTGAAGAACAAGTGTTGGATGTGTGATTGACAGGATAAGAATCTTCTCATATGTTTCATTCTTAGCCATAGTATCCGCCAAATGATTTTTATTGATTTATTAACATCATGAACAATTCACCATTTATCAAATCAAACTGAAGATTCAACCCTGATTCAGTGTCAAGTTTAAGTGTATAATATTCATATCTACATCTCGCAACACACGTTTAACATCTGTGATATAGTTGTGTGGGTGTGTCTTGACGTTTTTTCACCCAGCCCTCTTTGGAGTTCTATTTAAAGCTGGTCTGGTAGATGAGTGCATCTCTCTCTCTCTCAGACTGAAGAACTCATCATCAGATCCAGTGCTGTACTGAACACTTACCAGGTAAGGAAGCTTCTATAATGACCACTTATGTATATGGCAATAATATATCAAACACACAGTGTTCACAGGAATAATTACTATAGATTGTAATCAAAACATATTCAAAAATATATTGAGAAACAGGGAAGTTAAAGAAAGAACACCTGATTGACGATTAAATTGCATTGATTTATTAGGGTTTCACCAAATACACTAAAAATATCAGAATAATAAACAGCAATATTAATAACACCTGTAAATATCCAATTGTGAAAAAAAGTGAACTTTAATCCATGTTTTAAAATGTATTTATAATAAATATTATATTAAATTAGGGCTATCAACAACAACGCGTTGACGCATGCGATATTTTTTTTTCAGATTAATGCAGCATCTGTTTGTTTTGTCATTCTTTGTCTAGCGTTACATTATATTATAACGCTCTTATTCAGGTAAAGGCTTTTAAACCACTCGAGCGTGATTTGAAACAGTTACTTTGATGTGTTCATTATTGATAGACGGCTGCTAGCTGTAGGACGCGACAAAACGCAATGGGACAGATGCCTCGTCTGGTGTATAACAGTCACGAGCTAAAGGCTGCATCAGTCAATCTCTGTGAGAATCAGGGCCGTGCAGAGACCTTTAAGGGGGCAGGTGCTCACAGTAAAAAAGAGGCACATGGAACAAGGCGTTAAACAGGGCTGTGCTCTAAACATAAATACTCCATATTGTGACAAATTCCTTGCAGATATACACTGTAAAAAATGCCCGTGAAGTTTACGGTAAAATTCTGTTGATTTCACACAAAAAACCTGTTATCAGAAAGCGTCCGTAAAAAATATGGAAAAACACTGTAAAATTGTCTGTAAAATTAACAGCGAAAAATCCATTGTTTTTACGGAAAAACCCTGTTAAAGTGCTTGTGAAATTAACAGTGAAATTCTGTAGTTTTCACAGAGAAAACTGTTGTCAAAAAACGTCCGTAAAAATACGGAAAACCCTGTCAAATTCTCTGGGAAATGAACAGTGAAATTCCATAGTTTTCACAACTTTTGGAGTTTTTAACTCCACAAACACTATTATCACCTTCACTTACAGACACCACTGTCACTTTATTTCTCTTGCATGTCTACAAAAGTTCTAATTAAGAATTAACACAAGTTTACATGTTAATGGTTTAGTTGAGTCACCATTATGGTGATGAGTGTTTGCTTTAGTTGGGATCTTCACCCTTTACTACTTATGTGAAGAAGTCTTTCCCCAGTTTTGATATCTATGTGTTGAAACATAGACCGAAACAGATGGGTAAAAGCTCAGACAAAGCAAACGATTAACTTCTTTAGGTTGGAGAGTAAATAAATGGTTGCGAGTTTAGGTTTTGCTATAAAGTTATTTGTTGTCCTCATTTATGATATTGTATGAAATTAAATAATATACTGAAAGTCTTTGACAGCACATGTGACACATAATAAATGTTCTAGCAAACATCAAGAATATAACAGTTTGTCTCAACAATGGTGACAACAGAAAAAACCTCTAAAGAGAAACGCAATGCATTGTGGGTATCATCAAAGGACAAAACTCATCAATGACTCCCAGCATGCATTGCGGCTGTTAGATTTTCAATTGTTAGTCACCACTGTTGAGATTCATACACTGATTCTTGATGTGTGAGTCAAAGACCAAATGCAAATCTTTTGATAGTTCAAAAAATCAACTTTTATATTGATTGTTTCTGGAAATGTGAATTTTAAATGTAAATTAATTTAGACGTTTGTAAAAAAAAAAAAGTAATTAAACAACATCGTAGAATTAGCTTTTGAAAAAATCTTATCACATTTTCACTTGATTTCACTTGCTACAAAACTATGTTTTATATAAAACAATGTCATAGCAGCCCAAAGAAAACTGTAAATTTATATATGACGGCTGAAAGACCCCAACTAAAGCAATCACTCATCACAATAACGGTGACTTTAAGCAACAATAGAGCATCAAGTCATGGATGTTATGCTGCAGTCCCTGTGAAGCAGAAGTGATGATCGTCTTCAGTATTCTGACATATTTCCAAGATGAATAGTGGGTGTGGCTCATGTTTTGCACTGTGAATTGATTGGATGAATAAAAACAGGATGTTCCTTTAATTTTACGGTAGCTTGCTGGCAACCACAGCTGCCGGTATTTTTCCGTAAAAACTACGGAATTTGTATTTTCTCTCTTTTTTCTGATATTTAATGTTTTGTGGGTCACCACTATGCTGAAGAATGGAGTCTGTGTTTAAGTCAAGGTCAGGCAATGAGATGCAGATGTCATGCTGCATGTTGCTTTGTTTAAAAGTGACTTTGATGTTTTAATAACAAATTACAAAGAAGAAAATTAAGTAAATGTAATGTTTTCACTTTTGTGCATTTGGACCAAGTTTCAATTTTATATTAAGAAATTCTGTTGATGTAAAAGACTCAAATGTATTAAGTTCATACACAGCTTGAAGTTTGTACCCTGAGTTTTAAACTGCAAAGCTGTTTACATTCTTTTCCTGTATTTTTTACGGAATTTTCCTGGTAACCACAGCTGCCGGTATTTTTCCGTAAAATTTACGGAACATTTTTTACAGTGTACGTATCAATACAGAGGCTTCTGTTTTGATATACCAGCCAATGCTGTCATGCAGTTTTAAAAAAGAAACATAACAGAAAAAACACTTTAACGTTTAAAAGGTAAAATATTTTTTTTTGGACCTATTCATAACTAGATTAGAAATAGACGTGTATAAAGTTGTTCAAACCTTAAGGTTTTTTCTCTCCGTTTTACAAAATAATAAAGAACAGCTCTGTAGGACATGGTAACTATTAAAAAATAAACATGGACCCTGACATATTGTTTAGTAAGATTGTAGGCAACAGGCTTTTAAAACACTGTGGGCTGCACTGTAAAAAATGTTCCGTAAATTTTACGGAAAAATACCGGCAGCTGCGGTTACCAGGAAAATTCCGTAAAAAATACAGGAAAAGAACGTAAACAGCTTTGCAGTTTAAAACTCAGGGTACAAACTTCAAGCTGTGTATGAACTTAATACATTTGAGTCTTTTACATCAACAGAATTTCTTAATATAAAATTGAAACTTGGTCCAAATGCACAAAAGTGAAAACATAACATTTACTTAATTTTCTTCTTTATAATTTGTTATTAAAACATCAAAGTCACTTTTAAACAAAGCAACATGCAGCATGACATCTGCATCTCATTGCCTGACCTTGACTTAAACACAGACTCCATTCTTCAGCATAGTGGTGACCCACAAAACATTAAATATCAGAAAAAAAGAGAGAAAATACAAATTCCGTAGTTTTTACGGAAAAATACCGGCAGCTGTGGTTGCCAGCAAGCTACCGTAAAATTACAGGAACATCCTGTTTTTATTCATCCAATCAATTCACAGTGCAAAACATGAGCCACACCCACTATTCATCTTGGAAATATGTCAGAATACTGAAGACGATCATCACTTCTGCTTCACAGGGACTGCAGCATAACATCCATGACTTGATGCTCTATTGTTGTTTAAAGTCACCGTTATTGTGATCACTGTTTGCTTTAGTTGGCGTCTTTCAGCCGTCATATATAAATTTACAGTTTTCTTTGGGCTGCTATGACATTGTTTTATATAAAACATAGTTTTGTAGCAAATGACATCAAGTGAAAATGTGATAAGATTTTTTCAAAAGCTAATTCTACGATGTTGTTTAATTACTTTTTTTTTTTTTACAAACGTCTAAATTAATTTACATTTAAAATTCACATTTCCAGAAACAATCAATATAAAAGTTGATTTTTTGAACTATCAAAAGATTTGGATTTGGTCTTTGACTCACATATCAAGAATCAGAGTATGAATCTCAACAGTGGTGACTAACAATTGAAAATCTAACAGCCGCAATGCATGCTGGGAGTCAATGATGAGTTTTGTCCTTTGATGATACCCACAATGCATTGCGTTTCTCTTTAGAGGTTTTTTCTGTTGTCACCATTGTTGAGACAAACTGTTATATTCTTGATGTCTGCTAGAACATTTATTATGTGTCACATGTGCTGCCAAAGACTTTCAGTATATTATTTAATTTCATACAATATCATAAATGAGGACAACAAATAACTTTATAGCAAAACCTAAACTCGCAACCATTTATTTACTCTCCAACCTAAAGAAGTTAATCGTTTGCTTTGTCTGAGCTTTTACCCACCTGTTTCGGTCTATGTTTCAACACATAGATATCAAAACTGGGGAAAGACTTCTTCACATAAGAAGTAAAGGGTGAAGATCTCAACTAAAGCAAACACTCATCACCATAATGGTGACTCAACTAAACCATTAACATGTAAACTTGTGTTAATTCTTAATTAGAACTTTTGTAGACATGCAAGAGAAATAAAGTGACAGTGGTGTCTGTAAGTGAAGGTGATAATAGTGTTTGTGGAGTTAAAAACTCCAAAAGTTGTGAAAACTATGGAATTTCACTGTTCATTTCCCAGAGAATTTGACAGGGTTTTCCGTATTTTTACGGACGTTTTTTGACAACAGTTTTCTCTGTGAAAACTACAGAATTTCACTGTTAATTTCACAAGCACTTTAACAGGGTTTTTCCGTAAAAACAATGGATTTTTCGCTGTTAATTTTACAGACAATTTTACAGTGTTTTTCCATATTTTTTACGGACGCTTTCTGATAACAGGTTTTTTGTGTGAAATCAACAGAATTTTACCGTAAACTTCACGGGCATTTTTTACAGTGTAGTGGAATCAGTGGGGAGCAGAGTTCAATAATGAAACAGCTCTTGGAAAAAAGCTGTTTCCTAGTCTGCTGGTTCTTGTCCGGAGGCACCTGAAGCGCCTACCGGAAGGCAGGAGAGTAAACAGTCTATGAGCGGGGTGAGAGGAGTCCTTGAGAATGCTGCGAGCTCGACGCAGACAGCGTTTCTTCTAGATGTCCTCAATGGAAGAGAGTGTAGTCCCTGTGATGTGCTGGGCTGTTTTCACCACCCGCTGCAGTGCCTTGCGCTCAGCAACAGAACAGTTCCCGTACCAGACTGTGACACAGTTGGTCAGGATGCTCTCTATCGTGCAGCGTTAGAAGTTCACCAGGATAGTTGAAGACAGTTGGGTCTTCTGATGTACAGATTGCTGAAAATGTGTGGAACTGACTCACATTGACTGACCTACTGTAGTGCTGCAGTTGATGCCAAGGGTGATTTCTTACAGTGGCTGCTGCACACCAAGAGCTGCAACGTTTTTAAAAAAGTTTTTAAATCTGGGAATGAAACATTAAGAGTGGGCTAGAGAAGTTTTGCTTTCTTGTGTCTACACAGACAACACTTCTCGGTTCCTCTGTCTGTCTTTGTCTTCTGCAGCCTGCAACTCACGGTCACCTACTTTAAAAGCTGCCTCCAGAATTTTCTTGAATGAGTTCCACCTCACCATACCACACATGTGAGCCTCTGAGGCACTGTGCTCTTTAATTATTTCTAAAGCCTTCCTCCAGCGATTTAACCCTCCAGTTTTCCAGTTTGTGTGAATCTTGTGTTGTCTATTATTCATAAAAACACGGCAACTGAAACAAAACATGGCATCAGTGCTAAGAGAATATTCTAGCCATGGGTTATTTTCATACCACTTCTTCTGAAATGAACGTCACTCTACATTCTTAGGAAAAGGACTGGTTTGCAGGGTCCAATATTATCACACATTTGAATGAAGGCCTCATCGTACTATTGAATTTTAGGACGTGAGCAGGGTCAGTTGGGTGTTTAAGTCCAAGTAGGTTTGAGAATAGCCCCTCTCTGGCTTCTGTCTCCTTCTCCTGGCTTGTTTCATCCTGCACTGTTTCTGTGGCTTGTGCCTCAACACTTCCCTGTTTCTCTACAGCCTCTGCCTCATGGCTTACTGTTACTTGTAGTGTTTGTTCTGTCGCTTAAGTCTCAACACTTCCTTCTTTCTCTACAGCCTCTGCCTCATGGCTTACTGTTACTTGTAGTGTTTTTTTCTGTCGCTTGAGTCTCAACACTTCCCTCTTTCTCTACAGCCTCTGCCTCATGGCTTACTTTTCCTTGTAGTGTTTTTTCTGTCGCCTGAGTCTCTACACTTCCCTCTTTCTCTACAGCCTCTGCATCATGGCTTACTGTTCCTTGTAGTGTTTTTCTCTGTGGCTTGAATCTCTACTCTTCCCTCTTTCTCTAGAGTCTCTGTCTCCATCTCATCATCTGATTTACTTTCCCCTCTCTGTCCATCTAGGAACAAGGCACAATTCACTATTTCAGCAATTATCTATTTTTAACCCTCACCGCTTCTCTTAATCAATACACCAAACCTAATCAATAATAAAGCCACCTTACTGTATTGATACAAAACATCTGATACACTGCAATATTGTAATTATTATTACTATTACTCTTGTTGTAGTTGATGGGTAAAATTGAATACCTTTGCAATGTAAACAAATGGTAGGCTACATGTGTTATTCTTACTAGTTGTGCCTTTCATAAACCAGCTGGAAATGGATCCACTGCCTTTTGCTGCCTCAAGCAGCTCCTTCTTTTTTTGTTTGATTCTCCTCTGTTTACGAGGCATCTTTGCACTGTAGAACAAACACAAATGGCCACTTCATACCTTTTCCTGAAACCCATATCTCCACACCCTGCACGTTGATGTCAAGTTAGGTATATTAATAATTTTATGGACATTTATTTTACAGGGATATTGAGTTTAAAGGCTTTAATGTTTTATCAGTTGTTGAATAAAACATATTTTGCCATATAATAAATGTAATTATATTCTAATCTTGTTCTGAATTTAGTCCTTTTTTAAATGATAATGATATTAAAATAGTATTGAAAAGTATAATTAGGAAGATTTAAAAATCTGAACAAGCATGTTTTACAAGTGCGGAGATAATTATTTTTAAGACACTACGTTTCTTAAATAAAAAGGCTTTTACTGTACAAAAATATTAACGTTACAAAGTATGAATATTAACATTACTCATATCACATAATATAAAAACACCAAACCCCTCGACGCCCATGAATTTGTTCTCCCCCAAACACCTTTGATTTGACAAAGAATGATTCAAGAGGTAAACATGCACTTTTGTTTATATTGCTGTGTGTAGAAGTAAGACCACTACACTACTACCAACAACTACAACTGCTTATAATAATAACAACAACAATAAAATAACTAAACAAGCAGACCGTTCCGAGTCCGCTAAGCCAGCAGCCAGTGTGCACGGTGTCAATACAGAACATGGTTCTGTATGGTCAATACAGAAGCAGTTTCTGCCAATCTTATGGTAATCTTGAGTACCTGAAGAGTAGTACTGCATTCTTCATATCTCTGAAAAGTTTTCTCACATTTGAAGAAGACGGATGAAGCTGTATGATTGTTTACGAAAAAACAGAGCTCCCGTGTGCGCGTCATTGGCAGAGCTAAAGACGAGTACGTATAGCCTTTGCATAACAGTCCACCAGTTGTCCCATGGATGTAAATAATGCGTAAAGAAGTTTTGTTGTTTTTATACAGTTAACTAAGGCTACAGTTCACCATTTCAATAAGCTTTCAATCATTTATCAGGATGATACATACGTGTGAGTGTGTGAACTGTTGGACATCTGCTGTCCTGCGCATTCAAAAATTGGACTTATGGACTTCGGATGAACAAAAGTTGAAGTTTATTAAGTTGAATCTCAGCGCTGGGCTGTCTCAGACAAAAGAGTCTTCACAGAGAATCAGCCCCGCCTAAACAGTGTACAACATATTTATTTGTGTATGTGAGAGGTGTGTCTTCAAGCTTGCTTCGAATCTTGACCAATCGTTGGACCAGTTCTCAGCTGACGTTTTCTTCTCCTCCACTTGGCTTCTGTGAAAACAACGCACTCCCCCAACTTGATCACATCTGTTAACCCCTGACCTGAGGCCCCAATGGCTATGGAATGTTTGGCAACCATAGCCGCGCACACACATTTTCACATCCTGTTGAAAACGTCTCACTGCACCATAATATGCCTGCTTAGTCTCTCAACCCTTTTAACACACACATTTGCTCACAATGATACCCTATTCTATTATTGATTATATGTAATCCATAGGAAGAAATAAAATGTATAAAAACGTAGATTATACTTAAATGAACATTGTAATACAAAACAGAACTTTAAAACCCTTCAGAACAGACTAACATGCTTGTGTCTCATGCTGAATGCCCTGTAACATGTATACAGTTTAGCGAGTGTTAGTAATAAAGGTCCATTGGGAAACGCAGTGCTCCGTGTGTACTGTAGTAAAATGGATTAAGCAAAGCTTTGAGGCAACAAAATTTGCCTTGATGACTTTTTTTATTCAAATTACTTGAGTAACTCGAGGAATCGTTTCAGCCCTACAGTTAACCCTCTAAGCCACAAAGTCTCAGAATTGCAACAAGACGTTATACTTAATAAAATAGACTGTAGATCCTAATATGGTGTAATATCTCAATTTTATCCCACACCATTTGTTGACACGTTGTACTTCTTTTCTAGACCATAATAAAGGTCATGTTCATATTCAAAGTGTTCGTGCAAATAGCAGTGCAAGTGAGCTATCGTATCATTGAAGCGGAAGCAGGCCAGTTCAGAGCATCAGAGGAAATTGTGAGATTTGTGGGAGAATAGCGGCAAATGACTAATAAAACATTGTACCGTAAGGATGTGTTGCGAATGTTATTCGCCGATCCTGAATCTGAAGGGGAATATTTGCCTTTTGGAAATCACGATCGGTAGTACAATGATCACATGTCTCCCGGTACAGCTGTGCAGCACAATGGTGCCGCCTTGCAAGGTCCGAATGTTCATGAAGCACAAACGAGCGATCATTTCCACCCTTTGCCTTATGGGGGAGATGGGGGTGACAGAGGTCGTTGTCTCCATAGGAGAGCTGTTTCTAGAGGTAGAGGCAGCTAATTGGGCAGATCGCTGGTGAACTGATCAAAAAATAGGCACATACATTTTACTATGGCACAGTAATATAGTTATAATATACTATAGTTACTAATAGTTTTATTGTTGATTTCCTCTTTTCCTGATCATTTGGAATGAGCAAGAACATGTAAATATGTACAAAAATCAATGCGATATCTACGATTTCCTCAATATTACTGATGAACTGATCAGAATGTTGGCTCTTGTTCACATGTGTTTTACTACTATAAAGTATAGTAAAATAGGAATCATTGAGTCCTTTCTCCTGTTATATAGTTGATTTCCTCTTTTATGATAATTTGGAATGAGGATCAAAAGACAAGAAACAAACATGCAAATAAGTCCAAACATCATTTCAATATCTACTATTTCCTGAATATTATGAAATTCAAGATGACGTCATAATATGCAATTACATGAACATATTAACACCCCAAAATAAACTTTCAGTCATGTCCAACATTATTCTAATTTACAGAAGATCTCTATCTTTAAGTCCTTTCAGGCCAAAATGTTTTGAAATCTTGATGTCAATATCCAGCATGTTTTCCGACATACGGTGCGGTCCAGGACACAACACGGATGGGGTTGGGTCTTCCTCCCCGATGGGAAGCGCCTGCAAGTCCACCACTTGGTCCCCGAAGGGTGAAGTGGGAACTTTGGGCACGTATCCGGGCCTGGGTCTCAAGATAACGTGAGAGTTTGCCAGGGCCGAATTTAAGGCAAATCGGGGACACAGAGAATGCTTGGAGGTCCCCTACCCTCTTGATGGAAGCGAGCACCACTCTCCGCAAGGCGTATACTGACGAGAGAGCGCGTCGGCTGTCTGGTTCAGTTTGCCTGGGATGTGTGTGGCCCGCAGGGAGCGGATCACCTGCTAACTCCACAGGAGGAGGCGTCGGGCAAGTTGTATTAACTGCCGTGAGCGTACGCCACCCTGGCGATGTACGGTACGGCTGTCGTGCTGTCCCGGAGGACCAAAACATGCAGGCCCTGCACTAGAGACCGGAGCCTTCTCAGCGCAAGCAGCACACCCCACAACTCTAGGCAATTGCATGCCAGCGCAGACGGGGGCGCGTCCAGCAGGAAGTCATCACCATGCGCCTGCTGCCGGTGTGCCACGCTGTCCTCGGAACTCGACTCTGTAGCCAGTGTTCAAACGGTCTCATGTGCATCAATCCGAGAGGTATTACCCCTGCGGAGGACGCCATGTGTCCCAGGAGCCTCTGAAATTGTTTCAGGGAGACCGACGACTGCCTGAAGTGTTCCAGGCAGTTCAACACTGACTGGGCGCGTGCTGCGGACAGCTCAGTTCCATACCGAGAAAGAGGATGCTCTGCACTGGGGAGAGTTTGCTCTTTTCTCGGTTGACCTGAAATCCCAATCGATCTAGATGCAGCAGCACCAGGTCCCTCTGTATACACAACAGATCTCCAAGTGTGCCAAGATAAGCCAGTCGTCGAGAAAGTTTAGTGCCCGCAGGGACAGACCGAAGGGGAGGACTCTGTCCTGAAATGTCCGCCCCTGAACGCGAACCGTCGGAACGGCTGGTGTCGAGGGGGATCGAGACATGAAAGTAAGCGTCCTTCAGGTCGATTACCACGAACCAATCCTGACACCTGATAGATGATCTAACAGAGGGAGAGATGATGCCCCAAACTTGGGAGAGTCTCTGGCGAACTGGATCGAGTAACCAAGACGGACCAAGACTCTCGAGCTCCCAGGGACTATGAGAGGGTGACCAAGGGGACGGTCTGCTTCATCATTCCCACAGGGGGTGGTTCGTCGGCTGGCGGAGGGTCCCCGGAGGGAAGGTTGGCTCCGCCTTTTTACCTGGCTGGCGGGACAACGGCACGCACTGTCGGTTGAGAGTGGTGACAGTTGTCGTATGTGTACGACCTCACACCTCGCCAGGGTGTGAGGTCGGTTCGCCGACCACAGTCCAGTGGAGTGTGCGATCGGCTGTAAGTACACCCGGGGAGACTTAACTCTGCGAGTAAGTGGGCGCCAGGCCCTGACAAGGACCCAGCTTTGGTGACGAGGCAGGAGTCGTCCCGTACCGACCGATCAGAGCCGTGGCTCTGAAGGTTCGTGCCCGATGTTGTCCTCCCTGGGGTCTTCCCGTCAGTGTCCCTTCTCGCGAGAAGGTTGCTGACGGGGTGGAGGTTTCCTCCTCGACCTCTGCTACCGGGGTTCCGCCTGTGGGGGCACAGGAACCGGAGCCGATGTCGAAGGGGTCCTGGGTTGCAGGGAAGCAGACGTCACGCGGGATCTCGGCGGCCTCTAGGCGGCCGAGTCGTGGCGTGAAAAAATTTGCCTAATTGCCACTGTCTGCTTCACCGTCAAAAAACTGCTGAGCGCAGTCCTTGACGGTGTTACCAACAACCCCCCCTGCGAGATGGGTGCATCAAGAAAGCGGACTTCCTTGGTGTCACTCTTCTGCACAAGGTATAGCCGGGGGTGTCTCTCCTGGACCACTGCCGTGGACATCGTCCGACCCAGGGCCCGTGCCGCTGCCTTGGTTGCCCGTAGAGTGCTGTCAGCGGCGGCACGGAGATCCTGCATTACCCTCGTGGAGCTCTCTTAACGCCTTGGCCTGGCGGACCTGCAGGATGGCCATGGCGTAGAGAGAGGTGGCAGCCTGGCCCACAGCATCGCAAGCTTTCGACACCAGTGATGCAGAAGTCTTACGAACTTTGGGCGGTAGGCGTGGCCGATTCCCCCCAGGTGGTAGCCGTCCGCGGCACAGGTGCACCGCGGGCGGACGTCCCACCCGATCTCGACCGCTGGGGGTGGAGCTCGGATTCGTCAGAGTCGCATGCCAGTCTCCCTCCGATGCTGAGAAGGACATCTCATCTACGTCACACATCGTTTCCGAGTATGCCACCGCCGGTTGAGGAACGTTCAGAAGATCGAATCGGGGTGCGATCGACCCGTGAGCACTTGGCTGGCGGGTTTACGTTCGCAGAGTTCCCCATATCACTAATGCTACTAACGTGGGGGGTCATCGGGGCCGTAGCCACAGATGTCACAGCCCAGGTAGCAGACGTAATGGTGGCTGGTTCCCGTAGGAAGACAGGCAGATGTGTCAAGGAACGCTGCTTCAGCGTGCTGGACGCCCAGACACCTAACGCAGCGATCGTGTCCATCCCCCTCCTCGATGAGGGTCAGTCCTGAAGAGGACTTTTAGAAAAAATCTCTAACACCTCCAGAACCGCCGAGACGCACAGGGGAAGGTCGCTGCAGGTAGAGACGATCCGCTGCAACACGTCGTAGCTCCGGCAATTTAGAAGAAGAAGAATTCATTGAATTCGTTCTGTTCGTAGTCATGAGTGAAGGCTCAGAGTAAATGAATGCTGCACGCTGGCTTCGTTTTATACCGGATATCCGGGGGCGGAGCCCGGCATGCAAATTTCATTCGCCAAATTTCATTGGCCTTTTCTATAGTAGTCAGAGCTGATTGGTTCTCCAGGGCGAACCCCATCTGTCGTTCTCGACACAACGTCGAGAGATCAACAGAAAGGGAAACACAGTTAGTTTACTCAGTTTGATGCCGCGCATTGAATGTCGTTCGGTCAGTGCAACTCTGGATGTCAAATGCATATTTTCTGTTGACAGATGACTATGTTTTGTACTGTCAAGGTGGTGCTCGTATCTTGCTGAAGAAAATAACTTGTTGATATGTTTTTCAATAAATTATGTTTTATTAACAAAGTTCAGGAGGAACCTAAGCATATAATCAGCCCGCTGGTCTATCAGCAGCAATCATACATAACTCGAACATGTGACCTCATCACAATCATCCCGTCTGGTACAACATCAGCAATCACAGCATTTACCCTATCAGCTCAAGCAAGCTCCATCATAAATAGACAAGCAGTCTTCCCTGATGCTTCTTGCACGTTCAACATCCCTCCTCATACCCTCTCATTTTCCTCTCAGTCCCGCAGGACCCCCGGGGGAGTGTGTTCTGGGCTCGAACTAGTTCCGAGCACGGCGTATTTGCCCTAACCTGGGAAGAGTACTTCGGGTTCGGATAGACCCGGTGAGCTCTGAGCCTACTCCTAGCACAGCACGCCATATACGCATAACCTTCATATCCATGCTTTACTCATTCATCCTACAACTTAGCTGCTTATCTGCGAGGGTGAACTCGTGAATTGGTTTAAGTCAACGAGGCTGCCGTGAAGAGCTGTGTCCAGGGTGAAGAGGCAGGACTTTGGGTGCACGTCACAAGAACTGTGTGGTGGTGATCAAGTGGTGTGACGTCAAAAAGATTCACGTTACGTTAAAACAAGAGTTTGCATTCTTCTTTTTCGGCTGGAAGGCTGGCTTGTGTCAAGAGGACATACCGGCACTTGCTGTCCCTGTGTGTTTGTATATCTGATCGTATGTTTTACGTGTAATATTTTACTTTCATACAGTCAGGTCCATAAATATTGGGAAATCAACACAATTCTTACATTTTTGGCCAAAAATGTTAGAATTGTTCGATGTCCCAATATTTATGGACCTGACTGTATATGAAAAACGTGTGTGCTTCGCTGTTGCGAAATAGAACAGGTTTAGCTTGCAACCATTTGACAACACTCCATATCCTGACCATATCGGAATGATCTTGGAATGTATTCGACACCAGCGGGGACGATTTGAGAATGTTCTAAGGACAAAACATTTCTTATGGGTGACTTCCATTGTTATCATGTGATGGCGGAGCTCACCATCTAGATTGCATAACATAGAATCTGCTAAATGTACTGACAAGCAATTAATGTTAACTAAATCATCCATTAATATCAGTTCAATACGTAAGTCGTTTTTTTGCCCATGGTTGGTTTTAGTGTTCAACGACATGCCAGTAATATAAACTTCTTGATGAGGTTTTGCACATCAGAGTCCTCTAAAATGACATAATGCAAACTTGCGATTTCTGTAATGAAAGTAAACAGACAAATGTGTCGTGCGCGTTTAATACTGAAAATACCAACACTCTTGGATCTACATGATGGAAACATTGCTTTATTCAAAAATGTTTTATTCTACTGTCGGATCTAGAGAAGGCCTTCAAAACCAGCATCCAATTAGATTAAAGCACTGATTGTCTGTTATTCTGTGTTGCAGGTTTAGGCACAATGAAAAGCCTCGTTCCCGCGAACAAAATGAAAGGTGTGGATATCTGTGGAATACGCTACAACTGCTACATAATTCGTGCTGACCTCGGCTACTATTTGAAGACAACTGATTTAAAAGATGCTTCCTTCCTCACACTTTGTGATCTGCACCACTCCTGCGTAGGAGAACATTATGTTGGTCATATTAATGACTCTATTTACATCATTAACGACAATTCCTACCGCAGAGTCACAAATCTGACAACAGACACCGGACGTGAACGTAAACCAATTCATCCCAACTACCATAATGGAGACTTCTATTTCTCAGCCATGGGAAAGTTTTACATCGTTTTCAAAGACAAAAACATTTACAAAAAAACATCAAAACTCACTTCTCCGGATTGTCAGGAATACCCAATGAATGTTGACTTCAGTGACGGTCTGTATTATTGGGGCCGGTCATTCCACTTTTACATGATGAGAATGACTAAAAACTGGGGAGTTGAATTCATCAAAGCGTCTGACTTCAGCAGCGGCAATAGAGAGTGGTTTGCTTCTGTTCACAAAGATATTTTGGACTTTCTGCCTGGTGGTCTGTCGGTAACTAAAGGTCCAGTCGTTGGCACGTGGGAGAAAGTAACATCTCAAAACAATGACACATGCACTCCAATGCATTTTGAGAGAAGTGTAAAGAAAAAAGTGGGATACAGTAAGGAGACGATAACAAAGATCACGCACAACTGGAATGTGAAGTTGTCAGCCAAAGTCAAAGTGAATGAACTCGCAGCGTTGATTGCAAACGCCCAGGTCTCCTTGGAAACAGAATACGGAGGTTCATATATGAAAGATGAGAAGAAAAGCTGGAATGAAGAGACGGAAATAAGTGAAGACATATCACAGGATGTGCCACCGTACACAAATTTACACATCTGGCAGTACAAGCTGAGTCTTGGTGAAGATACAATATTGTTCTGCCCTGATTTAAAGTATACCTATGATGAGAGTCCTCCGACAGAAATCCCGAGGTCATATTGAGAAGAATGAGAAATCATCAGATGTGAAAATAACCAAGTCCTTCTGTTCAGTAAAGCTTGGTAAAGGAAAGATAAGAATTGCTTAAAAAGTAGAGAGAGAGAGGGTTGCTACAGTATTGTTTAATATAGCAGTTGTATACCGAGTCATCACATGACGATGTGTCACGGTGATATCACAGTGATGTCACCATCAGCTTTCAGAATATAATATATAAAATGTACCCTCACACAAACTCACTGTGTGCTCAAACTGTGATCTTAGAGGTTTAGATGTGACTGGTTTGTCATTTGAAGTCATCATTATGATGAAGAGTGTTTGCTTTAGTTGAGCTCTTGACTCTACAGTGTTTGTCTTCTCTTCCTTTGAGTTTACTGTATAGAGCACATTTGTTGAATTGAGAAATTTAGAGTTTTGGACGGTAATTTAATCACGGGTGAATGTTTGAGAGAACAATGTCAATTTGTGTGACGGTAGAGTGAGATCCAGCTGCTTTGAGACGAAAAGAAATCAAAAAGTTATTCCAAAATATATATGCAGATAAACATTGTAGTAATTTAAAGAGAAATACATGATGACTCAGTGAATGAACCTCAACAATGGTAAGAATAAACTGAGAAGCTTCATGCTACAATGCATGCTGGGAGTCATATATGAGTTTTGAACTATGATGTTACCCAGCATACATTGCAGCGCAATGTTTTCATTCTGCTGATTGTCACCATTGTTGAGTTTAATATGCTGATTCTTGACGAAACACTCTGTGTTTTTTTTCAATATGCTCTTCAGACTTTATAACAAATAAAGAAATCCCTTAAAGAAATCCTTCCAAAAATCTAACGTCCCCAGCACTCCTCAGCCTCAAGTTTTAAAATGTGTACAAATGATCACCAAACCAAGAACTTTACGTAAGATCATTGGATCATTATCACTGGTGAGTCAGTATTCTCAGAGTGGGTGCGCTCCAGGATTTCCTTTCCTTGCTCATAAAGCAACAATGACAGACAAAGTCAATCTAGTATATAAAGGTTATGGGTGAAGAGTCCAGATAAAGCAAACACTCATCACTATAATGATGATTAAATCAAATAAATTCACATTCAGCTCACACATTACTCACACTGTTACACTGTGACATCACTGAGATCATCGTGTGACCTCACGTGTTGACTGGGTATTACAGTAGATTGAAACTATACAGTAAAATACTTGTTTTACCTATTAAAGCCATTTATGAAAGATTTTCTTGAAACTTTACTAGCAAGTAAAGTAGTAAAATATTAGCTGTTTAGTCTGATCTCCTACAGAGTTTATAGGATCTTTCACACATTCCTACACCCCCTCAAGATCCCTGCGTTCAGCAAACCAGCGGCGTCTTGTATTGACTTCTCATAAGGACAGTAAATCACTTTCCGCTCATTCTCATTCACAACTTCTTCCTGGTGGAACATTCTTCCTAACTCGGTCCGGTCAACCACATCTCTCACAACATTCAAATTACTACTAAAACTCATCTCTTCTGTGAATACAGACAAACGAGAAACAATCCAAACGCTCTCTCATCTCTCAACAGGTAGTGGTCTAGTTTTTGTTGAAACCAGTATCTTTGTATCAGCACCTGTTGTATTATTGCTCCTGTATGACATATCACTTATTAATCCCTAAGCTCTTTGGATAAAAGCGTCTGATAAATGACTAAATGTAAATGTTTATCTTCTATTGTTTACCTGTTTATATCAACTTATGTGCATACTTTGCATAACTTAGTAGTAAGCCAGTCAGCAAATGTATATGTATGTATGTATGTATATTCATACCCAAAGGAAATTGTGCCGATATAACGCAGAAGGCTTTTAGTTTGTGAAATAAATCACAAGTTGTATCAGAATTGAAGTATTTAGTTATACATTTGGATCCCCGTTAATGTTTCAGAACCAAAGGATTTAGAAAAGGGTCTGCAAGTTAGTTTTAATTAGACACATTTTAGATTCTTTATAAAACGAAGCTGTAAAGATATATTTTCACTTCATGATTCTTTCTCATACCTCTTAATGTATGACAAGCTGGCCGAGTAATAACGTAGTTATCAAACCCTTAATCTGTTATATGAACAAGCACTTCAAATTTTGGATCATCATTGTCACATTTTATGTAAGTATGACTTGCTTAGGGAAATTCTTATTTTGTTTAAAAGTTTTGTTTGGTTTTTATGATAATGAAGGGTTTAGCTCCTCCTCCCTTGGATGATTTTATTCATTTTAAATCTATTGAACAAGAATAACTAGAGGTTCAGCTAGAGCCGATTGCTTAATTCCACATGGGAAAATGTATTGTGGTCAAGTTGTTTTTTCTTTCAGAGCATCCCATCAGTAGAATACCATTCCAAAATGTATCAGAGAGTGTACAAGATTTCATTTGTCCAAGTATAATTTTAAGATATTGCTTCTGTATATTTAAAAATGTGAACAATGAAGTGGTACCATTATATTTTTTATTCATATGCAATTGATTGTAATATCATGTATTTTTTAATATATATATGTATTTTCTTTATTATTAACTGAATATGGGGTTATGTTAAGGTGGATATCAATTATTATGGATTTGTTGTATTTTCTTTTTTAGTTACTTGGCCTAAGAACATCTGGCAAATGGACAGCCAATGATAACTAGTCTTCTGGCTAATTTTGGTAAATTTATATCCATGGATGTTTATAAATGTACACCGTCTCTTTTGAATTAAACAATAAACAACAAAAACTATGGAATGATTTTGTGGACTTAACTAAAAAGGTTGGCGTTTTCTATTTGTTTGTGACAAAATTGCGACATAATTCAATTGCAGATGCAAACCGTTTGCATTTACATTTATGCAAATGTGTAATGTCTGCCAAATGTAAAAAAGGAAAAGGAAAGTTTATATGTGAATGAATAACCTCTGGCTTGCGAGTTACGACCCAGCGATATTTAAATCGCAATTCCCCATATGCTATTTCACTTCCTCCGGAGCGAGTATTAAGCCTGCCAAAACTCAAATGAAATCGCAAATCTTTTTGCATTTAAATTTCCTCTGACTTGTACAGAAACCTGTCAATCAATGTCAGGGGTGGGCTTATTCAACGGGGCGTGTTTGTATCGGGAAGTGACGTCATTCACTGTCGACTGGAACTTAAGTAGCTACAGTAGGAAAATAATACAGCCAAACACATAAGGAGTGAAGTTAACGCATGTCGTTTTGTAAATTATTAAAACTGCACTCACAATTGACATTGAAAACGATGCAGTTCTCTGTTTTTATGTTTGGAAATAACTCGCGCTGGAACTCTGGGCTCAGAGCAGCATCACTTAGCATGTGAAACTTTGGTGCAGGACGACTAATCATCACCTTCTGCAACATTCTTCTACTCAGGACCTGAAGTGGGACAATCACATTGGATCTATTGCTAAAAAAGCCCAGCAGAGGTTGTACTTCTTACATGAGCTGGAGAAGTTCAACCTCCCACAAACTCTGTTAAAACAGTTTACTCAGCAGTCATAGAGTCTGTCCTCTGCACATCCATCACTGTCGGGTTTGGCTCATTCACAAAGTCAGACATCAGAAGACTACAGAGGACGGTTCGGACTGCTGAGAAGATCATTGGTGCTCCCCTGCCCACCCTCCAAGAACTCTATACACCCAGAGTGAGGAAAAGGGCTCAGAAGATCACCCTGGACCTCTCACATTCAAGCCAGCATCTCTTCACAATGCTGCCATGTGGTCGGCACTACAGAACACTGTAAAAACACAATAAAAATAGCTTCTTCTCTCAGGCCATCTACCTCTTGAACAGTTAAAGGTTTTTTACATGCACCTTAACGAACTTGTGACAATTTTTTTTTCGTGCAATTAATAATAAAGTGAAATCTTAAAAATATCCTGCAGATAATACACTATCTATGTTTATACAACTGTTTCTGTAAATCATATTTCATCTTGCTGTATATAACACATACCTTTCACTACAATAGTCTATTCTTATTTTTTACTTGTACATATTTACATACACACATAACTTTTCTCTCATAAGCTTTACTCTTATGTTTATTGTATTGTATTTCTTTGTTTTTTTTCTGATTCTTCTCATGTTCGTTGTTTATGGTTTTCGTTTTCACAGTACTCCGAAGTCAAAGTGAGGACATGATATTTATTGACTGTCACCATATGCTGCATCACGATGAATATGTGTTGTAAACCACAACAAAACATGTTCACTTTTTTATGAATAAAAAGCATGCTGCATAATTTTTGTTCATTATTCATATAATAAGTTAATAATAAATGATGTAAGTACGTGAATTCTACATCTCTTTATTTTTTTGTCTCATAACATAGTGAGACAAAGACAAACTTGTGCTCCATTGTTTAAGTGAGTTTGCTGGACACAGAAGTAGCTTTCATCTACAAATGACTCGATGGAGATGTTTCTGTATTTAAACATTCCTTTCATTTCCGAACAGCCTTTTGCACAACATGTGCCGTAAATGAGCCCATCCGGTGATGCACCAACCTGAGAAATGAATGTAATTCTGATGAGTCCACACTGCTTCAATATGACTTTTACTGGTAGCTCATTGAGATCACCAGACCACTGTTTGTGTTCAACTGTTTAACAAGCCCATTGAACCTCTTTAAATTAAACTTGTTAAGTAACGCAATTGTGATTAGTTGTAAAGATTATCCCTATATGAAACTTTGCATCTGATCCTTGTTTGTTCTTTTGGCTTTTAGCTGCAGTTAAATCCCTTTAGCAATAAACCGGTGTCGCCCTGACGGTGTGACTCTGGTGTTGGACTGACTGCCACCACTGCGACGGTGAATGACGTCACTTCTGGATACAAACACGCCCCATACATAAGCCCACCCCGCCATTTATTGACAGTTTTTATGTTCAAGTCAGAGGAAATGCAAATGCAAACAGATTGCGATTTCAATTGAGTTATGAAAGGCTTACTATGCGACGTAAGAGGAACAGAAATAGCATATGGGGAATTGCTATTTTTTTGCACAAACAAATAGAAACACATTTGCAAATGCAGATTCCAATTCCTTTTTAATTGAGTCCTCAAATGCACTCCATAAACAACAAACAATGTGAATCCCAGGCCAAATCCAGGGTCTGTTTCAATGAGGAGGTTCAACCACCACAGAGTAAGACGTGGTGTGGGTGATTTGTAAAGGGGCTATTTTTAGACAGTAAATAGGGGATAAGATTTGTTATCTTTCTCTGCGTTCAGCAGAACAAAAAAAATGAATACAGGTTTGAAACAATCTGAGGGTGAGTAAATGATGACAGCATTTACATTGGTAAGTGAGCTTTCACTTTAATGTTAATGTTAAACATGCTTAATGTTTAGTGGTTGGTTTTAGTTATATTTAAGATGTTTTTTGATGTTTGATAAAGAAAACAAAAACGTGTTCTTTACTAAAATACTTAGTCTTCAATGTACCTCAGTACTTCATTTTACCTCTGTGAAAAGGGGACAGCGATTTTTCTTTCTTTCTAGAGTGTACTGGAAAATGTACTTTGTTTCTTGTTGAAAACTTGACAGTTTGATTAATGTGAAGTGTTTTTTTTAAATATGACAAGATATGTTTTGTTTGACATAGAAAATAAACTCTACTTAATTAGTTTAAAGAGTAGTCTACTTTGTTCCCAAATTTGCAGTAAACCTCTTTATAAAAAAATCACATTTGTGAAAAGGGGAGACTGATCTATTTTGCAATGGAGTACAGTATGTGCATTTTTGTTGAAATTATGTCATGCCTCAAGTATGGACTTGAATAAATAATGATTTATACAAATAAATGACCCTATTGTTGTACCAACAATCTATTGTCTGTCTTTGTTTTCACAACTTAGTGTTTTGAGTACAACTTGCTTGAGAAATTTAAGGTAATAACTTTCCACACATTGTTCTAGTAATGTGAACTAGCAGACATGTTTAATTAACTGTTTTATTTGAGTTATCTGTACTAAGCCTAACTTAAAGACATTACATAGTTAGGGGGTCAGTTGTGGTCTAGTGGTTAGAGAGTTGGACTCGTAGCCAGAAGGTCACTGGTTCAAATCCCAGTCCCACCAGGAAATGACTGAAGTTCCTTACCCCTGTTTGCTCTGCAGTGATAGCTGCCCACTGCACCCTACTTGTAAGTCGCTTTGGTCTGCCAAATGAATAAATGTTATTGTAAATGTAAAGGCAGAAGCTGCAATGACAAGAGTCACAAATACACAAAAAGAGAAGTGAGAGTGAAACGGCTCAAGTTCAAGCTCAGCTTAAAGAGGACGAAACTCTTCTGGAGGCTACACTGTAAAGGGTAAAACATTATATCTACTCAATAGAATTATGGCAACAGATTACAAGTATTTTGATAAAAAACAACTTAAGATGAGTTTACACTCTTAAAAACAAATGTGTTGAAAACAACACAACATGTGATATTTATTACTCATGTTCTGAGTCTGCACAAGGACGACACATATTGAGTTAAATTTCACACAGAACATGTGTTATTAAATGTAACACACAAATGTGTTGCTTTAGTAAACACTTTAATATGTTATTTTGTGTGTTTTTAACACAACTGTGTGTTATTGAGTAATTGTTTAGATAAAATATAAACTTACAAATTTAAGAAACTTTTTATTAAGAAATCAAATAGACAACTACTGAATACTGTCCAAATACTATTTATTTGTTCTTTTATAAATAGTTGTTGAACTGTTTACCGCACAATAGTTAAACATGCACTTTAAACATAAATAACATAACATTCATTTTAAAACACTATTTATAAAATAATTAATTTAATCTCAATACATCATATGTTAAACACACTGTAAAAAGTGATTTTTTGATCTTGTAAATAATGGAAACATTATTCAAGTATGTTTTACACACAAAAACTATCTTGTCTTTTACTTGAAAATGGTATGTTTAATTCAGTACATTACTTGCAGTTTCTTTGTCATTTATTGTTCTAAAATACATATGCAAATTTAAATACAACCTCCTAAGTAATATTTACTAAGTGCTCGCCATCTAATCAAAGCACACCAAAAAATGAACAACTCAAGTAAAATGTACTCAATACAGTAATATAATTGATGCGCATGCGTCTTTGGCTCAGAGTCCGAACTGGCGCGCACAGAGGAAAGGAATTGAGACTTCACGACGGATAAAGTGAATTTTACCACGGTAAGTTATTAATATGGTCATTAAATAATTGAGGTATGTTTGCAGAAAAGTGTAGAGTCATTAAGCTATCTGCAGTCCCAATGGTTTGTGCCTAAGTTACCTTTTCTTTTTTATCGAGTTACGGATGCTCGCAGTGCTCATGTTAACAATATTAACAGATTTTTGGATAACGTTAAAACATAATCTTAGTTTTGTTTTGTTAAACACATGAATAACAGAGTTAAATCATTAATAAATGAAGCTATTAATTTAGTTGACAGACTTGCACCACCATCCGTTATTCGCAAATGGCATCTCTGTTGAAAACAATTGTCTTAAGTTTTCAATAACGTTAATCTTGTCAGACGATTATTGTAAAAATGAGTTTTAACATCCGTGCAAACTTTGCTCGAGGCTTTGCCGTCGTGTTCGAGCATTCTGTCCCAGAAAAGTTCGAGCTGCCGAAATGTAATAATCACCCTGTTTTTCGCGTATTAATCACACAGGATTAACGTTAGTTTTTAAAATGCACGTGTGGGCCTACATGGCAAATAGTACCTTGAACTTTATTTATGTTGTTTACCTATACTATCGGTTATGATAGCTATATATAGAAATCGATAAGACACTGCACACTTTTGCAATTACACAAGTCTAAATGCTTAGACTTGTGTAATTGCAAAAGTAAATCTTAATTACTTAACAATCAACCTTATTTAAGTTAAAGCCTGTATTTTTCATGATGTTCTTTTACTGACTAGCATCCACTTTACAGGTGGTTGATATCTACAAGCAGTTGGAGATTCTACTTTGTTTCCATGTGAATGTTACCCTTGAGTAAAAAAAGTTAGTATAGTTTAAAATATTATGATAAATGATTCAAAATACATGCCATGAATGAGACCGGCAAATTATTAATTTACATGACTGCATAACCACAGTCAATGAATTATTAAGGTAAATTTAGTTGTAAGCGTACTTCATATCAGTAAGATCAGTCCTTTTTTTTACAATTGTTAAAAAATGTATTCTGACATGAACATTTCTTACATTCTTTTACAGATATTCCACTCCCTATTCAAACTAATGCAAGGTAAGTTGGCAATACTTTATAACAGCACACTTCACAGATAGATAGCAATAAGTATGCATTCACATGTACATCATTTGTTTACTGTAGGTGCCAGACCATGAGGTGGTTATGTAAAAAATGCAGCTGTCAGTCAAACTGAAGACTACAGCTATTAAAACATTTAAGGCTCAAACATGGAAATGCAGGCCGTCAATCATCAATACCATGTCTTTATGCTGATTGTCCTTGTTCATTTATAACATTTAATGCCCTTCAGATACACTTATCCCGAAACCACACGGAATCAGACAAACCAAGTGAGGTGCTATCATTTAGTTGTCTAATATGCAGTTCAATTCCATTCTCTTCGGAGAAGCAATATTTTGAGCACCTTAGAAGCCATATGAGGAGGTACGAGGTAGTGACATGTGTGTTCAAAAACTCCAGCTTCAGTACAAACATTTATTCAACCTTTGCGACTCATAAACACAGGAAACACAATACACCCTCCATTGAAGATTTTAAAACTGAAGTCTTGAAAAAATACCCAAATCCTGCTGCTTTTCAAAATGATCTAGAGGTCTCTGATGATGACACAGAACTTGATGAAACTTTGGTTGATGCAGGAGAAAACTTGCCTGAAGTTGTAAAGAAGAAGTTTGGACAACTTCTTCTAAAGTTGCAAAGTAATTTCAATGTGTCAGGCAAGTGTATTGATCATATTGTAGATGACCTTCAGTTCCTATCTTCCTCTGCATCTGCTCCAGTTTTGACAGATGTTGTTGAGTCCACTTTGAAGAAACATAACTGTGAAGTACATTCAGCAGTTATCTCAGATTTGGTGAAAAATCTTTGTGAATCACACCCTTTAAGTTCAGCTTTAGGGAAAGATGGGGCTTTTTCAACGTCATTTAAGAGGTCACAATTCATGAAAGCACATTTTTCAGTCATTAAACCAGTAGAATACATACTACACAATAAAGACAACAGAACATTCCAGTATGTTTCAATACTGCAGTCGTTATTGCAAATCTTGAAGAATGTAGAGGAGAAAGACTTGTTCACTCAAAGAAAATCTGGATGTGCATCACATTACCAGTCCTTCCAAGATGGATCTCACTTCTGTAAAAATGATTTTTTTGCTGGAGATATGGACAGATTAAGTCTTATTCTGTATATCGATGACTTTGAAGTGTGCAACCCCTTGGGAACTTCCCGCAAGATCCACAAAGTCACGGCCGTCTATTGGATGTTAGGAAACTTTCCAGCATATGCACGATCAACACTAGCTTCTATTAATTTAGCTATTCTGTGCAAAGCAGATGATACAAAGCGATTTGGATTTCAGAAAGTTTTAGAGCCACTCCTGAAAGATCTTCAAAGCTTGGAAAAAGATGGTGTTTTTATTCCAAGTTTAGGAAAAATCATGAAAGGCACTGTGGTGAGCGTGGTGGCTGATAATTTGGGGGCCCATTCTTTGGGAGGATTCGTTGAAAACTTCACAGGATCTAATGTCTGCAGATTTTGTCTCGGAGAAAGGTCCCAGTTTCAGACCACAGAAGTAAGATCTGGACTTTTTCAGAGGAGAGATAAAGAGCAGCACACTCTGCATGTTGAGACGGCTTTGTCAAGTCCTATTTCCACTCCTTGCTATGGTGTGAAAAAACACTGTGCACTGTCTGAAAATCTTCGACATTTTCATGTAACATCTGGTTACCCACCAGATGTGTTACATGACCTTCTTGAAGGTGTCGTTCCATTGGAACTGGCGTTGTCATTTCAAGCCTTCATCAAGAAGAAATATTTTTCTCTTGTGGAGCTCAATACTTGCATTCAACAGTTCCCTTATAAGTGGAGTGACCAAACAAATCGTCCGCATTTGATTCCTGCTCATTTTGCTACCAAAAGATCTGTAGGAGGTAATGCACATGAAAACTGGTGTCTGTTGCGTCTGTTGCCTCTCATAATAGGTTTGAAAGTACCTGTGGATGATGAAATATGGCAGATGTTAATGACCTTAAAAGACATCGTGGAACTTGCAGTGGCCCCAGTTCATACTGAGCAGAGCATCTGCTACCTTGGCACTTTAATATCTGAGCACCGAAACAGATTTCTGGAAGTTTTTCCTCAAGAAAGGCTCCTCCCAAAACACCACTTTCTGGAGCACTACCCTGAGCTTATTCAGGAATTTGGTACTTTGGTAGCCCTTTGGACCATGCGATTTGAAGCTAAACATGGCTTTTTCAAAAAAATTGTCAGACAAACTGGCTGTTTCAGGAACATACTGCTGTCCCTTGCAAAAAAACACCAGCTCATGATTGCATTGCATCTCCATGATTCAAATGTGACAAAGTCATCACTTTCAGTCACAACAACTTCACAAGTCTCTGTGGATGTGCTAAAGGATGGCATAAAAGATTTGGTGCAACACAGGTATCCACATGTCACAGTGGTGCATGTTGCAAATAATGTGCACTTCTCAGGCACCAACTACAAACCGGGGATGTTGCTATGTCATGGTTTCACTGCAGACTTGCCAGACTTTTCTGAGGTGTTACAGATTATCTTGGTTTGTAACAAACTGGCCTTTGTTGTCAGACTACTAAGCACATGGTATAATGAGCACTTTAGGAGCTATGAGTTGGAACACACAAGCAACATTCAGATACTGGAGCAAAAAGAAATGGTTGACTACTATCCTCTGGCTGCATACACTGTTGCAGGAAGACGACTGACTACCTTAAAGCACTACATTTCCCCTTCTGTTTAGGTGCATGATTATCAAAGTTAATATTGTACTGTATTCATATTGTAATGAATTGTGTTAATATCTTTTTGTATCTGTTGCAGATGTGCACCCCAGCAAAGCTACGATTAGTTTTTGGAGAGAATGATGTTCGCAAATTGGTTCTGCCCTCAGGCATCCCCAGTACTCTCCAGGACCTTAAAAGTATAATACAAGAAACATTCAATATTCCAGATTTCTATAGTTTGATGTATGAAGACATGGAATTTGGGGGCCAGTTTTTCAATTTGGACTCAGTAGATGATGTGCAGGATAAATGTACTCTGAAAGTAGTACAAACTGAACCCGTCACCCTAAATCTGGTTGTTATGAATAGATCAACTCTACCAACAGAGTCCGATGCCAGGTCATGCAGTTCTCAGGACACTGTTGTGCTGACTCCTGTAAGTGACACTTACCTTTCTTCTGACAACAAATCCACCGGATCACAGGACACTGTTCTTCTATCATCCTCTGAGACTACCGCATCATGCCGTTCTCAAGGATGGCCAACAAAGTTTATAGTACCTACTTTCTCCTTTGATACTGAGCTCTTGCTTTCAGATGGAAACAAAGCCTACCAAAAGGACGGCACTCTCTTAAACAATCATAGAGTGACAAGTAGTGTCCTTGAGACACTAGCAGAAACAATATTTCAATACACTGCATATCCAACGGGTGTCCAAATTATGAATGTAGTGGAGATGTTGATTGAGAAGTATCCATGCCTTAAAGAGCCAGGGTCCTATAATGGACAATATGGATGGCAACAAAGGATTAAATATAAAATGGGAAATTATCGAGCCAAATTAAGAGGTAGCCAGCTTTCCTGCCCAGAGCTTGAGGTGAACCAAAAAAGGAAGACAAATGAAAACCCTACTCCAAAAGCCCTCAAAAGACCTAGGAAGGCTGAAGTAAATTACTTGCCACCATTTCCATTTGGGGAAACAGGAGAAAGTTTAGAGAAGGAGAGACTAGATCTCCTTAATGAAATTAGGAAAAAAAACAACAAAAACATAATTGGTGAGAAAATGGAGAAGACTTTCTCCTATCGAAGAACAGAAGTAGTTAAAGACTGCCCTGCTGTTAAAGATTTCATGGAGAGATGGCCAGCCCTTTTCTGTGAATCCGAGGTAAACTTTAGTTATTTTCTTTGTTGGCCTAATATGCAGTGATTTCAAATGCAATAAAAACAATTACCAGTGCACTCAACTCTAATCATCACTTGATTGTGTTACATTTTATTTTCTTTATTTTAGATCAAAAATGAATTCAGAAGAATCACCACAAATTCCTTGGAGCGTACATTCTTGGAAAAGCTGGACTTCTATACTCCAAAACTCCTGGCTTTGTTTGAGATGAAGGGTGGGGTTGCTGGCATAAGAGTTAGACATTTGCTGGATTCACTCAGCCAGGTAAAATGTAAAAAAAATGTACAATTGTGAATTTCTCATGTGATGATATGCTGCTTCCTGACTCTGTAAATATGTTGTTATATGTCGCTGTATACACATTTAATGTTCACTGCATTTACTTCTGTTTTTAACAGCAAGAAGATAGGCTTGAAGATAGGCGAGACGTTGTGATTCGCTGCCTCCTGTCTTTCCTGGGAGAATCAGCTGAGGAGCTCATTGAAGACCACCAGGTAGTATAGTTCAATTCAATTCAAATTTATTTGTATAGTGCTTTTTACAGTGTACAATGTTTCAAGGCAGCTTTACAAAAAACACAATGTTGAATGATCAATAAATTGAAACAAATCAAAGAAAATGCAATAATCAATTAATAGTCTAGTGCTGACTTTGTTTGAAGTTCTTGCATGGCCTGGCATCTATTGTAATAATTGTGTATGAGTCTCATTATTGTGTTCAATGTAAGAGTATAACTTAACATCATACAGTTACTGCTGAAGAAACTGCATATTGGGTTTAAATATGCAGAAAATGCTAAAGATACTTAAAGGACAACTCCGGTGAAAAATGAACCCAGGGGTAATTAACACATGGTTACGGAGTAGATCGTTATCTGGGATGCGTTTTCATGATAATTGAATGTAAAGAGTTTTATCTCTAAAAACAAATTAGCTTATAACGCTCAGAGATTAAGTTAAAGTAAATCGCTAGTTAATATCACTAACAAGGCTCAAATTAGCCTCACTCTACCACGGTAACATAATGAGGGTCCTTACATGCAAACCGAAGGATTGTGAACTGTGTAAGTGTACATTTTAATAAGTTTAATAAGAAGTTTAATAAGAAGATACTTTGTAAAGACAGTAAATTACGCGTATACAGACAGCAGCCATCTTGAAAAACAGTCTCGACAAGTCGAGCCACGAACTTGAACACAGTGATATGAACTGTGACTTGTTCAGTTTAAAAAAAAAATATTTTTATTTATTTATTTTCTCTGTTGCGTTCAGTGCTTTCTTCCAGAAACAACGGACCATATGAGATTCCAAGTCACAGTTCATATCCTTTAGTTCATATCACTTAGCACGCGTTCGTCGCTCGACTTGTCGAGACTGTTTTTCAAGATGGCTGCTGTCTGTATACGCGTAATGTACAGTCTTTATAAAGTATCTTCTTATTAAACTGTTTGTACACTTACAAAGTTCTCAATGCTTCGGTTTGCATGTAAGGACCCTCATTATGTTACCGTGGTAGAGTGAGGCTTATTTGAGCCTTGTTAGTGGTATTAACTAGCGATTTACTTTAACTTACTCTCTGAGCGTTATAAGATAATCTGTTTTTAGAGATAAAACTCTTTACATTCAATTATCATGAAAACGCATCCCAGAGAAGGATCTACTCGGTAACCTTGTGTTAATTACCACTAGGTTCTATTTTCACCGGAGTTGTCCTTTAAGACTAGTGGACAGTTTGTCTCAGAACAGGAACCCATTGAGGAAAATTGAAAAATTGATACTGTACAGTATTTTAACCACTTTGCACTGATTTGTGTATTTCACAGGATATCAGCATTGAGATGATTAAGGATACCTTCTCCACTCATGTCATGAAAATCATCGTACTGAAGCAGATCTGTAGAAGAGGAAGATGCCAGTATGTCTGATGTCATCATTGTTATCGAGGGGACTGAGATGCTACTGGGATGTAAAAATCTCGCAAATGCATGTCTTTCACTCATGGGCTTCATTTACTCCCTAAACTTAAGCTATCCCCCAAAGCTGAGAAACACCTTCGAAGTGTTTCAGAAAATCTTTCTGGGACTAGATGCGTTAAAATTTTCGCCAAAGGTTAACTCTTTGCATAGAAAGATTCTAATGTAATTTGCTAGTTGGGCACTACTTGCACTTATTGTACTGTTTTAGTTTATTTATCTTTTGCAAGAAAGGTTGTTTAGAAAACAACTTCAACTACAGTACTGTTTAACATAACAATTCTTATGCATTTTAAGTAATGCTATTCTGCTGGAGACCATAGATGCAGAGTTTTATTTTATGTTTTTGTTCCCTTATAGGTTTAATCTTAGTGAAATTAAAGTTAGCTTATGAAAGGCAGCTACTATTTGACATTATTTGCACTTTTACACTTTTATATTTGATATCTGCAACTGAGGTTGTTCTAAAATGTTTATGTTTTATGTTTATAGAAAGGTTTTATATGTTTAAATGTTTATGCATTTTAATGCGCTGTGTGGTTGTTCTAAAAATGTTTACTGGAGTAAAATGCACTACAGTGCACCATTTACCAGAACCATCAAACTGATGGAGTTTTACTATTTGTTTTATTTCATGTTCCCATCTTTAAGGAATATCATAGAAATAAAAGTATTCAAGTAAAATGTGTGTCAGTGTTATTTTATTGAACACCATTTAAATACATAAACAACATTAAGTAATTTTAAAATAATATTTAAAGTAAAGGTTACTAGGATTATTGTCTAAAAAAAACATTTATATGCATTACTTAAGTAAAATATATAAACAAACAGTCAATACAATTTAATGGGAAATTCCATGTAAACTTTACTTGAGATTTTCTAATTAAAGCTACAGTTCCTTGTGTTTTGTTTTTACTTGGGAATTCTATTGAAATTACTCACATTTTCTGAGTGAGAAAACTTTCCTAACTTTTTTTAAGTAAATCCTACTCCAAATTTTTTTCAGTGCATTAACAATTAATAAATTGTTTAGCTGAACTTGAATCTCAAATTGTTTTCTAATTGAACTGATCATATTAAGAAGACTTGAACTATACAGTACTGTAGAAATGCTGACATGTGACTTGCTTGGTTCACTTAACCTGAGACTTCTGCTGTCATATCACATGTTATGAACTGGCCAACTGGCTAACTTCTACTGATTAAACAGGAAAAAACATTCTTCAGTAAAACGCCCTTCGATTTATTACATTACACCCTGACTCCTGGGCTGGTCTTTATACATCATTAATTGTCTCAAAGTCCCAAGGGTATTGTTGAAATCTGGTAAATGTGCATTTTCTTTTTATGCTTCTTGGACATGGAATGAGCTGCAAAATGTACTTAACCTAGATGCACCTCCATCTTTGACCATTTTGAAATGTCTCTTGAATAATTTTTATTAGACTCTTGTAAATAATTTTGATTGGAATTCAGTCATCAATATTGATAATGTTATTTTGTGCTTCTTTGTGTGAAACTTTTTGTGTTGCCATCTTGACCAGGTCTCTCTGGAAGAAGAAATCAATTTTTTTTAATTTTCTTAGATAAAAGAAAAATTAAATAAAATGACTGTTCTACAGGTTTTACCTCTAAAATTAATTCTCCCTTTTTAAATTTCTCTCGGATCTGTTTTTCCCCCATATCTGCTTTAAGAAATGGACCGTCCTCTACCACCACCACGCACGCATTTCTTTTAAATTACTGCAAATTTGCGCCTGTTTTAAAATGCATTTATAACAAATACGTATTTTTTGAGAAATTTTGTTAATATTGTATATAATATCATCCACCCGCAGCGCCCGCGGATTTAACCGCCGTCCGCGCATCACTATTACACACTGACTTTCTATCATGGTCTATGGACCCCCTGAAGTTGCCTTGGCCACCCCCAGGATACCCCATGTGAAAAACTCTAGCTCCGCCACTGATTGTCACATCTCTTCAGGACTTTTCCAGTCATTCTGAGTCCTCAAACCTGATATTGTGGTACAGCAGCCTTTCACCAGTAAAGATCTTACACTGTTCAGAGTCAGTTCTTTGACTTCAATCAGAGGATTACTTAAAAGTGGTTAATGTTTGATCCAGTTTCCCGGACTTGTAAGATCTCTATCCATTTTAAAAACAAAGGTCCATGCTTTTAAAACTAGATGATAAAAGGATGAGGTACCACTCATATCTAGATCTGCCAACCTCATTAAAAACAGCTGCTTATCATTTTTAAAAATGTCCACTTTTTTCAATAAAGCAAAAGCTGCATCAGTCCACATAGTTTCTCTAAAATACAGCAATATTTGCGCCACTTGAAGTCTGAGGGTCATAATTCGACTTTTGATGTCTATTAGTCCACGTCCTCCTTTGTTGACTGGCAAATAAAGCACTGCTGCCTTTGTCCAATGATATCCAGTCCAACAAAAAGTTAATCAACTTCCCCTGAATTACGCAAACAACTCCATCCGATGGATTTAAAACAGTCATTTTGTGCCAAAACATTGATGCAATTAAATTACTTATTACCAAAACTCTTCCCCTATATGACAATTTTGGGAGCACCCACTTCCATCTTAACAATTTTTCAGACACTTTTTGCACCTTACCCTCCCAATTATTTTTCACAGATGTTTCTTCCCCTAGGTATACCCGAGAAATTTCAAACCTTCTTTTCCCCATTTAACTCCACCTGGGAGTACTGGAGGAGGTCTCTCATGCCAATCCCCAATAATGAAACCCTCACTTTTGCTCCAATTGACCCTTGCAGATGAAGCTTTTTCCTAAAGAAGTAACCTTTCTTTTAACATTTTGACATAATTTTCATTTTTAATAAACACTGTTATGTCATCTGCATATGCAGACACTTTAAAAGGCTTTTCTTCCAACCCTTCACAAAAAATCTATGTATGTGTTTGTTAATTTGACAGAGCAGAGGTTCGATTGCCAAAATGTATAGCTGTCCTGACAAAGGACATCCTTGTCTAATACCTCTATTTATTAAAACTGGTTGACTTAGTCCACCTCCCCTTTTAACATTGCTGATGCCCTCGTATACCAGAGTTTTATTGCAGACAGAAAAAACTCTCCAATTCCAAAAGCCTTAAGAAATAACAAATGACAAATAACAATGATCTACTCTATCAAAAGCCTTCTCTTGATCAATTGATAAAATCTCGATATCTTGATTGTCCATATGTGCAAGATCAATTACATCTCTTAAAAGAAAAAGGTTATCCATAATAGTTATTTTGGTACACAATAAGTCTGATTTTCTTGTATAAAAAAACTAAGATATTTTTTCAGACGATTTGAGAAAACCTTTGCAAGAGTTTTATAGTCTGTCACATAAAGAAATAACTTTCTTGTTAATATTTTTTGTGAACAAAATTGCAATACCCCCACTAACATTAGAGCCATGACTAAAGAAAATGTTTCCTTCCCAACACATTTTCCATTCTACCTCATTCGTCACATCACTATGTGTTTCTTGTAAAAAGATAATATACATGTTTTAAACTTGAATATACTCAGATAGAACAGCCCTTTTATTTTCATCCCTCCCTCCATTCATATTAATAGATCCTATTTTTAGACTCTCCATCAGAAAAGGAAAAACAAATGAGGAAAAAAAAATAGGAAGACATAAAGAGGGGACAGCTTAAGATGGAAAGGAAAACATACCCCTTGTGCCATTAAACCTGTTTACGTACTTTAGTCACACCTCTTCTTTTCTTTAATTTTGTCACCATTTTCTTTAGTCTGAACCTTTTCCTTATACTGAGTTCATCAAAACCTGCGGATCTCTGTATTTTAACAGCCGAGGTAATGAATTTATCAATATCGGGAAAATGACTTTTCACCACAACTGTCTGACCAAATGTCTGGTCTAGAAAATCATTTATTTCCGTTAGAGTACAACTGACCATCTCCTCCCTGAGAGGAAATATCTGACATCTCAGATAGACTTTCATCATAATTCTCCTCATCATCATCACTGCTTCCTTCCTTTTCATTATATGTTATTCTTCCTTCCTCCTGTGCATCAGGGAGGCAACTCTCACTTACAATACTCTTAACAACAACCTCAGGTGCACACGTAGCTTCAGCTACATCGCTGATTTGACTTTCTTCCCATATACACACAACCTCATCAGTTATATTTCCAGATTCTTCCGCATCTCTTTGATCAACAGCTTGTGCTTCCACTAATGGCAAAATGATCTCACTTTCGTTAGGACGTTCGTTTGTTTCATCCTGTTTTTTATTTCGACAACCATGTTTCTTATGTCCAATATTTCCACACTGAAAGCATTTCAGACTTCCAGTATTCGCATAAACATATAAGACTTTCCTTCATGCTCTACTCGAAAGGAAATATCCAAAGACGGTGCATCTAGAAATATAAACACCTGACATCTAAACGAAAGCACATGTTTCAGAGGTTGATTCTTACACCCTAGCGGAATCATTTTTATTTCGCTAGCGAGCTTTCCGAACCGAAGTAATTCTCGGTTTTAATTTCACCATTTGGAATGAACGGTGGTACATTGGAAACAACAACCTTTGTTGAAAGGGAAACCAGAGGGGTAATAACACAAAACACGCCACTTACCCACACGACGCTCTCAATCAATTGGCCAACCAACCTTTGCTCTTTCAAGAATATCTCGACGGCTTTATTCATCCAAAATATTTCCAAATCTAATTTGTTCGCCCAAAGCGACGAGTACATCCTCAACAGATGCACCTGTTTCAGGTATACACCTAACTCCATGGCGGAGTGAAAGTGAGGAGTCCTAACCGCCGGCGTGGGCCTCCATTCTCACACTCCGCCTCAAAGTAAAAAAGAAAAAGCGCTACCAAACTAAATTAAAAAGATATTAAGAAAAAGACATAAATAAGTAAAATAAACCCCAAAAAAGTTTTTAGACAAATACAATCGCTCTTCGATCTCACCCGTGAAAACTCACGCACCCCACGCTCCCGCCATGCGCACACACACACATAGAGAGAGAGAGAGAGAGTGAGAGTGAGAGAGAGAGAGAGAGGTTAAAATTGGCAACAAGCACACAGACTTTCCATCCCAGAGTCGTGAAGTGAGACAGGGCTGTAGTCTAAATCCTACACTATTTAACATTTACATGAATGAATTAGCTGGAGCTCTAGAACAGTCACCAGCACCCGGTCCGACCTTACAAAACACCGAAGTGAAATGCCTCCTGTTTGCAGACGATCTGGCGCTGTTGTCACCCACAAAAGAGGGTCTAGAGCAACATCTGGACACCCTGCACACTTTCTGCCAAACATGGGCCCTATCGGTTAACCGTAAAAATAACCCGAGACATGGTATTCCAAAAAAGCCCAGTAGCCAAAACCAATATAACCATTTCAAACTAAACAACGTGCCCCTAGAACACACCAAGAACTACACATATCTTGGTATACCCATTAGTAAAACAGAAAACTTAAACAAGGCTGTGAATGACCTGAGAGACAAGGCACGAAGAGTATTACGCAATCAAAAAGAACATCAAAATTGACATCCCAACCGTAATCTGGCTGAAAATAATACAATCAATTATAGAACCAATCGCGCTGTATGGAAGTGAGGTTTGGGGTCCTCTCGCCAACCAAGAGTTCAGCAGATGGGACGAACACTCAATAGAGACTCTGCAAACAGAAATGTGTAAAAACATTCTACGGGTACAGAGAAAAACTCCAAACAACGCCTGCAGAGCAGAATTAGGACTGTATTCTCTAATCATTCAAATACAAAAAAGAGCTTTAAAATTCTACACGCACCTTAAGAACAGCGACACAGACACACTCCATCACAAACCCTTAAGCCATCAAGAGCTGAGCCCAGAGAGAAACCCCTTCATCCAACTGATCTCACAACTAACTCTCTATCTCTTGAGAGAGAGAGAGCGAGAGAGAGAGAGAGAGAGAGAGAGAGAGGGAGAGAGAGAGAGAGAGAGAGAGAGAGAGAGAGAGAGAGAGAGAAAGACTTTTTACACACTTTCTTAAAACATCCACAAAAAGCAAGCACTATGTTATCCCCAAACAAATTGTATCATAATATACCCAGTCAACACGATGATGTCACAGCAATCTCACAGTAAGGTCACCATGAGTTTACAGAATACTCACGATGAGGTCAAAATGTAACCTCACATCAAACTCATCCATCCATGTTGGTAAAGTATACTGTGAGCCCTCAACTGCCATTTCTACAGTGATTTATTGTCAACACTGTTACCAGATAGTGACTGTAGGTGTTTAACAGTAAACTAATGCAATGACTGTTTGAAGGTTCTCACGAAGTACTATAAGTAGATAGATAAGAAGAATAGAATCAGTAAGAGAAACACAACATGACTGAAAAGAGTGATATATGTCTGCTGGGACTGATTCTTCTCTCTTCACTATTCACAGGTAAACTATACAACACATTTATTTCATCAGATTTCATTTCATTACTCTCACTGACATTCTGAGAAACATGTTCAGTTTCATCTCATGTCACATTTATCATAGAGTTCATGTGTCTTATTCTCGCATTCAGCAGTCTGATGTCAAGAGTCAATAGTCCCTTTCACACATACAGCCTTTACTGGTAAATTGCAAGAAAATTGTAGTTAACAGATCATGTGTGAACAGGACCTTTACTTTAAATCGGTACTTCCAATGCTTCAGTAATAGAAATAGTAACATTACGGGCAAATTCCAATGAGCGGGGATGTTTGAACGAAGAATGAAGATCTTTCATGAAGACCTTTAAGAGGACATACAACGCATGACGCGCAGAGTGCTTTGCCCAGTCATAACACTCTTGCATTTATGTACTGAAGTTGTTCAATACAGTGCCAAACACTTTCTCAGGTATTTGGCAAACTGCTCAAGACACTTGTGCACTTTCGGTGTATCTTTATGTTTGAAAATTTCTGTTTCTGCTTGCAGTTTCTTGTGTCTCTGTATTTGTCCTCATATAGTTCAGGTCAGTTTTAAAATTTTCCATCTCCCTGTTGTACCGCAAGGTTGGTGTTGAGTTTTGATACACCGTTGTTGCAGTTAGCGTTGGGTTCGGGAAAAAAATAAACGAGAGATGGATCATCTTTAGCCGCTCTTGGCATATTTATTTTTCATTGCTGACATATCAGTCTCATGGTCAGACAGCCATCAGTAAGAGTACCGTAAAACAACAGGTACAAACATAATAACTCAAATGCGTCTTCTGTGGCTTAAACTTTAGTGCCCCCTTGTGGTATGCACATATACACAAATACAGACCAGTACAGCATTACATTAATATACAACTGAGGACATAATGAACATATTTTAACAGTTGGGAAGTGTAGAGAAAGAAGTAAAATTAGATTGTAAAGTTTGAGTACAAACTTTATGTTGGCTTGAAAAAGCCTGTCCTGATGAGTTTGAAATATTTTGAAATATTTTATTTTTAAACTTATTCTAACATGATGTGAAAAAATGTGTGACCCCGGTGTGTAAAACCGGGCTTAGTATGTTGTTTGCATGATTAGCATGTTCGCTGGCATAATTAGCATGCTGCTAGTATGACACTCCAAGCCATGATTGAAACGAACTAACCCCCATGTCTCTACGATGTTTTGATAAAGAGATATAGGTATTGCAAAACGGTTGTTATGCTAACCTGTTTGGTTGCTATGGGTGTGTCTTAGCATCTGCCATTTGATGATACTCTAAGCTATGAGTGAAACGAACCAACCCCTGTGTCTCTATTATGTTCTGATGCAGATATATAGCTATTGCTAAAGGGATGCTAGGCTAACCTGTTTGGTTGCTATGGGCGTGGTTAAGCATTTTACAGATGATGATACTCTAAGCTGTGAGTGAAACAACCTACCCCTGTGTCTCTATGATATTCTGATGCAGAGATATAGGTATTGCTAAACGGTTGCTAGGCTAAAGTGTTAGGATGCTATGGGCGTGGCTTAGCATCTGGCATTTGATGATACTCTAAGCTGTGAGTGAAACAACCTACCCCTGTGTCTCTACGATGTTCTGATGTAGAGTCATAGGTCTTGTTAAATTTTTAATAAGTTAACATGTTTTGTTGCTATGGGCGTGGCTTCGTAGCTTAATGAAGTTTCAGGGATACTGATTGGTTGCCTTAGTCAAATGAGCCCACCCCCTTGTCTCTACGGCACTGTGGTGCAAAGATATCCATCTGGACTTTTTATAATGGGAGTCTATGGGAGGGGTTGCTAGGTTGCTATAAATGGTTGCTATGGGCGTGGCTTCGTAACTTCATAAAGTTTCTGGGATACTGATTAGTTGCCTGAGTAAAATGAGCCCACCCCCTTGTCTTTAAGTGGTTGTACTGCGAAGATATTCAACAAGGGACAGTTATAACGCCTCATATGGGCATATTTCCTCTTTCATTATAAGTAAAGGGGGAATTTAGGGGGGCTCTTACACCACAGGGGTGGAACAGACACCCCATTGTGATGCTCTTATAGAGCCTCCCAGAGTCTTCAAATGTGGTAACTTGCAAGTTTGTACGACATCCTCGCTTAGAGCTATGAGCCGTCAAAGTTTGTCCCAATGTTAAGTCTATGAGAAATAAGGTTGTTTTGAGAATCTGGTTTTCGAAAACCAGAATAACAATAATAATAATAAACAAGCTTAGAACAAAGAACAGTATATTACCAGAGAAAAGAACTGACAGGAAGCAAAAGCTGTAATAGTTCTTTGAGTTTAATAAGGCTGCTTGTGCATCATCACACTCATCAGCATTAATGAGATAAAACACAAAAGTTATTCAGCTTCAGTCACAGAAACAGAAGCCGGTGGAGCAGATCTCTCATCTCATGTTAGTTCACCCCCTTCATCTTTGACATGTCGTCTCACATGAGCAGATCTTTATTACCGTAAATACATAAAGTGACTGTACACCGTCCACCCCACACAAGAGCAGCACGGCACAGTGTTGGGTTAAGAGCAAATGTTTGACCCAAACATCAACAACACATTAGTTCAGAGCAAAATCACCAGTGTTGAAAAATGATCAAGTTAACTCTCACAGTGTATATATAAGAATTTTCTGTGTTCAGATATAAAATCACACCGCCACCATATTTTAAAAACATAACTCCGGTTGAACATCTGCTTGATGGCATCATATTACTGGCTGTGTAAACGCTGTCTTACCGTTAACTTAACATAATGCCATTGCTTGTGTGAACAGGACATTAACTGAATGACTTTACCAGTTATTTACCATCATTTCTGTGTGAAAAGGGAAAGAGGAACTAGATCACATGATTTACTCTCAACTCTTCAACTCTTTATGTCATTCAGGTGAGGAGATCGTCATTACAGAGCACTGATCAGGGCTGACCGACTCACGGACTCACTGACATGGCTGAGGAAACTCTTCAGTAACAAACATACAAACAGGTAAGATACATTTATTCTAGACAATGTACACAATGCTGATTTGTTTCTGCTGTATTCAGTGAAATAATATGACTACCTGTTGGATAAAGTTTTTGTGGCTTGAAAGATGGAGGAAAACTTCCACTGTAACTGTGATCTTTAATGAAGGCACGTCTGATGGTCCAAATACATTTCCCGTGTACAGAGCTGGGGAGTATTTTAAATACACAATAACATGCATAGAAACCCTGGGTGGGTTAACACTTAATACTTGTGTTGTTAAAGTGATTCATTTGGATGTCACTCTCATGGAGATCAGTGTTTCCTAAAATATCAGGAAAGTTTATCTATTATTCTGTGAAATATGGACAGCATATCTACATCTGTTTTGTTTTTTTAGTAAATGTTTGGTGCTTTCTTCAAAATCAATGCCACTTGGTTAAACATGTTTGGTTATGTGCAGTGAAGTTCATCCATTTTTTCATGTGGTTTAATTTCCCAAATATTATTAAAATGTATAACGGAGGAAAACACTCCTATAAAAGCACAGCGCTTCTTCTCTTTACAGGTTTTAGATAAAGATTCAGAAACACGGAACAGCATGTCCACTGCGGCTAAACAAGAGACAGCATGGATGGGGTTCCTGGACATCTTTCCTGTCATCGGGGCTGTTAAAGAATCAGTGGAGCTGGTGTTGGCTCTTTACGAAGGGAATGATGCAGTGATAAAGGAGAAACAGAAAGCTGCTGTTAACTTTGTTAAAGAGTCATTAAAAAGACGTGTGAAAGTGAGTCATATTTAAATATCCTATATTTAAAGATTGACCGATAATAAAGCAAATTCTTACAAAAAAAGTCAGCAGTCATAATCTTTGAAATGAACTGAGCTTCAAAAACAAGTAAAAATCCAAAAAAGATACACTCCTGTTATTATGTGAGTGCAGTTGGACATATCATGTTTTTTATGATTGTACCATTCTCCTGCATGAACCATCATGTGCGAGTTCTGTACTCTTTTTTGGTTTCAGTTTTGCTTTTGTGGATGTGATCGTCTCTTATGAGGCTCAGAGTTACTGAAATGAATTATTTTCATACAGCAGCATGGTCTACCATGTGTTATTCTTTACATAATGTATAAATATGGTTTAATTATTGGATGTCACAGTGCACCATAAGGCCAGCCCATGATAATAGTCTTTATTTACATTTTTTTACCTTTCCATTTTTAAAAGTTGACTCTAACAGCAGCGGCAGAAGAAGAAGCAGTAGCTTTAGCTGAATTTTCTGGACTCAGAAATGTGGGAGGTGTGTTATTTCTGCTCTTCTCACTATTCTAAATTTAAAATCAATGTATTTTAGTTAATTAATAGCAAAGACAAATTTAGTTTTTTCTTTTCTCCACAGAGGTCAGAAAGAAAATTATTATTGAACATGTGGTCCAAGGTTCCAAAAGGGGATCAAAACCACTAACTCCAGCTGAGAAGAAAGAGAGACTGAAGAAACTTCAGGAAGACATGTTAAAAAAGATCCATATCATCGATCCAGACTTTTATGAAGAGCTGAAGGAAGAACTCGAAAGGTCAAAAAGAGGCGAACATGTCTTAAACAATGACATTCTTAAATTTCATTGCAAAGTGCTGTCTAAGTTTATACAAGACAATGGTATTTCTAATCTACAAAGATATGATCAGATTCAGCAGGAAGTGAATGAATTAGGCAAACACACACTTTCCCAAAACACAGCAGCAGATATTCAGACAAATATGGTGTTTCACTTTGGTGAGGATGAATTCTATGTGAATGCGAATGGAGTGATGTATGGTGTATATTGCCGAGCACTGCGTGATGCTTTGTTAGTTGTTGGGACACATAAACCCAGATGACGTGACAGAACAGGAGACACAAAGGGTGAATTTTGTCATAGATAATATGAATAATTATGAAATCTATGTGGACGATTTTGCAAAAGTCAGATGGATTGCCAATCAAGCGGATAAACAGAACAAGTTTAGACAGGATAAACAAGAAGTTGTGAACATGTATAAAACTGATCGTGGGGATGACTGGTGCATTCGCATTCTGCGTGTAGTTCAACCTTTGTTTAGACACCCACAGTGAGTTTATTTCACCGGTTCGGGGGTTACCACGTTTCCATTCAAAATGTACACCTTGACAACATCCTAAATCTTAAAATTTGTTTTATTTTCCATATTTCCAACACAAGTAGTGTTAGAGTGTTGCCTTCCAATGCCTATCACGACAGTAATCCTCTCCAAAATCCTGTTTTTCCTCACCCAACCTATTAAACTTTCCCTTTGTTTGCCAAAGCCAGCGTTTTTCTGGAAATGTATTAGCTTTAATTCTGATGATTTGGTATAAAACAAGATTTTGCTTTATTTGACTTTAAAGCACAGTTTATAGCTTATTACACAGACATCCTTGCTAGTATTGTAATCTTTCATCAATTTTCAGATGATTCATTCTGATGATTGAATTATGATATTTTACCATTAATCTCATTATCTGATTACTGTTTCCAAATCATTTTGTTTAGCAAATCTCGTTGTGATCTGTTATATTGAATAGTGATTAATGCAAAGTTCCTGGAAAGCACAGAGAATGGTTTGTACAGAGAATGCTCTCAAAACATTCTCAGAACGTTCCGAGATGGTCACGATGTGGAGTTCTTTAAAGGGTTAGGGGACGTTATTTGGTGGACCTTCAAAGAACATTCAGCACATTTTCTGTTTTTGTTTGTCCTTGGATTACATCAAGAAAGCCCAATAACGTCTGTAAAACCCAGTCCAACATAAAACCTCACACTAACTGCAGTAAAAATCACCTGAATGCCTTGTTGAATATGAATTAAATGGAAAAGACAAAACATAGAACAACATGTGCTGACCATTTGCTGTTTGAAATGTTGGTCATCGATGATTAATCATGTGCCTGCATATCACTATCAGACTAAAACACAGATATAGGCATACACATGCATTCAGAGTAACATAACATCTGTCTTTGGACCGATGTAAAGTTTCAGGTTTAGCCACAAAAACATGTGAACAACAACCGCTAACATGCTGAACACATTATTGAAGAAAGACGATTTAAAAACGATGTGTAATACTCACTTCTTCCAGAGATGAAGCTTTATCGCGAACAGCAGGTACTGATCCTCTTTTTAGAATCCTTTTTTTGTCAAAACTCCCCAGCCAGCGTAGACACATAGGGCTCAGATGGGTTTGATGTGGTCTGTCTACTGGGCCTCATATGGTTTTGTCCGAGGGTTTCATGTAGGCCCCACATGGGTTAGTCCAGATGAAATGAACACTGTTTAGTGTGAATACTACAGGCTGATAAATGTGACACTGAATGTTGAAGTTTAGATAATGAAATGATAACAAGCAGAATCACTGATGAACACAGAAACAACAAGAACAGAAAGAAATAAAACAACAACTACAACTGACTTCAGCCACAATCCCAAAAACACCATCAACATCTTTACTTATTTATATTATTAAGAATAAATAGTTTTGTTCAGTTAAATATAACTGGTTTGATGTCAGCTGTTGAAACCAAAACGAAAGTGACCTAAACTGTAATTCATCGACTGGCCATTAGAAAGGAATCAATCCCATAGACCCCCATGTTTAAACGTTACCGCAGAAAATAAATGTTTATAGCCTGGTACAAAAAGTGGTTTTGGTCTAAAGAGCTCATTTTGTACTTCATGATAACTGTGAGGGGGACAACTGAGCCTGTTTTCACCCTCTACCCCTAAAAGACTCCATTTCCCATAATGCTCACCGCTCCTCACCTTTCAACAGTCTGCCCTCACCCACACCTGTCACGCTCTCCCTCATCAACTCTACCTCATATATGACCTCCAGTTTCTACACTTCTTTGTCTGATCCTGTCTACATCTTGATGGCTCATCTGTGTAAAGAGCCTCTTAAGATAGTTGATTGTGTCTGTGTTGATTTACCTACCTGTTGTGCTAAACATACTTACCGAATCGTGAAAAATAAATACTAACTTTATTATTCTTACACCAATCTTGTGTTTTGTGTGTTTAAAAAAGATATACACCATTGCAGGTATGTACAGTCTGTGTCCCTGTGTGTATACCCTGACAGAAGACTAAACCCTAAAATACAACTACAACAGGATTCTGTCAGGGTGTACACACACACACACACACACACACACGGGCACAGACTGGCACTGGAGGCACCAATTGAGTAAAATGGTGTTTACAGTTTTTCTTAACATGCAAAACAACAGATGAGTGCAAGAATAAAAGTTACTTTCATTGTATCAGGGGTGTCAAACTCAGTTCCTGGAGGGCCGTAGCTCAGCATGTTTCAGCTCTGAGTTTGACACCTGTGGTGTAGAAGATAAATGGAGAACAAAGTGGAAAACTGGACTGCTTGTGTGGTGTAGAGTTGATGAAGAAGATCGCTGACAGGTGTGTGTGATGCCAGATTGGTGAGATGTGAGGGATCTTGGAGTGTGATGGGAAGCGGAGTCCTATGGTGGTGGAGGGTGAAAACATATGGGAAAAAATGTTTTATTCATTGTCACGATTTTGCCTTTGTTTACAACGTCTAAAGCGAATTTCTTTCCTTCCAGCGTTTCCTCAAATAGCGCAGTACAACAGAGGCTAACATAGTGTGAGCAGTGCAGTTGTTTATTACTTGCTTATCTCTTGACCCATTTTTTTTTTTTAAACTAAAATCTTTTCCATTCTGAGGATTTGATTTAGAGGCCAAATTGGTGCAATGAACCAAGATGCAGCAAGATGCTCGTGTACAGCAGAAATGCAATGAAAGCTCTTTGAAAGGTCAACCAGCTTTATTGCAGATGTTCAGCTTTGAGATTTAAGTTATTTATGAAACTTCATACAACTGATATTTGACGACTTAATTTCATCACCCCGATTCTATTAATTAAATCATTTGTGACCTTAATTTTTTGTTTAAATATTCTAAAATATTCTATAGCTTTCCTGTAGTTTCCTATAGCTCAGTGGTAAGAGCATTGCGTCAACAACGCACGGTTGTGGGTTCGATTCCAGGGGATTGCACATACCTAAGTATACATGAATAGGATAATGCAATGTAAGTCATTTTGGATAAAAGTCTGCCAAATGCATATATGTAAATGTAAGATTTAACATCCCACCAACAGAATCCATCACATGCAGATAAGATATAGATCTGCTACAATAACAATTGATTAAATACATTACATCTTCTATTTTGTTTTAAAAAAAGGGTTCTATTGATTTATTTAAGCAGGGTAAACATTTATTTTAGTCTATTTTAGGAGTAACACAGAAATCTTTGAAGGCACTAAGAACAGCTGAGGTTGAGGACGTAATTGCACTGGCCCTGAAATTTGCCTTCACACCTGACACAAAAATGGTAACTACAGTACCAACCCGCATTGCAGTTAATTTCGAGATGAATTTAAATGATGAAACTGAAACTTTTAATTTAACTATGAGAACATTTAATGAAGGTAATCGTCAGGAAACGTTATTAGCAGCAAGCGCCCTGTTACAGTTTGTCTCCGTTGGTTTGGCTCATTTCTTAAAACCGAAATAACATTCTCAAAACAACATGGACAAACCTCCAAACCACTGGGCAATTGTTCTCAACAGAATAGAATTTCTCATTCATTTCAAGTACATCTTTGCAAATTATTTAGTACAGGAAGCCTACATTTAGCATCATTTCCAAGTGAATAGATCTTGTTGATCTAAACTGATTGTTGATTCTCAGTCTAAAGCCTGGCTCAGACTATAGGAGTTTTAAAATCATAAAAGATTAAAAATCTGATTGCAGCACACACATAAAAAGAACATTTGAGCTTGTTTATTAATTTAAATAAAATAATCTGCACACTCATCACTGTACAAATAAATATATACTACACATATTTTACATATCCATAGGATCATACAATGCAGTTTTGTAAAAGGAGATAGTAACCATTTTAATGGGTTTATTATTTTCAGATGTTGACATCACATCTAGAATAGAATGCCTTTATTGAATCTCTTTTATAGCATTACAAAAATAGGTTGGCCCTTTGTAAACTCGCTTTTCTGAAAAACTTTGGTGGGTAAAGTTGTGTTTATAAATAAGACTAAATAAAGCAAGTGCAAAAATAAAAATTAATCGATTGGTAGTTTGTTTATTTCATTATTGCACATCAAAAGACATTCTAAGACACCCAAATACAGGATAATATTAAAATTATCATATCAAAGGACGCCGCTTACGTCATCTCACCACAAAGGGACATCGCAGTTAATTTCACGTGATCTATTGGTCCTGTTATGAAAAAAGTGTAACTGTACCGTTTTAACTGAACTACCGCTTGTCCGCGGTGAAAATGAAATGTTACTGTAATAATTAGTAGCAAGGGATTTATACTTTATTGTAAAACTGTAGTAAGGTGTGCAACATTCAATCCTGGAATGCTGTGTCTTGTCTGTCTGTCAGTCCACAGCCATGGGAACATATTTTGAGCAGGGGTGCTATAATGTTTTTTTGCTAGGGCTGAAGTTATGACTGCGCTTTGGGCGAGCCGCTTATATTTAATGTTAATAAATAACGGAAGAAAACAATTGTCGCTGCCGAGAATTAAGATGAATGCCAATTTGATTCTAAGATACAGCATAAAAACAAACACATAAACGCCTGTTATATTTGTGCCTAAAGCCAAATAACAATCTGTTGAACGAAATTACAAGCTGCGCGTTAGGAGTTAACTTCTCCCCTAACATTTAAACCGACAGCTCTCTTCCTTATTTGTGCGGTTGTGGTATGTTTTTGAGGATACATTATAAAAACGATCATGTTGTTGCGACTAGTTGTTCCTCTATCTCCGCTGTACAACGTGCCCTTGCAGGAGCTTTTGCAATCGACATTTTTGAAGGTCTGTCAGTTACCTCCGTCACCTTGCAGATCTGTCTCTCATTGTCTGTAGCAAAAGTACCGACGTCATCATCCCGATTTAAAATCCTAAATATCAAACATGTTTGATACATTTTACATTTAGTCATTTGATATGATCGGGGCGGCTAAGGTTCAATCTGTGAATGCCTCACATTACGTGGTAATCTGGGCCGAACCTTGTGAACCTATGTAAAGAGCTTGACCATGAAGGACCAGTAAAATTTCTGAACATTGAGACACCTGGTCAATTAAATGAATAAGGGCAACAGCCTGCTCGAGGAAGAGGCCGAGGAGCACGAAGACACCATGATGTCCCGGATGAAATTCGGGCCACAATTAAAGACCATGTCATCAACCATGTCATCGACCATGGCCTAACAATGTCGGAGGAATGTCGCCGAGTGCAGCCTTATCTGCCTTGCTCTACAGCAGGGCTACTCAAAGTCCGGACCCGCAGGGAATTAAATCCGGACCCGCTTGTTTGACTTGTGGCGCCGGTCCGCTCAGACCAATCTACGCATGACATCACATGACCGTGAGAGAGTGTGACGAGACCCGCCTGCTCTGTATGATTTTGAATCGCTGTCGCGATAGTGCGATGTCAATTGCTTCCGTGAATTCCAGTAAGCGTATGACGTTTGACGTAATCGAGCGGGATAATAAAACGACACTTCACCGAGGTCCGTGCGCGGAAGAGATGTGCGCATGAGCAAAAATGTCACCCGCAACCGCTGCTTCAAATAAATTATCCACCCGCCCGCACGTATAATTTTCACTGATATAGATATCCGCATCCGATCGTCACTTTAATTACTCTAATTCTTTGTTGTAAACATGATGTTATCATATTCAGTGACTTTAGAACTTATCTGACAATCTCTGATGGTACAATAATACGCTGATCGTAAAATGCTTTTAAAGGAACATTTATTTATAAAACAAAAGTTTGTCTTTGGCCAGATTACCCTACATTTTCTTAATAAAATAAACACAGGCGTTGCTTCAGAATCCGTGTATCATTCGTTCTTTTCATATTCAATTGAGATTCCAAAATCGTAAAATTAAAAACGGTTTGTTATTTAGTTATTCGTTTATAAATGTAATACCAAAAAACAAATAACGGGTCATTTTTCGTACTTTTGATTTAATACTCAGATCAAAAATAGGAAATGAAATAAAGGGGGCACGACCGATTTTGATATTTAATTTGTTCGATTTGCGTGAGCCGGAAGTTATCTTCGTGTGTGTGTGTGTGTGTGTGTGGGCGTGTGTCTGTTGGCGTGTCTGTGTGTTTTTGTGTGTGTGTGTCCGCGCGTTTGTCTGTGGGCGTGTGTGTGTCCGCGCGAGTGTCTGTGCCTCCGTGCGTTTGTCTGTTGGCGTGTGTGTGTGTGTGTGTGTGTTTGTCTGTGGGCGTGTCTGTATGTGCGTGCGTGCGTGCACGCGTGTTTGTGTGTGAGAGAGTGCACAGAGGATGGGCTGCTGCTTGCTGTCATGACATGCTGAATGCCCCTTGAGATGACCGTGAACTTCACGTGGAACCTCCATCACCCACTCCCCTTATCATCCTCAATATTACTTTGATAGAACAGTTTTTTAGGCAGCCTATCTCCATCATGAATATTAATCACATCCAAAAGTACCTACATGTTTGAAAGTGCAATATTCTAGTGCAGAGCATGTAATACGGTTTATGCATAATGAAGTAAATTACGTGTATATTTGTAAAAAGCATAGTATACACAGTTTTGTTATACTTTGCATATATATAATTAACTGTCCCTCTTACCTCTTATGTATATACATTTTTTTCTTCACTGATGTATTTTATTTTTATTCTATATATTGATTTTTTTCCATTTCCTGTGTTTGTCTAAACTGTATTTTTTCATTCTGAGCTCCTGTAACCAACACACGTTGCTTGTCTGTGTGCGCACAATTGGAAAATAAAGCTTATTTGATTTTTTTCTGATCAATTGCTCTTATACACTTTATTATCCTCAGCCAGTGCGTTATACACACATTATATTACTATGTAGTTACATGTATATAGATTTATGTAAACTTTGTCACTTGTTGTATGTAAAACTAAAAGTCATCTCAGGGGGCATTCAGCATGTCATGACTTAGACAGCAAGCAGCAGCCCATCCTCTGTGCACTCTCTCACACACAAACACGCGTGCACGCACGCACACACGCACATACAGACACACACACAGACACACACACACACGCCAACAGACAAACGCACGGAGGCACAGACACTCGCGCGGACACACACACGCCCACAGACACACACACAGACAAACGCGCGGACAGACACACACAAACACAGACACGCCAACAGACACACGCCCACACACACACAGACAAACGCGCGGACAGACACACACAAACACAGACACGCCAACAGACACACGCCCACACACACACACACACACGAAGATAACTTCCGGTTCACGCAAATCGAACAAATGAAATATCAAAATCAAAATCGGTCGTGCCCCCTTTATTTCATTTCCTATTTTTGATCTGAGCATTAAATCAAAAGTACGAAAAATGACCCGTTATTTGTTTTTTGGTATTACATTTATAAACGAATAACTAAATAACAAACCGTTTTTAATTTTACGATTTTGGAATCTCAATTGAATATGAAAAGAACGAATGATACACGGATTACCCGTGTATCATTCGTTCTTTTCATTTTCAATTGAGATTCCAAAATCGGAAAAATAAAAAACGGTTTGTTATTTCGTTATTCGTTTATAAATCTAATACCAAAAAAACGGGTCATTTTTCGTACTTTTGATTTAATGCTCAGATCAAAAATACACTGTAAGACCAAACAGTAAAACTTAGATAAATAAAATGGGTTGTAATTACTCAAAAAAATAAAAACGTTCATTCGCCTTAAATTTTCTGTGTAATTAAAACGAAAGTGAACTTCTAAGTGTACAGCACTCAAATGCTTTAATTTGTTTTTGTCAGTGCACTCAAATAGTTTTACTATACTCAATCCGTGTATCATTCGTTCTTTTCATATTCAATTGAGATTCCAAAATCGGAAAATTAAAAAACGGTTTGTTATTTCGTTATTTGTTTATAAATGTAATACCAAAAAACAAATAACGGGTCATTTTTCGTACTTTTGATTTAATGCTCAGATCAAAAATAGGAAATGAAATAAAGGGGGCACGACCGATTTTGATTTTGATATTTCATTTGTTCGATTTGCGTGAACCGGAAGTTATCTTCGTGTGTGTGTGTGTGTGTGTGGGCGTGTGTCTGTTGGCGTGTCTGTGTTTGTGTGTGTCTGTCCGCGCGTTTGTCTGTGTGTGTGTCTGTGGGCGTGTGTGTGTGCGCGCGAGTGTCTGTGCCTCCGTGCGTTTGTCTGTTGGCGTGTGTGTGTGTGTCTGTGTGTGTGTCTGTATGTGCGTGTGTGCGTGCGTGCGTGCACGCGTGTTTGTGTGTGAGAGAGTGCCCAGAGGATGGGCTGCTGCTCGCTGTCTAAGTCATAACATGCTGAATGCCCCCTGAGATGACTTTTAGTTTTACATACAACAAGTGACAAAGTTTACATAAATCTATATACATGTAACTACATAGTAATATAATGTGTGTATAACGCACTGGCTGAGGATAATAAAGTGTATAAGAGCAATTGATCAGAAAAAAATCAAATAAGCTTTATTTTCCAATTGTGCACACACAGACAAGCAACGTGTGTTGGTTACAGGAGCTCAGAATGAAAAAAATACAGTTTAGACAAACACAGGAAATGGAAAAAAATCAATATATAGAATAAAAATAAAATACATCAGTGAAGAAAAAAATGTATATACATAAGAGGTAAGAGGGACAGTTAATTATATATATGCAAAGTATAACAAAACTGTGTATACTATGCTTTTTACAAATATACACGTAATTTACTTCATTATGCATAAACCGTATTGCATGCTCTGCACTAGAATATTGCACTTTCAAACATGTAGGTACTTTTGGATGTGATTAATATTCATGATGGAGATAGTCTGCCTATAAAACTGTTCTATCAAAGTAATATTGAGGATGGTAAGGGGAGTGGGTGATGGAGGTTCCACGTGAAGTTCACGGTCATCTCAAGGGGCATTCAGCATGTCATGACAGCAAGCAGCAGCCCATCCTCTGTGCACTCTCTCACACACAAACACGCGTGCACGCACGCACGCACATACAGACACGCCCACAGACAAACACACACACACACACGCCAACAGACAAACGCACGGAGGCACAGACACTCGCGCAGACACAGAGACTACTGAGAGCTAGAGACTACTGACATTAATCCTCTTGAGTCAAGATATGACACCGATGAATTGCAAGCTCAATTGAGGAACAACTTGGCTTCTTTGTTCTGACATGTAGGCTGGATCTATACTTACTGGGTAAATTGGCTAGTAACCAATACACTGCACAAAGCTTGTGGATCTTTCTAGCTGTGCCTAGAAAAAATTCAAGAAGCCAACCCATCGCCACCTGGAACGTACATGTCTCATGAAGACGGAATGTATTTCAAACAAAATGAGGTATTGTCAGAAGTAGGAGAGCTGAAATTGTCACTGATTCTGTATGTGGATGACCTTGAACTAGCAAATCCTTTAGGCACAGCTAGAAAGATCCACAAGCTTTGTGCAGTGTATTGGTTACTAGCCAATTTACCCAGTAAGTATAGATCCAGCCTACATGTCATACAGCTAGCTCTGCTATGCAAAGTACCAGACGTGCAGAAGTGTGGTTATGAAAGTGTTCTGTCACCTTTGTTCAAAGACTTGCAAACTCTTGAGCAGGATGGTGTTTTCATTGAAAGTCTCGGTCAGTGCATCAGGGGCACTGTGTTGTCTGTGGCAGCTGATAATTTGGGTGCTCATGGTCTCGCAGGTTTTGTGCAGTCTTTCCGAGGACATTATTTCTGTAGATTTTGTTGCTGTACTGCAGATCAAAGACAGGCCAGTGAAGTTTCTGAAGGAGAGTTTAGCATGAGAACCAAGGCCTGCCATGATCTTCATGTGCAAAGTGTTGTGCAAGGAGAAAATGTAACCCATTTTGGTGTTACAGGTGAGTGTGCTCTCAGCAAGGCACTGCAGCATTTTCATCCCATTACTGGATTCCCACCTGATATTCTGCATGATTTGTTTGAGGGTGTTGTGCCTGTTGAGTTGGCCTTGTGCATCAGTGAAATGATTCGAAATAAGTATTTCACCCTTGAAGATCTAAACAAAAAAATTTGCACATTTCCATATCAGCAAACTGATAGGCTTGATAAACCTCAGCAAATCTCCAAAAATGTTGCTGCCAAACGAACCATTGGTGGGAATGGGCATGAGAATTCCACTTTGCTGAGGTTATTACCACTTATGGTAGGAAGTAAAGTCCCCGAAGGAGATGAAGCATGGGCCATATTGATGGACCTTAAAGAAATTGTGCAGCTAGTGTTGCCTCTGGTTCATCTGTGGACCATGAGATTTGAGGGAAAACACCGCTTTTTCAAAAGGGTAATGCATGACACACAGAATTTCAAGAATGTCTTGAAAACCCTGGCTACCAGGCATCAGCACATGATGGCGTATCACTTCAATGCTCCATTTTTTTTCAAACCCCACATACAGGTCTCAAGTGTTACTACTGTCCAAGTCACTACTCTGCCTCAAGTGGCAAGAGACTTCATAGAGACCAAGACAGACAGCCAAAACATATACAGTACATCAAAAGTCTCTATTGATGGCACAGAATATGCAATTGGAATGTTTGTTTCCGCAGGGCAGGCAGGAGGACTTCCAAAATTCAGCAGGATTGAAAATATACTGCTTGTGAACAACTCTGCTTCCTTTCTTTGCAGGAACTCCGAGTCCTGGTACAGAGAACATTTAAGATCATTTGAGCTGACATCATTGGACATCTTCTCTGTGCATCAACTGTCAGAACTAAATGACACAGTAAGTCTCACTGCATACACTGTCGGTGGACATTTGCTGTTAACACAGAAAAGATCTATTTTGATCAGAGATTTGGAGGATTAAACACATTTAGAAATGGGAAAATATACAGTCACCTAGAACAGTTTGTTGTCAGAATAATGTTAAAGGTATACCAAAAAAGAAAATTCTTATTTACAAACGTAATGCAATCCCATATGTATATGACTTTATTTCTTCAAATGAACAAAACAAATGAAGAGTCCATATAACAAGTGAATGAGTTCCAAAAAACAAACATGCGTGTTATGGTTGACTGAAAGCGATGCTTTCAAGTAAAAAAACAACAACATTTAAACAATAATTTTACTCCAGAAGACATCGATTAATCTACTGTCATTGTACGGATAGCATCATTATTGCTCTATGTGCTGTTTGAAGTGTTAACTCTTCAAAACCCATTCACTTGTATTATATGGACTCACAGAAACTGATTATTTTTCTAAAAATCTTCATTTTTCTTTGTAAAGAAAGAAAGAGAGTCATATACACTTTTTTGGTGAACATTCCATTTAAACTCATTCATGCATTCTTTATTTTCTTTTAAACAGGAAGAATGGCAGCTCAGAACTTCCTGCTTCATGTCCATATCTCATCAGACATTGTGAGGAAGATGACTCTGTCTTCACGTCCAGAATCTGTGAATGATTTAAAAACAATGATAAAAGAGAAGTTTAAGCTAGACTTTGACTTTAACCTATCTTATGAAGATCCAGATTTTGACGGGCAGCTATGCTCCCTTGTAGACATTGAGGAACTTCCACAAAAGGCTTTGCTAAAAGCTGTACGATCTGAGATTGATGCAAGTTCAGTAGTATCAGATGACACAATAACATTGCCCCATGCTGTGACTCCAGACAGGGCTGAGAGATGGCCTTATGTTTTTCCAGTGCCCACTTTTTCTTATGAGGTAGAACTCATACTTGGTGAGGGAAATGCTACATGTGAGAAAACAGGGAAGACTCTCAAGTTATCCAGGGGACAAAAACATGACATTCTTGAGACCCTTGCAGCCAAAATGCATAGTTTCAAAGCATACCCGAATGATAAAGAAGTATCAATGGTAGCAGAAGCACTTGTCACCAAGCACCCTAGTCTAAAAGAGCCAGGATCTCAGACAGGGTGGTATGGTTGGAAAAACAGTCTGAAGTTTAAGATGGGAAATTACCGCACTAAATTGAGTCGAGCAGGATTTCACGAGGTTGCTGTAAATTGTGGAAAGAGGAGTAGAAACAACCCGGACAAGCAAGCTCCTCACACAAACATCAAACGCCCCAAGAGGGCAGAAGTGAATTTCCTCCCTAACTTCCCAATAGGCGAAGACACGGCAAGCCTGGAACAACTTAGGCTACAAATTGCAGAAGAAGTTAAGAATAGTGACAAAAATCTTGTCCTGATTACGAAGTTAATGCAGACGACCTTTGCCCTGAGACGCAAGGAGGTTATCACTGAAAACCTACCTGTTGGTGATATCCTGGAACGCTGGCCTGCCTTTAAAATGGAGTCACAGGTAAAAATATTTTTCTTACTACACTTGAAAATGTGTTATTTATGGAATAGTTGACCCAGAAATGAACTTTTGCTGTTATTTTACTCTCTCTCTCTGGCCATGCAAGATGTAGGCGACGTTCTTTCTTCAGTATAACACTAAAGATGATTGGTAACACTTTACTTGAAGGGGTGTGCATAAGACTGACATGACACCTTCATAATCATGACATGACACATGTCATGAATATGAAGTAGATTTTATGCATGTTTATGACAACTGTCATTAAGTGTCATTCGCTCAATTATGACATTTTTAATGCAAATATGACATTGAGTGAGATGTCTTTGTTATGACACCTTGACATTAACCAATACATCATAACCTGTCAGTGTCTTTGTAATGACAACTTGACATTACTAATTCAACATAAGTTGTAAATTGTCATGTGGTTGGTTTTGACATTGGCTGTTATGAGGCCATTATAACTGTGTCATGAATATTTTTCTTGACCTCAACTACAGTGGTACACATTGAATTTGTCATTAAAATGTTATAATGGCCTTATGACAGCCAATGTCAAAACCAACAACCTGGCAGTTTAATGTAATGTTAACCCATAAAGCTAAGTGGTTTATTAAGTTTGAAAATGAATCTGCTATGTCAAGTTTATGACATATTTATGGCAGTTTGTGTTGTCCTAGTAATGTCAAGTTGTCATGACAAAGACACTGACAGGTTATGATGTATTGGTTAATGTCAAGTTGTCATAACAAAGACATCTCACTCAATGTCATAATTGCATTAAAAATGTCATAATTGAGCGAATGACACTTAATGACAGTTGTCATAAACATTCATAAAATCTCCTTCATATTCATGAGCGGTGTCATGTCATGATTATGAAGGTGTCATGTCAGTCTTATGCATACCCCTTCAAGTAAAGTGTTACCAGATGATTTTTAGCTTAACTCATGGTCCTTGGTGAGTCATAAAATACAGGTCAACAGGCCGTCACTTTGGGAGTCAAAAACATAAACAAGCAACACAAAACTAATACCTGTGACACACAAATCTTAAAGATCCAGACTCGTTTTCCTGGTAATGTTATCACCAAGGACCACAGGTTCACAGCTAAAAATCATTTTTAGTGTTCAACTGAAGAAAGAAAGTAACTTACGTCTTTGATGGCTGAAGGGTGAGCAAACTGACAGCAAATTTGTATTTGGGGTTCTTTTTGGCAGTTCGAAGTTCAAAATGTTATTTTGCATCACGTTTTTTTTCCTACAGGATCACAAATGTATACTGTGTACATACCTTGGCTTAATCACTTATTAATTTTTGCAGATCTGTTCCGAATTTCATAAAATTACAAATGTCAACCTGAAGAACCACTTTTATGCCGTGTTGGACCAGCATGCTCCCCGTCTTCTAAGCTTGTTCAGAAAGAAAGCTGCTCGCACAGGGAAAGTGTCTGAAGTACTGAGTCAGCTCTTCAGGATATATGACCTCCAGGTCAGTTGGTTACACTTCTTGATGCCTGATAAAGAAACTGCAGTGGGTTTTTAAATATTTTGGTTGTACTTACAGACATTTGAGAGGTAGATCCATAGTATTGTGTGGCTGTGCAGATTATATTCCATGTTAAATCAAGATTCTCAAACTCCAGTCTCTAATTCTCACTCTGAAGGAAAACGTGGACGTCCATGTACGACGAGCTGCCGTCCTCCGTGCTCTCCCCACCTATCTACAAGAGGACGACTCCAACTTTCTCAAGACGTGGGATGTAACCGTTGCACTGTTTGATTACCAATAATCTCCCTTACCATTCAGATGTCATCCTGGTTCTAGTTCCATGTTTTTAATATATTAATTAGAATTGTAGTTACTGTATGGGATAGAATGGTTTGAAATAGATGTAAATATATGTCACTTATTAGCAATCATCCTTTGGAAGTTTAGAGTAACAGTTCTCTGTTCTTGTCTTCAGGTTGAGCAATCTGATGAACCAGACATTGATGCAGTACCACTTGGTCTCCTCTCCATTAGTGGCAATTCATCAGATGCCACGTTCTTCTGCCCAGAGAAGATTGCAGTTGTACTTGAGGGTACCATGGTTATTGATTTTTCCACATTGGCTGATGCATTTGCCATGCTTTTTGGGCTAACTTACGCCTTGGACCTAAGTTACCCAAAAGAACTGGCCAACACATTTGACTTCACCCAGAAAGTCCTGATGGGTCTGGAGGATGGGAAGCTAATGCCCAGAGTGTTAAGCCTTAAAAATGAGCTTTTCGCAGTGGAGTAACCTCAGTATTTGCTTACATATTGTATGATTGTTCAACATACAGTTGCTGTTCAAGTTTGCATGTTTACACTATTGATGTCATACAGTACGACAGACAATGCAGTGCATTGCAGTTTACACTTTAGTAGTTATATCTTTTATTTATTTATGCTAAAACATAGTACATAGGTCATTATGTGCAGTTTAGTAAATCGAGATTTTTTTTTGTCAATATTGGATTTGTACACTATTTGTCTATTATGTAATTTGCAGAACAGTTTCTCAGTTGATTTACTATGTAAAAAATGACTACCACAGTAGAAGTTACCATATACCACTCAGAGATGAGTTTAAAAAACTTTTTTTTAATCATTCTCTTATATTGTATTCTAGTATAACTTTTATATTTCTAAAGTTACTGCTATGCGTGAATTTTGAAAAGTGTTCCTACTTGACCGAAGTGTTTACAGCTGGGTGATATCCAGATATCCATATTGTCCACTTCTAAAAGTGATTGTTATCTCAGCCCATTTCTCAAATGCCTTGCACTGTATAGAAGTATTTCCATTTGACAGACATGTTTTGATGTTGATGCTTTGTGATTACTTAATAAAAGAGTAACTCGCATTTAAATTGTCTGTTAACCGTTATTTTTCTTTCAGAATGTGTTATAGTTAGCAATTTAATTACTTGATAATGTAAATCTAAAAAGGTACAAAAATGAATAAAGTGAGTAATTTGTTACTGAGAAATTAAAACTAAAATCATTTTATGAAGGTAAAATAAAAACTAAAATGTTTTTATGATGGTAAAATAAATTGTATTGTAACATAAACATTTAAGTTATCTTTAATTAATTTTAATAGGTAATGTGAACCCATAAACACCTTATAAAATTACTTAACTAATAGTGTTAAATTAACTTGTAATAGTAAGTAAGTGCCCGTTAAAATTACCTAGTACCATTTACTTAAAAAAATTATGTTTCTTTAACTTATACAATTTAGTTAACATAACTTACAATTACCTAGTACCATTTACTTAAAAAAATTATGTTTCTTTAACTTATAAAATTTAGTTAGTATCACTTAAAATTTTCGATGTAATCAGTTTCAACAATTTTTTTGAGTTATATTAACTTATCCGGTTTTACAGTGTAGGAAATGAAATAAAGGGGGCACAACCGATTTTGATATTTAATTTGTTCGATTTGCGTGAACCGGAAATATGCTCTAGTTATTATATTGTACACTAAGTAGGCTATTCATAATAACATAGTTTTGCCGCTTTGTGTTCTATTTCTTCTTGAACAACAGGTCGAGTTTACAGTTAAGCACTATTTCATGTGTGTAGTTTTATTAGGTCATTTTAGTTTTTATACCAAGTTACAATCTCAAATTTGCTCTATTTTATGTTGTATATTTTTCTGTATTTTCAAGTTAACCGTTTAAATTAAAGGTTCTGTGTGTAAGTAACAGAGGCCACTATTGGCGTAGTTGGAAATTGCAACCTACAGCTCCGCCACCATCCTCTCCCTTCTATTAGAGAAGCTACGGTTGCCGTCACAGGACAAAAGGGTTCCGTTAATGACAGCGGACATTATCGATGGTGTTGATCATTGCAATCTACGTCTCACAGGCGAACAACAGACTGAAGTAACGGACACAGGACAGAGATGATGTCATCTCAGACAGCAGAGAGTAACCTTTGCAAGTCAAGTGACGAGGCTTTTTTACAAAGAAAAATAAATAAATAAATAAAAGTTACTTAATTCATCATTTACTGTAATCGTTATAGTGAATATTATTGTTACTTGTTTAACATTGTGTCTGTGATTTATTCGCTTATTTCGCATAGCTTTTTTTTGGCACGGTAACTTGGTTCGTAACTTACAGCCTATTGAAACCGCTCGCTAATGCTAAAGGCGTGTAATCTAAACACGAAAGTCTTAGCAGACGTTTTTCTCATCATCACTGAGTAAATCAGAGGTGCTAACGTTACCCTGGAGGACCGCACAAGAGAGGGTGTGAAAGCTAAGCATTATTGTAATATAACTTACACCCAAATTATGATTGTAAACATGATTTCTAACTTGATTTGCACACGGCCATGCAACAAGGACTTATGATACAATTACAAAGTGCTTAACATTTACAAGGAAAAACGCGACTTCTCTTGATGATCAGCTCATCTATTAGCTCAAGCTATCAAACAAACAGTTCACTTATATAGCGGAAACTAGACAGACTTACCGGTTCAGCAGAAAGCTGGCAACTGCGGCGTCGCTTAGCAAACCCTTTTCCTGCTTCAGTGCCCTCCATTTGGGAATAACCACGACGATGTTTATTCGGGTTTTATGCCGTTTTTGTATCGATTTCGCCTTGCTGCACAGATTGACGCTCTATCGGCTCGTGTGCAGAGTATGTGTGGTCCGCCATTAGCGCACATACTTCTTACCGCAACAAAGAACCGTTTCTATTTCTAATAAAAAACACGACAACTAATTTGTGTTATTGGTCTTCCTCTTCTTTTGCGAATCCTTCTATGTAGTGGCGTGGCAAGCTGCCACAAAACACAGCCGAAGTAGAGGAACTAGTCCCGTGCATCCTGCGTTTTACGAAACGTGCTCAGTTTGTCCGTTTAGTGCTACTATAGAGACATGGCTGTGCAGTGTGATAAATTACATGTAAGGGTGTGCCCGCTGTGTATATGCATAAAATGGCTCATTGTAAGGTAATATAAACATTTCGGTTAATTTTGTAAGGTATTTCTTCACCACTCACAACATAGTTTTGTATTATATATTACATTTTGGTGAATAAATCCATCAAATTCCTACACACTGTACCTTTAAGCATAAAGTACCATATAAATACTAGTGCAATACTTTGTCATTGAATGCAAGGTTTCATTTCATCTAAAACGGTTCAATACAACAGAGTTTAAAGCAAAGGTTTATGTGTCAAATTATTCAACTGACAAGTTGGGCGCACAGTGGCAGCTACATACGATTTTTATAACAATCTGTATGCCTAGGTTTTTTTAAGAGCAGGGTTATCCAGGGTGCTCTAATAAAACATACAGTAAAAAGTGCAACAACTAAGAGGGTATCAATAGAAGCTGTATGCAGACTGAATACAGATAGATTTTGTGTAAAAACTATAATAGCATAAATGGTTGATAAACTTTGAATCAGCACTGTAGTATAACACAGTCTGATGTCCTAGCTACTCAATACCACAGTTACTTTTTTCAGACATATCTTTGGGTGACATTTATGAGGTGCAACAAGGCATCTTGGAAAGGTGTATAGGCATTGTTTACCACATGATTAAAAATAAGAGAGATGTCAGGGTAGGTGTCTGCAAAGTCTTGTTCTGCATGACATCTATCCTCCTCAGATGAAAATGGGTCAGTTTTTGCAATTGTGGCAAACTTCCAAGTGCTACACACACACACACGAAGATAACTTCCGGTTCACGCAAACCGAACAAATTAAATATCAAAATCAAAATTGGTCGTGCCCCCTTTATTTCATTTCCTATTTTTGATCTGAGCATTAAATCAAAAGTACGAAAAATGACCCGTTATTTGTTCTTTGGTATTACATTTATAAACGAATGACGAAATAACAAACCGTTTTTTAATTTTCCGACTTTGGAATCTCAATTGAATATGAAAAGAACGAATGATACACGGATTCTTCAGACATGAATATCGCCGTTTCTGTAACTGCAACACACAAACACACACGAATGACTGGATAACAGTACATTTTCTAGCACTGTCTATGTCTGCAAATGCTTAAATCTAATCCTTCGATTTAACACACACATGTACCATATTCTAGGTCTTGTGGCTTTCATATACACACACCCCAGATAGCAAATTTTTGCGGCCCAAATCTGGCCCACACCTTACTCCCCATACTTTACTCATCTGGCCCACATACGGCGTGGAATGATGGCACTTGTGCGGTCCACTCCTGTTTGCCAGATTTGGGCCACAGGCATGCCAAAGCTATGCCACATGTCAAACATCAAAACAAATAAAGCAGAGCTGACCAAAATATAAACAACAGATCATTTCAATTCTGGCCCAGATTTATCCCAAAACCAACACATTTCTGTGCTCCAATTTGACAGAATTTATATTGAGTTTCATTATTATTATAGTGATGATTGAGTTGTTAGTGATTAACATCTGCTGTTAACATACAGCATCACTGCAGAAAAGTTCAACAAAAACTACAAAAAAAGTATTTACCCATAGAAACATAACAACTACAACCTGAGATACAACCCAGCTAACAAAAATTGGTTATAAGAACGTTCCTTAGAGGTTTTTCACATGTTTAAATACATACTATTTTAAAAATGTTTTAAGAATGTTACCATCATGGTGATCAGTGTTTCCATGGGTTGGTGTCTTGACCCCCTGAGCAAAATTTTATTTGATTTGCTGAAAGTGAATGCTTGTAAAGTGCACTTGTCATGACAGAGCAAATGTGAACAAATCCAAATGGTATCAGCGAAACCATAGTGATGCCATAAAGTAATTCAGTTTTCACATTTAGATCCTGTAAGAACAGGAAATTTGACTGCATTTAGATATTTATTAAGATTTGTGGAAAACGGATATATTTTTATCAAACAATATTTTAGAATCACACAGACATCAAGAATTAATGTATGAATCTCAGCAATGGTGAGAAACAACCAACTGACTCAGATAATCTGATCAACTGCAATGCATGCTGGGAATTATAAATGGTTTTGTGCTATGATGTTACCCAGCATGCATCACTGCATGAAGTTTGCTTTTGTTTATTCTCACCATTGTTGAGATTCATAAACTGAATCTTCATGTCTGTGTGTTTAAATTCTGAGTAAATTTTTTAATTTTTTTTCTAACAAATCTTTGTGGGCTGAAAAATGTAATTAAATTCCCATTTTAATGTACTTTCAAGATCAGCAGCAAAGCAATTTATTCATATGTAAACATGGTAGACTTTCAAAGTACACACATGTACAAGAGTATACGTCAAGGGTCACGAGGCCAACTCAAGGAAACACTGATCACCATGATGGTGACTTTTGTCAGCTGGGAATGATCTTAAAACAAAAACTGACATTTTGAATATTTTAAAAGGAACGTTCTTTTGACAAAATTTTGTTAGCTGGGTTGTATTTCAGGTTGTAGTTTTTGTATTTCTCAGGGTAAATATGTTTTATTTTAAAAAGCAGTTATTCAATCATCACTATCAATCATCACTATAATAATAATGAAACTCAATACAAATTCTGTCAAATTGGAGCACAGAAAGGTGTTGGTTTTGGGATAAATCTGGGTCAGAATTGAAATGATCTGTTGTTTATATTTGGGTCAGCTCTGCTTTATTTGTTCTGATGTTTGACATGTGGCATAGCTTTGGCATGCCTATGGCCCAAATCTGGCAAACAGGAGCGGACCGCACAAGTGCCATCATTCCATGCGGTATTTGGGCCAGATGAGTGAAGTATGGGGAGCAAGGTGTGTGCCAGATTTGGGCCGCAAAAATTTGCTATCTGGGACAATGCCTCACCGTGGTTGCATATTACATACCCAGTGAACAACTTCGCTAAAACGCTCACACACGCCAATTTTCTTTCTTTCCTTCCTTTTGTTTTTAATTCTCCAACCCTCCCGGATCTGTTTCGCCTCCATTTCTGCCTCTCTTCCGCCAGCACGCGCATAAATGAGTGCAAATTAGTGCCTGCCTGATGAAAAATGCATTTAAAACACGTATTTTTAGAGAAATTTAGTTAATATTTATATATGATCTCATCCACCCGCGACAGAATGTATTTTTTTATTACCCGACCCACCCGACCCGCGGATCATCCGCAGCGCTCGCGGATTTAACCGCTATCCGCGCATCACTAGTGCGCGGTTCTATAGGAGAGAATGTCCGTTACTTAAAAAAAGTTGACGAAGAAAACAGAGCTTTTAAAGATGACTGGACAGAGAGGTACGGATTCATGTGGCCCCAATCCAGCACAAAGCCGTTCTGTTTAATTTGTAACGAGACAGTTGGAATTATAAAAAGTGGAAATGTCAAACGGCACCATGAAACAAAACACAGATATTTTGAACAGCAGTATCCACACAACACAGAGGTGAGTACAACGAAACTACGACAGCTCTGAATTTTGTACCATACTTTTGACTGCTCTGTATTTTGCACCAATTTATTTTTGGCCTATACCTCTTGGTATGTCACTTTTGGATTTGTCGTAAATGTATTTTAAATGCAAAATACCCTCTTTTTTCAAAAGAGTAATGTTAATTCATTATAAAAAGTTATAAGGATGTGTATTAAAAAACTAATTTTGAAACAACCAATTGACCGGACCTTTGACATTATCGTGAATTCAGATTTGGACCTTTGAAAGTAGACTTTGAGAAGCCCTGCTCTACAGTCTCCTCCATTATCCAAGCCTTTCACAGGGAAAACAGGCATTTAGTCAGTCAATGATGGAATTATATTTTGTACAAATGTTACACATTTACCAATTAATTTGATGTGTGTTATAGGCCTATATTAATATCTTACCTCAATTGGATGTTACGATACTAAAAATGACAAGAAAAACATTGGAGAAAATAAACTATGGAACAGATTATTTTCTACAGTTCTGATGATAAAGTTTACAGTAGTATTCCAGTCACTGTGCGGTGAATTGTGGTAAAGTTACTGTAAGTAAAATAACATTACAATTACATAGCCAACTCATTCTGTAAGGAATACATAAGGTATACATTATGAATGGAGTGTTGCCCTTTGAATCTATGTCTAAGATTAGATGACAACCTTACACAGGTGGCAGAGGAAAACTTCTCGATGAAAACCAAGAACAAAAGATCTGTAACATGGTGATGGCAAATAATGGCATCACATCAAGACAGATCCGCGCTGCAATCCTACAAAACAATGCCATATTAAAAAAATGTCAACCCTATGAGCATCTCCACAATAGACCGGATATTGAAGAAGCATCAGATGACAATGAAGCAAATTCACAGGGTACCATTTGAGAGGAACTCTGATAGAGTGAAATAGCGCCGGTACCAGTATGTACATGTAAGTCAGTTACTGGTTGTCCATCATTATAACCTTTTTACATGTAAGCAGTGGTGCCAAACTTGTTTTTCTTCAGTACCCACTTTACCTGATTTGTGTATCCAAGTAATCCAGGTATGAAAGTATTTGATTTATCTGACTTCAACATTTCCCCTAAAAACTGCAGCTTAATGTATGATGCAATTATCATAAAAATCCTTATTTTGAAGAATATAACATACAATAAGAAAAAGGGTCAAAGAGCTGCAATTAGTACCTCCAATGTAATGGAGTGACAAAGTGACAAAACATCTAAACATTTTGAGTTTACGTAATCCTAAAGGAAAAACGCGTTTTGGGGGCACTGGCTGTTTAAATTAGATTAGATTAGATTCAACTTTATTGTCATTACACATATACAAGTACAGTGTAACGAAATGTAGTTTAGGTCTGTACCTGTTATGATCACCAAAATTAAGACATTTTTAGTGCAAAAGATATTATTTTCATTACAAAACGTTCCTTTATAGATTAACATATTGAATATTAATCTCTCATATAATAATATTTGACTTTATTTCAAATGACAAACGCGTTTTAATTAAGATATTCACAAATAAACGTAAAAGTCTGAAAGTTTGATTTAATATTAATCGTTTTCCCCTCTATTGTTTTCTCTCATTTTTTTCAATCTTATGTAATTTAAGATTTGTTTTTCTTTCTTTGTTACAGATGACTGTGGTAGAAGATGATTGAAGACAAGAAAAGTGATTTTGTCATTAGTTCTTAAAGTTCTTATGTAATCTGGAGAAAGGCTTTTCAATTCTAAACAGTTTTTTATGTAAATAGCTTTAAAAATATATTATGAATTTAAATATATGAACAATTTGCCATACTGATCCCATTGAGGGGTCTAATAATGCCTTGAAACCTGCCAGCTGTTGAGTTATAAATTGAGTTATAGGTTCAGATAAATTGATAATCAGATACAGATTATTTGCAAGTCAGAACAATGTATACATTTTAGTTTTTAAAGACTTCTAATTGTGTTTTACTGTATCTATATTTTATAAGTCTATGTAATGCATTATTACAAAAGGCATAATGTTATTTTTAATAACCTCAACCATGGTTTTACCATAGTGCCATGTAGTTAAACCAAAACTTTTTATCAAAGGAAAACCATCAAATGTTAACAATAGTTTCACTGTATTCGTTTGTTTTATAACTTTTGAAATTCAACTCTTCGAGTGAGAGAGTGGGTGGCTCTTAAAAGAGCCGTTGTGTTCAATGTTTTACTTCAAAAAAAAAAAGCGTTCAACCTCCGAAGCCGTACAGAGTGCGTCCCTGTCTCTTCAGCGCGTACACGACGTCCATGGCGGTGACGGTCTTTCTCTTGGCGTGCTCGGTGTAAGTGACGGCGTCACGGATAACGTTCTCCAGGAACACCTTCAACACACCGCGAGTCTCCTCGTAGATGAGACCTGAGATACGTTTCACTCCGCCGCGTCGAGCAAGACGACGGATGGCAGGTTTGGTGATGCCCTGGATGTTATCACGCAAAACTTTACGATGACGCTTCGCGCCTCCTTTTCCGAGTCCCTTTCCTCCTTTGCCTCTTCCAGACATGATGAGTGAGTCGTTCAGAGTACAGTTACACCCTACATGCTTACCATAAGACAGCGGAGGAACTTTGTATGTACCTACAGGACCTAGTAGAAACACACATGTGCGAGGGTGGTGCTAGTGGCACGTCACGTTTTGTATTTTCCTCGCAGCTCCGCCCTCCGAAGCCTTCTGTAATTCATTAAATATACATTCATGCATTTGTCAGATGATTTTATCCAAATCCAGGAATCCCCTGAGATCGAACCCGTGACCTTCCTTGGTGTTGACTGCCACAGTAGAACAATTCAATGGTAGTCAAAGGAGCACTGAACGGTTTGTTGTCCTAAATACTTCACAATATCTCACTTTTTGTTGAACAGAAATATTTTGAATACTGTGGATGGTAGTGGATGATGTCACAGAACTGACAATTGCTAATATTCTTAACAGAACAATGAAATATAAAGTAAATGATAGAATTTTCATTTTTGGGTTGAACTAGCCCTTTCAGCGGATTTAAAGAAAATAATAGATTAGATAGAAACGATAAACGGCCACTAGCCATAATGTGCTTCGTTTTTATCTACAAGCAAAATGAGTATTAAAAGTTTGTTTGAGGATGAGAAGCGTAACTTATATGTGATTAAACGCCCTTAAGGGGGAGGATTTAGTGCTAACTAATGGAAGAACAATAACACACCGCAGTAAAGATAGTTTAGCGGTTTGACATTCGGACGTTAATAGGTTGTGAATCCGCATCGCTCTGCTGTGTACATGCATACATAATTAAATTTTGCACACAATAATTTGTGAATTCATATGAATCGGTTTCCCCCTCACGATATCTGCGTTTTATTTTTGCGACTTTTTGTTTTCAAACGCCTATAACTCATGAAACTGAAGACCTAAACACCTAAAAAGACCGTCATCTTGTCCACTTTGATTTGTGAATTTTTTCACAGCAAAGTGTGTCTGCCAAATCGTGTTTAGTTGTTAGATACGGAGGATGACAAATACACAGTCTCTACCATTCACAGCTGCTTTCAGTGTACATGCACTCAAAGTTGATCCCGATTTACTTGTTTATGCAGCCTAATTTGGTATAACTTTCACGAACAAATTCGTCTTTTTTATATAATCTTACACCTGTGTTTATTATGTCCTGTATAATATTATTAACGGTTTCAGATAATATACATAATAAGCCTGTAAATTAAACAGGACAAGTGAGTCATACAAGTAACTGTACCGTTGTGACTGGTGAATTGTTTCAGTGTTTTGTTTGTCTTTCACATGTTGCTTTACTTTATATAGATAGTTTCACATTGCAATTTTCTCATGTTCTCATTCATAAAAAAGCTGCGTCATTGTTAAGTTACCATAAAAATGTTCACAAATTGACTTTATTACTTAAAATGGCCTTATATAGTGCATAATCATAGTGAATAATGGCTTAAAAGGAACAGAAGGCATACTATTCCTAAAAATTGCCTGCGGTACCCTATGTTTTTGAGTTTTAAATGACTCTTTAGATTTGTGAAACATTTCACAGATCAGTATTAGCCTAAAACACATTCCTTGAGTCCATCATGTGAAAAGAACATTGGTTTACAGGTTATGTGAGTCCATCGTATCTTAACAAATGGCCTAAAATGGTGAACAACACTCTCTTTGCACTAAACATTATTTGTGAAAACTTTCACAAATTGATTTGACTAGTTGCATTGCCTTATGTGTATTTAAACTGCATATTAATGGTGATCTATGACTTTAAATGGACAGGACACCTACACAACTTAATTATGACCTTTTACTAAAGTATTTTTGAGTTTTAAATGACTCTTTAGATTTGTGAAACATTTCACAGATCAGTATTAGCCTAAAACACATTCCTTGAGTCCATTATGTGAAAGGAACATTGGTTAATTCAACGTCACTCAAAAACCACTCTTTACAGACTAAACTTTATTTGTGAAGTCTACGATCCAATTTTAGTAGTTTCAGTTGATTAACCGGAACAAAAAGCCACAGAAACAGTCAATGAGGCAGTGGTGCCCGGCAGAGAGATAGCACTTGGGCTCCCTGGAAACAGGATGGTGAAGAGTATTGTGTATAAATTCTGATCATATTCAGTATGCTATGGGACTTTCATTCACCCTGGTTATGAAAGAATGTTTTTAAACATTAACTTGATGTTTTGAAGAAGTATTCATAGGAATGTTTGTAAACATTAACTTAATGTGTTAGTAAATCAAAAATCACATTACTAGTGGGTCAGAAATCGCATTAACTTAGAGTCACGATAAGATTGTTTGCATGAGAGAATCAATCACTACATATTCTAATCAAAATCCAGGGATGGTTTGAAGGCCAGACCCAAATAAATTGTATCACTGTTCATTTTTAATTAAAAAAATGAGTTAAGGTTGAAATTCCACCATTAGACCAAAAACCTTGTTGCCTAAAAATAATGGTGGCGGACAAGGATAGTTGGATAATAAAAATAAGAGATAACGGGAAGTTACCTGATTGGTTTCGAAAGGAAACACCTTTGGGAAGTTTTACTATAACTAGAGGCTGGAAAACACCAAGTTTTCAGATGTTTTGGAGACTTGGGACATCTCACTTTGTTTGACTTGTACAAATAAAGTTGAAACTTTGACACCTGGACCTTCCTTGTCTGAGCAATTTTTTGAGCGTGAAGATCAACGTTTTTTCCCCATCAAGAGGCAGAAGACATAGCGTACAACGTCCTAGGGGATGAGGGTAAGGTAGGGCTACCGATGGTGTTGAGCATCCGAGCTTGTGCAGAGGGTGAGGCTGATATATAAGCGGGGGGAAGAGAATGCCAGACTTGGGAGCTGCTAGCAGATTCAGAGCCGGCCAAATGGGATTTGCATGGAAGTATATAGCTGGCGAACACTGGTCGGGAGGCTGGGGCAGAGGGCAGCCTGGCACAACCTGAAAAAACTAAGAGAGGCAGGACCAGGCACAAAAACCACATGGGAGAATGCAAAACCAAACCAAACAAAATGACTTAAATAAACATTAACATTCCTAGACAATTTTTTTATATTTCGTAAGAACCTATATGTACGCTACGAATAGTGCCAACAGAACAGTAGGCTGACAATTCTTAAAAACTGAATTTACTATTTAAACAATTTAAATTTAACTTGAAAGTAGTTTAAATTAGTTAAATGTAATTCTAAATAAACTTTATTATTTAAAATAAAATAACTATTCAGATATGTGAATTGTGAAGGTCTGTATTTTCTATTTCGCACAGTAACTCTTGCTTGATTTCTTAAGCTTAATACAAAGTATGCTTAAAGTTACACATAGTACATTAAGCTTTACCTGTAGTACAGTAACTTAACACACTGTATGATCATAGTTACCATTGTGAGATATCTCAGGCTTACAGAAAATGTCAGCATCAGATGTCTACACCACTTATGTTGACCATTATTCAACATTTGACCTTTAATAGGAAAAAAGCAGTCATTCTTTTTACAGTATAGTTTGGAGGTGAAGTACAAATTATTACCCAAAGCTACTTTTAAATTTAGTTAGTTGAATATCCTTTCAACTGTGTATATATTTAATTTCACTGATATTAAATAAAAATCATGTTTTAAAGATTTTGAGAACATATTTGATTGCTTTTTAACTTTATAACTTGTTATTCTTGAAAAACAGCTTGTAATTCTTGAAAAACAGCTTTGTTATTGTTTATCTTGTTAGAACCAAGAAGAAATAAAGAAAATGTGTACCTTCCCATCCATGCTCCATATTGACTCCAAACCACTTATCAAAAAATGATCTTTAATGCTTTTTTGTTGTTGTTGTTGTTCTCTCTTTTTCACTTTTTTGTTGTTTTTTACAAAAACAACAAAACCATGGACTGTTGTCATTGGTTATCAAGTCCACCTCATTCTGTTCCAGACCTGTGCATCTGGCATGCATCCACAGCAAGCAATCATCACACTGAATCTGAACAACATTGTAATTAGAAATGCAGTTATATTTCCTAAATCAAATGTAGTTGTTATATAAATATTAAATAGAGAAATAGACACATTTATTGATACTTACCCACAGTGAATTCACATCTATATCCATGCAGCCACAAAACTGGCAAACACTTTCCATAGGTTCTGTAAAAAATAAATAAATTGATATTAAAAATTATTTTACTTAAGCCATACATTTTATTTATTATTGGCAAGGTATCTATCAACACAAGTCAGTTTTATTACCCGATGAAGCTAAAATAGTAGTTGCCATCTGTGTCCTTATGTCATTTATTGCCTCATGGCTTCCATCTATGGTTATGTTGCAGGGAATATTGGGGAATTTAGAGAGAATTTCCTCTCCAAACTGAGAATAACATCAGAAAAGTACATTACACCATGTATTAAATAAACATTGTTAGCTTTATTGAGTATGCTCATTTTAATACCTTCATAACAAAAACTCCACAACTACTTCCATCCTTTTGTTTTGTGTGTTTAATGTCCATTGGACTCCATCTCAGACTGCTCCATTCTTTTCGGCCAAGAATGTTGTGGCGCATTTTGAAGAACCTCCTAAAGTATGATTACAAACAAAATCTTGTGAACTATTGTGGTTTTATTAAATGCTAGAAATAATGTAAAGTAAAATTACCTAAATCTTTCTCCTGCTTTCCTTGCTTGGGCCTCCTCATTTCTTCCGAAAGGATCTAAAACTGTGACTTGTTTTGAAGTAGCATTCAGATACTGAAAAAATGAATTTGTCATTCAGTTACGATATTGAACAATGTGAGGTAGTGGAAACCTGCAACTAATGCTCTTATGTTATGTACAGGTGTCCACCTCATGTTGGAAACATTTGTCCTTATTATTGAAAATGATGACTTGAGACATGATTGCATGTAGACACATTTTGTTGCTTTAACAGTTAATGTTGAGCTAGCCTATGGACTCATTTTTTGGGACTCATTCAATATAAGCAATGTGTATAAAGAACATATTTACATATATGCTTATGCTTTGTCTAAATTTAGCTATTTGTGTTAAATATGCTGTTATTATAATTCAAGCTGTTATTAATGAGTTTCTTGTTTTGTCAAATTTGTTAAATGTAAGTACTGCAAACATTCCCCCAGCCAAAAGAAAAAAACCTAATGATACAATTTGTGGTTGTATTTGTTTCAGCCTAACTCACCACCAAGATCCAATGAGAATGATGTACATTTAGGGTGCCTACTGCTGCATCAAAGTTATCAAAATTAACCTATGGAAAATATTACTATTTTATTAAATACACAACAACAATATGTTAGAAAACAGAATATTCAATCAGGAAATCAGGCATGTATTTTACTACTTAAAAAATATAAATTATGTATTGTTTACAAGTCCTTACCTTTGACATCAACTGTCTTTTTACCACCTCATCTTTTTCATTCATTATTACATCAACAGTGTAATGACTAATGATCAGTACTTTTTTTGCAGCTTCATTTCGATTTCTCATCAGACAGAGGTAGTGTTCTATAGCCTGTGTTTAATGGGTGAAAGAAAAAAAAACATTTTAGTTAATATGTTTCAAAAAATACAAAAGATTCTTCCATTACAAAATCTCAAAACTGTTGTTCTGTACTGGTTCTTAACTTTAAAATATAAATTCCAATTATTACTATTATGTTTCAATTTATGGCTTGAAAGATTATATATTTGTAAACACAGCAGGATAAAGGTCAGGGGAAGAGTAAATAACTGTGTAACTGTGATGTATCAGAAAGAGGGAGAAACATTGCATTATTTTAATTAAGAAACAAGGTTGGAACAAAACATTCTTTTTATATTGCTTTAATTAACTGAATTTTAAAAGTGCTATATATATATTTACGTAAAAATATAATGCAATGATCTTGTATTCAAACAAAGAGTTGTAGGCAAACAGAAATGAGAAATTTATTATAAAAAACTGAATAAAGCATTCAAAAGTTAACTGTTGATGTGATGTCTGTTATTTCACTTCGAGTTGAGTTAAAACATCTTACTTCTCCACATAGCCATTGTTGGGGACTTAGAGTTTTGAAGTCTGCTACTCTCAAAATCATAGAGTTTTTCACGTCTTGATTTGAAGGAAGTGTGGCTATGACAGCTTCTTGAATGTCTGTGTCCCAGAGAGCGTAGGTCTACAAGATAATTAGAAATGGCAGGTTAATTTTAGGTTACAGTGTTATTATATAAAATAAAAGTTAAAAGAACAATATTATATACCTTTTCTTCTGGATCTTTTATTGCAGCAATTTCAGACCATTTTTTCTTTTTATTGCTGTTATCAGATTGCTGAATAGCAACCTTGCATGCATGGGATTCCTTTGTTTCATTTGGTTTGGTTAAATCTTGAACATTTGTGTTTTGTTTGCCATGTCTAACAGATTTTATGTGTCTTCTGTGTTGATTTTTGTTTTTTATCTTTTTGGGCACAGGCATGATTACAGGGACACTGTAGTATTTAGACTTTGTTGTCTTTTGTCTTTTGGCCCACTGTTCTTCATTTAGCTCTAGTGCTTCCCTTTTTCTCTTTGTTGGTGGAAGTTTTGATCCAAGTGGCAGTCCATGTACAATCATGTGTTCCTTGTATCGTCCCCTTAAGGATGCATGAAGTTTGCAGATAAAATCAGCAGGCCTCATTTTCCTTTTTCTTTGTAGAATTACATTTTTTACAATTCCAAACCAACATTCAACATGACTGTTGGTGTCTCTGGTTTTCTCAATATTTTCTGTATTTTTGTCCGGTTTGTTTTTGCACTCTGAAGCATACTTTTCCATCTTTCCAAGGAAAATTCCACTCCACAATGGGAAAAGGCCCAAGTAGTGTCCTGTCAGCAGAGTGATAATTTCTTCACACTTATAGAAGTTATCTTCCACACCGCTTAGTGTGTCTTCTTTTTGGATAACATCCATTGCCTCTTCCTTGACTTTACCAAACTCAATGGTAAACTGAGAACGTCCAATTATTGTGTATTTTGTCACTGGAATGTCATCTTCCTCGGGGAGGTGTGCCTTGAAGGAAATGTCATCAACATCTTCCAAAGTGATCTGCTTGATGTAATTGTTGAGCTTGTTAATTCCAGTTTGTACAGTGGGAGTATTTTTTACACCCAAAAAGACAAAGCACATCTGCAAAAAGATTGCTTTAGCTTTTTCAAGACTCACACAATTTTGCAAAAGTGCAAAGCAAAACACAGCAAAGTTGTGCAATCCTTTGTCTTTTGTCACTTTACCGATTCCCTGTGATATGGTTTTCACCATGTGTGCTGCACAGATATGCAACACTGTAAACCTTGGTATATCCCTTTTCTCAAATCTGTATTGACAGATTTTGTGTGCCCTTTCCAAGTAGGTGTCGACATTTTCTCTGTTGAATGACAGCAGAACACTTTGGATAAGGGCCCAACTAAAATCTGTCTCGACGTGATGCACTCTGATTGAGGTCAACCTGCAGACATTGTGCACAAATTTCAGAAGCCAACTTGAAATATTTGGCACATTATGCTCATTTGTCGACAGCTCTGAAACTGGAAGTGGAGGTTTGTTGTCACCATCTCCTTGAAGAACAAGGGCATAGTACAGAACTTTCTTCTGTTGATTTGGAATCTTGCTAACAATGCCACCAGTCGCATCAAGATAGAGAGATGTGTTGCGATTTTTCCGGAGATGCGACACAAGGATCATCATGCCCTCTTCTGTGTACATTTGCACTGCAAATGGATCAATTTGCAAATGCTGCATGAATCCTGGGCTGTTGAAAAACCCTGTGTCACATTCTTTGAGTATTTTCTGAGTGATCATGAGTTCCATAACAACATTGTCATGTAACCGAAGACTCCTCTTGAACTCAGATGCTATAGTTTTAAGAACATTTCTTGTAAGGCATTTAGAAAGGTTTCCAGCCATGAGCTCCGCTGAAGAAGTAGTTCTCAGTTTCCTATAGTAAAAATTTGAAATTCCATCTTTTAGCGCCTTTGCAATTTTGCCTCTGCGAGTGTAACTTGCCCTACGAAATTTCAATTCAGCTTTGGCATGTTTGACATGGCCGAATCGGGTGACACAGATGGTGATTTTTCTCTTGTCTTGTACTGGTTCATTACAAGTAAACACATATTTTGCTTGACAATCAGAGAATGTGCAAACTGCCTTTGATCTTAGATATGGACCCTTTTTTCTACTATGAGGACCGCAAACTCTTTGGTACTTGAATGCAATGGGGCATGATGGATTTATTTTCTTAAACTGTTTATAAAGTACATGGGTCCACGGTCTTCTGAGTTTGATTTCTCCTTCTTTGGGAGCTATTTTTTTCCAGTCTTCACTACTGATGTGAATTTTAAATTTCTTTTTGGCAGGTGTTGCTGGTCTCCACTTACTTTTGTTCTTTTGTCCTGTATCCTTTGGTCCACAACTGCTGTCAACATTTTGCAGTGCATCATCTTCAGGTGAATGGATGTCTTCAAAGCAATTCACATCATTGTTCTCTTCAGCCATGTCATTACAAATATGATCATGCTCTGATGTGATTGCATCAGAATTGTTCTCTTCATTCTCATCCAGGTCAGTAGGTTTCTTGTTTTGGCGGAAAAGTTTAAGAACTGTGGACTGCACATTTTTTCGGTTACTGTGCCATACAACTGACAGCCATTTTCTGTTTTCAAGTGTGGCTCGTCCAAAAAGATTTTTGGCTATAGCACTCCATATGTTGGAATTCCATGGAATCCTTTTCTCAAGATTAATTTCAACTCTTAAAAATTGTTCGACAAGCCTTTCACTGCCTCCACAGTCACTCCAGAGGTCTGGGGCCCCATGCTTTATTCCTCTTTTTTTGCTTGGTTTGGTCATGACAGTCTAATACACTGATCGAACATAATTGACATTTAAGAATCTGAATCAGATGATGTACCTTTTGTGTCGTTCTTTCGATGTGTTTTGGCGAGAATCCGGAAGTTCTATTTACTATGCAATGTCTTCTTTTAAATTCTGATGTGCGCTAAAATGAAGGGGTACTGGTGTGCTCTAGCTCCCCCCGCAGGATTGTTAAAGCAACACAAATGTAGGTTAATTAACATTTCTTAATTATACGCATTTTGGTAATCCTACAACTCCTGAGCACAAGTCTATTTTTGGAGCTATGTATGTATGTTTTTTCGTGTTGTCTTTGTGATACGTGAGCGTTCTTTTATTGTATAGCTCAATAAGCCAAATCAACTATTGCGCCACACAGAGTGCGCGATGGATGCGACAGTCAAAATCGGACACCGGACGCGCAGTGCCACTACGCGCAACGTTTTTAAAATTCTAACACTTTGCCTTATATGATGACACACAGTAGTATTTTAGGAACATTATGTTTATTATAGGCTATAGCTTATTGTTTCATAATTTTTTCTTTCTTTTTACAGTAAATAAATTACGAATTTGTTGTGAGTTATTGTGGATTTTTTTGTGTGCAAACAACATAGTATTACATTTAATAAACATCTTTTGATTACAGTTTTTGCCTAAAAGTAAAACAAATTGAGATGCATTTAAATTTATGTATTTGTTTATTGGGGTCTTCAAATGTTATGAATTAGAAATTTCTCTTTGCCAGTCAGCAGCAAAGAAGCAACACTCAGGTGACGAGCTTAATGCGTCGCCATTTAGTTTTGTTTAAAACATTTTAAACTTATGTGAAAACGGTTACAAAGCACCAAGTTAGTCGTTTGCTGTGAACGTAATGGAATAACATCTGACGATGCAAAGTAAATAATTATTCGTCATATAGTTAATATTTACTGTTTAAATAACACAAAGATACTATTACTTCAACACATAATAATAATAAGTGGTTATTATCATTACATAATTAATTAAATTCAATTAAATTCAATTCAAGGTTATTTATATAGCGCTTTTCACAATGTGTATCGTTTCAAAGCAGCTTTACAGGGTAAACAGGAAAAACAGAAAAGGTAAAACACAGCACATTGTATTTATACAACGAGTAAGATCATTCTAATAATTAATAATTATGAATGTGCAAGGATGGAGAAAATACTACTACAACTACTAATAAAAATGTACTCAATAAAAGGATAATAATGATAATGATGACATCTTGACAATCAACTTCTATTCATATACTTTCAAAGAAACATAAGAAAAATAATCGTTATTAAACAATAATAACAATTTTGGATTTAATCAAGTCCTTGGACTGATCATCCTTGTGTTCATATGATGCATAGTCCTGCACAGCCACTTGTTATATTTGTGCTATCCCAAACATTCAATGTCTCTATTCCCTTATTTACTGTCCCAACTTTTGTTGAATAAACATTTGACTTTGTTAAAAATAATCGATGGTGTTTAATTTTACACTGTTGACAGTCCAGAAAGGCTACAAAGGAATTTAAGAGAGTAAAATCAATCAGTGGAAGTTTTCATGAAGGAGTTCTTGCCCAACACTATATTTTAGATGATGATAGGATGTCATGTGATGCAGATTTTTCCTGTAAACCTGAGATAAGTTACAGTAATAATGGTCATCATACGGTTTATTTAGGCCTAAATAATAATACAAATACGTAAGTAATAATAAATAATGATAAATGATAATAATAATAATGGCACATACTAATAAATACACATTAGCAAATGTACATGCAGTTCTTGTTGTGATCCAGCCTGTGTTCCATGTTCATTGTTAGTTGGATTCTTAGTTTGTTTTGAGTTTGCCCTGTTTCCTGTTTCATTTTGTATCCTAGTTTTTTTTATTATTGGCCTCAGGTTGGTTTTCTTCCAGGTGTTTCTTGTCTTCTCGTTTATCCCAGTTTATTTAAGCACTTGTGTTTTAATTGTCGATGTCAGTCATTGAGTAGTATGATTGTATTTCATGTTCCCTTTTATCTTGTTTTGTTCCTTTCTTAATTTTTAGGTTTCATATGTGTCCTGTCCCTTTAAAGGCACATCTCACAATACATTATGAAATTAATAATGAAATGTTTTCACAAATAATGTTTAGTGCAAAGAGAGTGTTGTTCACCATTTTAGGCCATTTTTTAAGTGGTGATGGACTCGCATAACTTGTAAACCAATGTTCCTTTCACATGATGGACTCAAGGAATGTGTTTTAGGCTAATACTGATCTGTGAAATGTTTCACAAATCTAAAGAGTCATTTAAAACTCAAAAACATAGGGTACCGCAGGCAATTTTTAGGAATAGTATGCCTTCTGTTCCTTTTAAGCCATTATTCACTATGATTATGCACTATATAAGGCCATTTTAAGTAATAAAGTCAATTTGTGAACATTTTTATGGTAACTTAACAATGACGCAGCTTTTTTATGAATGAGAACATGAGAAAATTGCAATGTGAAACTATCTATATAAAGTAAAGCAACATGTGAAAGACAAACAAAACACTGAAACAATTCACCAGTCACAACGGTACAGTTACTTGTATGACTCACTTGTCCTGTTTAATTTACAGGCTTATTATGTATATTATCTGAAACCGTTAATAATATTATACAGGACATAATAAACACAGGTGTAAGATTATATAAAAAAGACGAATTTGTTCGTGAAAGTTATACCAAATTAGGCTGCATAAACAAGTAAATCGGGATCAACTTTGAGTGCATTTTTAGATTAGATTAGATTAGATTCAACTTTATTGTCATTACACATATACAAGTACAGTGTAACGAAATGTAGTTTAGGTCTAGCCAGAAGTGCAATTAGCAAGTGCAGATATACAGTGTGAATAAATACAGAATACAATTTTAGGGAAATACTATACAAATGTTGTACGGAAAATATGACAGTCGGTATGTACTATGAACAATATATACAGAAGGCTATATACTGTGAACATTAATGTACAGGTGGTTATGAACAGATAACAATATAGACAATACAATAGTGCAAGTGACTTAAGTGTGCATTAATTACAGACATTAGCTATTAAAGTTACAGTGCAGTAGATGAGTCAATGCGGTTATTAAAGATACAGTGCAGTACATGAGTTAATGCAGTTGTTGAAGTTATAGTGCAATACATGAGTAGATGCAGATAATACAGTTACAGTGTATTAGATGAGTTAGTGCAGTTATTGAAGTTACAGTGCAGTATATGCGTTAATGCGGTTATTAAGGTTACAGTGCAGTAGATGAGTTAATGCAGTTATTGAAGTTACAGTGCAATAGATGAGTGGATGCAGTTAGTTATGCAATAAATGCAATAGATGAGTTACAGTGCAGTAGATGAGTTAATTCAGTTATGGAAGTAGTTTATTAGTGCAAATGAGCATTCAGTGTAATATTCCTGGTGTGCAAGTGAGCAGTATAGAGTGGAAATGATGCTATGTGTGTGTAAACAGTCCGGTAGAGCAGATAACATGAAGTACTGGTGTGTACAGTTCAGTCATGGATGCAGCCCTGTTATGCAATGTAAACAATGTAGTAGCAGCGTTAAAGTTATGAGGGTAGTGGAATCAGTGGGGAGCAGAGTTCAATAATGAAACAGCTCTGGGAAAAAAGCTGTTTCCTAGTCTGCTGGTTCTTGTCCGGAGGCACCTGAAGCGCCTACCGGAAGGCAGGAGAGTAAACAGTCTATGAGCGGGGTGAGAGGAGTCCTTGAGAATGCTGCGAGCTCCGCATGTACACTGAAAGCAGCTGTGAATGGTAGAGACTGTGTATTTGTCATCCTCCGTATCTAACAACTAAACACGATTTGGCAGACACACTTTGCTGTGAAAAAATTCACAAATCAAAGTGGACAAGATGACGGTCTTTTTAGGTGTTTAGGTCTTCAGTTTCATGAGTTATAGGCGTTTGAAAACAAAAAGTCGCAAAAATAAAACGCAGATATCGTGAGGGGGAAACCGATTCATATGAATTCACAAATCATTGTGTGCAAAATTTAATAATCTGTTCATGTACACAGCAGAGCGATGCGGATTCACAACTTATAAACGTCCGAATGTCAAACCGCTAAACTAACTTTACTGCGGTCAAAAACACGGGTTATATCTGCGGATTAAAGAGACACTGATAAGAAATATTCTTAATATTGATCAATCACGCTTAACACTACATTAATCATTACCAAACCTTCCGTTTCTATTTATGTATGAGAAAAACGGTGGAAATCGTGTCGTTCAGTTGATGTGGTGGCTCTTAAAAGAGCCGTTGAGTTGTTATTAAAGTTGAATTTAAGCGCGTTCTCCGCGGATACGGCGGGCTAGCTGAATGTCTTTGGGCATGATGGTGACCCTCTTAGCGTGGATGGCGCACAGGTTGGTATCCTCGAACAGACCGACCAGATAAGCCTCACTGGACTCCTGCAGAGCCATCACGGCGGAGCTCTGGAAGCGAAGATCCGTCTTGAAGTCCTGAGCGATCTCTCTCACCAGGCGCTGGAAAGGCAGTTTACGGATGAGCAGCTCGGTAGATTTCTGGTACCGGCGGATCTCTCTCAGAGCCACGGTGCCGGGCCTGTAACGATGAGGCTTCTTAACGCCACCGGTGGCGGGAGCGCTCTTACGGGCGGCTTTGGTGGCGAGCTGCTTCCTCGGGGCTTTGCCACCAGTGGACTTACGAGCGGTCTGCTTGGTTCTTGCCATCTCTGTTGAATCTTCTGCGTTCTGTACAGAATATGTCTTCAGTGTCGGTGTGCCTGTTTATAAAGGCTAGAACGCGCAGTACGTCAAGAGCACGGAGACACTCGATTGGCTGATGTGTGACGTATGATCGAGACAGTGAGCCAATGGCCGCGCGATATGTGTTCAAATGATAATGGCGGGACATTGATTTTCCTTTGTTCAGATCACGTGTCACGTACATATCATTATATTATTTCTCTTTATCTCTTTATTTAATACTCGTGTATTATTCCTCTGATCAGAGATCTGCGCGTTGCTATTTATTAAAGTTCTTAGAGAAAGGTCTTCATCTATAAATCAAATTGAAATAATCCTTCACGTTAAATCACAAGTGTAGCAACAACGTTTTTAAAGACAGAAGCGTTTAGCTTTCCCGCGCGTTCTCTTTACATAAACCCGCTAAAAGAAGACCCTGAACAATTATTATTCTACTCTGATACAACGTCAAATGCATCTTGTTAGTTAATGTATGACAAAACATAAGCAACTCTTATTTAACAATTGGGGCAGGGGTCTCACAAATTGATCTGGATAATGCGATCTCATTTATAGCAGTTTTATTATGATAATGCATTAATATACAATTTCGATGGATCAAAACAGAAACCTCGTCGCTCTCTCAGTGATAATGTGGGTGGCTCTTAAAAGAGCCTTTGATTTATCGATGCGAACTGTCCCCCGTTTACTTGGTCTTAGCGGGTTTGTCGGTCTTCTTGGGCAGTAACACCGCCTGGATGTTGGGCAATACACCACCCTGAGCGATAGTCACGCCGCCCAGAAGTCTGTTCAACTCCTCGTCGTTTCGCACGGCCAGCTGTAGATGGCGGGGAATGATCCGACTCTTCTTGTTGTCCCGAGCGGCGTTTCCGGCCAACTCCAGGATCTCAGCGGTGAGATACTCGAGGACAGCGGCGAGATAAACTGGAGCTCCGGCACCGACGCGTTGTGCGTAGTTACCTTTGCGAAGTAGCCTGTGAACACGGCCGACGGGAAACTGAAGACCCGCTCTGGATGACCTAGTCTTGGCCTTCGCTCTTGATTTGCCACCGGTTTTACCTCTTCCACTCATTGTTGATTAAGCTGAAAACTGCTCACGATTATAGAGACACGAAGGAAATATATCATGGAAGCTATGGTTTTCAGTTTATATACGTGCCAATCGTTCGCCTATTGGTTGGGGTCTTTGAAAAGTTCAAACCAATCACTGAACTTCCCTCCAAACGCCAAAGTCCGCCCATTTCTTCCATCTGCATGGTTTTGTATCAGTTTTTGATCACGTGATCTTTCACTACATTAAATCTTATATATGCGGTATTTTCAGACACGTCTATAGGAAACTATAGTATGAACAAAAGCAAACATTTATTCTGACAACACAACTTCAGATGTTGCGCTGATATTGAATTAAAATGCTCTGACGATCATAACTTGTGTAATTAATTTGAAAAGGATTTCTCAGCGTATTCGTTTATTAAGAACACAACTATAATAATATCAACATATCTCTGAAACACTTCTCTTTAGTGGGCTGGTGGGTGGCTCTTAAAAGAGCCTTTTGTAATGGAAAGTCTGGATAAGGAATCTACCTCTTTTTCGGGGCGGCCCTTTTAGGCTTAGCTGCTTGGGGCTTTGTCGTCTTGGGTTTAGCCGCCTTGACCTTCTTTGGGCTTTTAGCTGCTTTCTTCGGACTCTTGGCTACTTTCTTGGGGGCCGCTGGCTTCGTCGCCTTCTTGGGGCTCTTCGTTGCCTTTTTAGGGGCTGTGGCGGCAGGTTTCTTGGCCTTCTTGGGAGATTTCTTTGCGGCGGTCTTCTTTGCCGCTGCAGTCTTCGGCTTCTTGGCAGCAGCAGCAGCGGGCTTCTTCACTGCGGGCTTCTTTGCTTTAGGAGCGGCTTTCTTCGCTGGCTTCTTAGTCTCGACTTGTTTTTTGTTGAGTTTGAAAGATCCTGAAGCACCGGTTCCTTTGGTCTGGACCAGTGTGCCTTTAGTCACGAGGCTCTTGATGGCGTGCTTAACGCGGGAGTTGTTCTTCTCCACATCGTATCCGCCGGCGGTGAGAGCTTTCTTCAGGGCGGCCAGAGACACACCGTTTCTCTCCTTGGAGGCCGTCACAGCTTTAACGATGAGATCACTCGCGCCTGGACCCGCTGTCTTGGGTTTGGCTGCAGATTTCTTCTTGGGCACTTTCGCCGGAGCGGCTGCTGGAGCGGTTTCTGCCATTTCTGAGGTAAAGTTTTTACGGTCACAGTCTGTTGCTGATCAGTAATGCGGGACGTTTGAGCGGTGCTGCGGTCTTAAACACTACATGAGAACCATATAGACTCAGCTCGACCTGTCAGTGCCTGCGCGCCTCTGTGAGCCGCAAACTCTTGTGTTTTCTCCTGTGACATTTCGAGTAAATATCTGAGTTTTAAAATCATTTGACGGAGTGAAAACAGCGTGAACACAGAGCAGAGATCCAGAGCTTTATTCAGAGACTAAACTACACGACAGTAAAGGCTTTATTATTTCACTGTTACATTAAAAACACGACCAGCATCGAAGTCTGGAAAAAGCTGCGAACGAATTTCATGTGATTTGTTTGTGTAAACATTGATGAAACATTAAACATGTTTTCCTTTTATTTAACATACATGTAATAAATGACTTGAGTTAAGTTAATGTCATTCAGGGACTTGTGAAGTGTTGTATACAGAAGTTGTTTTCAAACACTCTCGAGGTATTTGTGTGAATGAGTGTTAGATATTATTTTCCCCATAGATAAATAAGCCCACATATATGAATGAATAAGTGTAGCCTACACTGTAAAAAACTATTCTGGACGGTGTTAAATACAACCCATTAAAATCAGTTAAAATGTAGCTTAAAATATTGGTTAGAAAATAAAATATATATTAATAGGTACATTCTACCTACACTACCTACTTTTTATGAGTAATAATGGGAACTTAAAAAAACAAGGTAAAATTTACCCGAAAATATTAGCTATGACACTACGGAGTGCGCATGCATAAACGCCCCGGCGGGAAATCAGGAATCACGTGAAGCATCCTCTTCAGATTCGATGACAGGATTTGTGGAGCGTCCGGTAAGTTTTTGTTCAACTTCTTTATATCATCAATTAAGCAAATGTGTTCTAACTTAAATGTTTGCTCTACCATTATTTCTTCTTTGGGTTTAAAAAAAGTTACGACTCTGTGTAATACCCCTATTTTCTCGGCGCCACAGGCTGACAGGGCCTAATTTAAGTAATGTAACGTTATGTGTGGTGCTTAAGGAGAGTGGCTATGTAACCTCATTGGAGGCTGAGCCCCCCTAATATTGAAAACCTAGAATCGCCTCTGCCTGTAACCTCAGGCGATTCGTACATTGAAAAAAATTCGTGCCGCCTCAGACTCTCGCCAAAATTATGTCGGTTGCATTCAACAGACTGTCATTTATAAATGCAGTTGCGGCATAACGCCACAATGGTGGCGCTGATTTGTTATCAGCACCAGTGAGGCGCTGACGAGTCGCAGAACAAGACCTATTAGGAGCCGTATCAGCTGTAATTCAATGCTGTTCATGTGAATCTTCTTACTTTATTTTGCACCCAAGTACGTTCAATTTCTTGAAAAGGTTTCTTGCATTAAACTGCTGTACATCATTATAATGTTTAAAGCTGTGCACTTAGCTTGTTGAAACTGCTTTTTTTCTGATTGTCTAGCATTAGATGAAACAGGTGGTGACTATCGTGGATTTGTAATGGAGACAGCACTCACAACATAAGAGGATATGTGAATAATGTTTATTTAACTAATTTGAAAATTGACATGCATTTTGTTTTTATTTTTAACAGGTAGGAGAACTTCAGAAGCAAACAAACCAAGAAATGAAAGTGCTGGTGATGCATATCCCACAGCTGAGCAGGACCCAGCAGATGTGTCTATAGTTATGGAAGGCAGCAAAGTTTTGAGCGGGTGTGGAAACAGAACCACAGCATGCATACTGTTGATGGGAATGATATATGCTCTGAACATAGAGTATCCAAGAAACCTGAAGTACAGTTTTGACGTGTTCCAAAAGCTTTTTTTGGAACTTGATGGAGCAAACCCCCTCAAGAAGGTTCAAACCCTTGAACGTAAGATTAGGGAATACGCTTTTTTTTCCTGTACATTTGCTTTAGCCAACCAAGACATTTTTTGATGGAAAATGTTCAAGAATTACAACGATGACTTGTATCTCAATTGAAATTGATGTTAAGAATAAGAATATTGCTATGAATGTATATTTTGACATTCAGCGAAAACGATTTATATTTTATTTAAATGGGTTTGCAATAGTTCTGTGTCACTTGAATTTGAATGTAGAAGGGCACTTTTGTACTTGGATTAGTTAGCGTTTAATATTTAAAAAAATGAAATGCATCTTTGTGTCCTTATAGCATGTCAATCCACAGAGGTAAATGTGATCGGCCTTTCATTACGGATCTTGTGTTGCAACCACTGCAGCACCACAATGCATTGGATAATAGTTGCTTATTGTTTAAAAGGACAAAATGTTACAGTTGTATGTATAGGAAATGTTGCTTCTAATGTATATTCTGACATCCAGTAAAGACATTAGTTTGTTTTTAAATAGAACATTTTCATGAATTTGTAATGTGAACAATAGTTGTAATTCAACTTGAATGTAGAACGGGTCTTTTGCACTTGGATTAGTGTTAAATGTTTAAAATATGAAATGTTTGTGTCAGCAGTCCATGTTTATTTTGAAATGTAAGGAGTAATTTGTAAAAGTGAAGTGGTATGTTATTAGAAATTGAGTGTAAGAGGATTTCAGTGTTTACAAAATAAAGAGTTCATTGAAATGTTTTTATTGCAATGACCTTTCACCCTTTTTAAGTAAATTCAACCATCTCTTAATGAGTAACATTTAATTATTTATATTGGCTATATATTACTAATAATAATTAGGTAGATGAGCAATACCTGCTGTCAAAGGGTAAACATTACCCAATTTTGTTAAATAATTACTTGTATAATATATTAGGTAACATTTATCCAATTTAATTTAGTTTGTTATATCTTATAAATTTAGGTACTCTTTACTCAAAAATATGGGGTAGAATATACTCCTTTAAAGTGAGTGCAAATTGTTACCTCAATTTTATTGAGTAGATTTTATAGGTTGTTTTTTACAGTGCACATAGAGAGAAACATCATGTGAAGTTAATTAGTTTTATTTATTTAATACATTTTTCTTTGTTAAGTAATAATGAATCATTGGTGAAACATGATACATTTGAGTATCAGCTTTCCTGTAGCTCAGTGGTAAGAGCATTGCGTTTAAAACACAAGGTTGTGGGTTTGATCCCAGGGGATTGCAAATACCCCTGTAAAATGTATAGGATAAAACAACGTGTACATATTATAACTACATTCCTTGCAGACAGAATGACTTAGATGTCTCTCGAAAGCAAATCGTAGGAAAGGGGGATGAAGAGAGATAATCGAGACATAAAAGTAAGCATCCCTCAGGTCGATTGCTATGAACCAATCCTGACATCTGATAGTCAGAATGCACTTCTGCGTGAGCATCCTGAACGGCAGCATGTGTTAATGCCTATTCAGTTTAGGATGCTCTAGAACGGCCCCACCTTTTTGGGGATAATTAAGTGCGGCCTTAAAACAACTCAGCTAGAGGGACGAGCACGATCGCTTCCTTTGCCAGAAGTATGGCAACCTCGGTCCGAAGCACGGGAGCATCCTTGCCTCTGACTGAGGTTGAGACAATGCCCCGAAACTTGGGCTGATGTCTGGCTAATAGGATCACGTACCCGAGACGGATCATAACCCGTAGCCAACGTGACGGTTTGGGAAGCTCTTGTCAGGCTCCCATGGACCGAGCCAGGGGTACGATCTGGTTCATCAACCTCCCGGAGGGTGGTTGTATGGTTGGCAGTGTGGATCCCTCGCCGTGGGGAGGTACAGCACCCCCTACTCAAAAAGGTTCCCGCTGCTATGCAATTAAGCGTTTCTGTTGAATCTTCAGCTGCAACAAAATGGTTCTCCCACAACTGGATAGAGCACTAAGGTTTAAAGGGGTCATATGGCGGATGTTTTTGTTGTCAATCTTTGGTTATAAGTGGGCCATGGATGTATTAGACACGTAAACTTGCTAAAATTAAAGTTTCAGAACAAAAGATGCATTTTATCTAAAAGCGAATGTGAACCCAGTCCAGCCTAAAAAGTCTTGTGAAACCACACCCTAGAGAATGTACATCACTTTGTAACAAAACATGACTTCAGACCGCCCAAATCTAAACGCAAGTGAGGGGTGCGTACAGGTTAATCTCAAAATGTTGTGTGTTTCGTTGCGAAAAGAAAGACTCTTTCTTTGCCCCTGCCAAAAGATAAACATCCGAATGTTCAAGTTTGTGCAGTGCATTTCTCCGAAGATTGCTTCACGAATGTGGAAGAGAGATTAAGACCGGCTATGCACGAAAGCTTAGGTTAAAAAGTGGGGCCGTTCCAATCATTACTTCGCTGGCGCTTCAGATTTGCAGCCTGTAAGAATATTGTCATTGTTATACACTTTGTTACGGACTAACGCGAGTTGAGTTTGTCATGTGTTGGTGATCTGCAAATGTAGGTGCAATGGGAAAAAAGACAACATAAGACCTAATAATCAGTATCAATGTTCCAACTAGAGGTAACAAATGTCTTGTTTATTTTGGGTTTATTATCTTTGTTGAGTCGCGACGAGACGTGGCGTAAGACTGCTTGATCAAGAAGGGCCAAAGCGTTGGCGTTATTTAGAATTTTACCATTCCCTACTGTAACCGCCCATAACCAGTTTAATCCCCGTTAAACTAGATAAGTCAAACCAAAAGGAAATCGACACCTGAGTCATCCGGGAAACTGCTTCCTTCGCTTCAGCTCTTACTAAATAACAAACGTGAACTAAAAATCAAATACGCTAGCCGCTGTTACTAACTACAAAAGGAAAACAACAGTATTAACGAAATCCAAGCATAACAAAACAAAACGAAACCAATCCAAAGAGGCACTGGGAGAGACGTCCCCGAGAGCAATGGTCATGGAATGAGAGACCGAGAGAGAGAGACGCCATTTCTGCGTCAATGCCCATTTATATCCCGAATCCTCAATGACGTCACACAGCTCTAGAGCAATAGGACCATCCCACAGGTCTTCCTATGGTTTAAAACACAAAAACATTACAAAGATTTTCATAACACCTGCTATAATGCGAGCTTTCTCACACAACCTGTATGATTTATATGCTTGTTTGTTTATAGTCTTTATAACGTCGTATATAAAAGGAAAATCAGTTAGCTATAGTTTTTTATCTATTTAACATTATATTTTTAATAAAACCTTACCACTTACTTTACATTCTGCTCGAGTAACGCCTTCAATTATCTCCTAATAACAAGTGAAACCAGTACGAGAACAAACACGACTTCAACACATCACACGGTGGCAGTAAACAAAGCAACGAAACTGAGTTTAAACTCAATAAGACAAGATTAATCAATTCATCTGCAACAAAATGCTTCTCTCACGTTTTGCTTGCCACCTGAACAGGCTTTTTTCAAAACTTTTAGATGAAATCAGTTTCTGTTGATTGACATCTGAACTGTAAGTGTTGTAATGAATGAAAATCATGAGACTTGAATCTTTATTTCTTCAACAGACAGCAGTCAATCATACATCATTTATACTTCTATTACAACATGGAGAGACGCTCAGAGTTTCTGCAGACAGTATCATACTGATCTGATCAGTGTGAGGAACCAGACTGACAATCAACTGATCCACAACATCATTAATGATCCTCAAACATCTGTCTGGATTGGTCTGTTCAGAGACTCGTGGGAGTGGTCAGATAACACTGACTCCGCCTTCAGATACTGGGACTCTGGTCAACCTGATAATGCTGGTGGTTCTGAAGATTGTACAATGACCGATATGAATAATGAGGGGAAATGGCATGATGCATCTTGCAGTGACTCTTACACTTTTGTGTGTCATGAAGGTGAGTTAATAAAAGTCAATGTGTGTGTTTGATGACAGAAGTTTTTTCATGATGAAACTGATCTCAGTTCAGTCTCAGTGTTTGTGTTTTGTTCTCATGTTCAGTTGTTTGGTGTTTTGTTGTGTGTTCAGATGAGCTGATATTGATCCAGAAGAATCTGAGCTGGACTGAAGCTGTGAGATACTGCAGAGAGAATCACGTGGATCTGGTTTCAGTGGATTCACAGGAGATTCAGCTCATGGTGACTGGAGTTCTTCATCAGGCCTCGACTGCTGTGGTGTGGCTGGGTGTGTGGCTCTCCTGCTCTATGGGGATCTGGTTCTGGGTAAATGAAGAGATCGTGTGTTATCAGAATTGGGCTCCGGGGAATGAAACAGCAGTAGACGACTCAGAGAGTGAAGTCAGATCTGGAGCGTTACAGTCTGGAGGAGATCATCTCTGGATCAGTCTTCCTGAATCTCACACACTCAACTTCATCTGCACAATAAAATAGAAATAATGAGCCTTTTTTGTTCCTTGTTAACTTTCGTTTTGTTATTTAGCAATAGGGAGCATTTAAACGTCAAGGATCAGGGACTTTATTTTAGAGGAATGAATGCTTAAACTTATTTTTTAAGAAATTTGCATTTATTACATCTTTAAGCTTCAATACTTTTATTGTAAAAAGGTAGCTGAGGCAACTGCTTTGTTGTGAATAAGTCATGACTGAACATGGTTTTCTGCTTCACATAGCACCTTTAATTATTCCTTAAGATTATTCTGTACTTGATATTAAATCTGGTGAAGGTTGACTTTCATTCTACATGTGTAGGATTCATGTAATGGTGATGGATCAGTTTAAATAAACTCTGATCTAAAGACAGTTTTTTCTCTCCTGACTTTTCACTCCATCCACAATCGTCACGGATATTAAAAATGTTTAGATTTATTATATGAAAGTGGCAATTATGCTGATATTAAACTGAAATAATGACATTTATTAATATTTATGAATGCATTAATAAAAACATTCTACTTCCATCAGCCAGCAAAGCCATGTGAGAATCGATGCGTTTGATGGGACTGTCTTCTGACTCTCCGACAAGATGAAATGAACACGGCTTAGTGTGAATACTACAGGCTGCTAAATGTAACACTGAATGTTGGAGTGAATGAGATAATGAAGTGATAACAAACAGAATCACTGATGGACAGATAAACAACACAAAACTGAAATATATAAAACACAAGAGCCACAGCCTAGATAAAAGAAAACATTTAATCTTCACAACTACAGTTACCATTTCAACTTCCTGAAACACTATTTTCAGTTGTTTGAGAATAAACAGAGGATAAAGGTCAAGTGTGTGAAATGTAATGCCATCTAGCAGTCATGTTCCCCCCTTTCCCCCTGTGTACCCCGTCCTTTCGAAGCCCAAAGGCTACACATGACTAAGATCTTGTTACATTTTCATTTATTTGCAAAATGAAAAAACTAGTGGTGGGCCGTTATCGGCGTTAACGCAGTGAGACTCTTATCGCGCGATAAAAAAAAATGTCGCCTTTAATCTATTCTCAAAGTCGGGTTGGGAGCTGGGTCTATACTACGCAAGCTATGATGACTTTCACCTAGAAATTTTAGCCCGGATGTAAACATATAGTTAATTTCACTGTAGGGGAAGTGAACGAGATTTTTCAACTCGCGTGATTCGTGTCATTCACGCCGCCTCATCATCTCATAAGTCATTATTTGACTAGCACACATATTCTGAATGCCTTCGGCAGAATTCAAATGAGCCATTTTAATCTAGATTAAAAAAATTAATCTATGCCCACCACTAGAAAAAACATATTTACAAAAGACTCTGTAAAGCAGTTTGTCTGTTTAGAACTACTGTAGAAACAACATGGTGAATTCCATGTGAGGGGACCCGATTAATATAATCATATACTGTGTGTCAAAATGTTGATTGATTTATGACCCTCCTGTCAAAGATCAGTCAACCTGTCACACAAAAGGTTCTTTTATGGCCTGTCATTCTTGATGACTTGTTGACCACTATTACATAATTTGTGTCTGCTGCAGGGGGGAATGCAATGGTATTGATGTCCCATTCAGGATTTTGTTGTTTTGTTAGTGAGCTGAGATCCCTCCTGACGGTCTCTATACCAGTACTGGCCCTAACATCTACAGCCTCTTTATCAACACACGAGAAAATAATGAAGCACTTAGGACTACAGAAGTGCTTGGAAGTTGTCAGAAGCCCTGATCGGAGCAACATCAGACTTGCAGTGAAAAAGTTGTCTTACGATGCAACAAATACATTTTCATTGCTTGTCAACGAACTTGCAGTGAAGAGTTCACACACTGCACATACTGTTATTTATTATAAATCCATACCATACTGTTCATGGTGTTTTATGATGTGCTTCTTGACACCCTTGGACAAACATCAGTGCACCCCATTGGCGCTAGTATTGTGTCATCCCACAGAATTGTTGACATGTTTCATTCAATGACATCTGATAATGTAAAACACACATTGTTCAGTCTCTTAGAGATCCAGAGTCTTGTCTCAGAGTGGTACTGGCAACAACTGCTTTGGGAATGGGAGTAGATTTAAAAAATTTGCAGCACATAGTTCAGTAAGGCCTGCCAAGAGACATTGAAACCTACAAGCAAACATATGGAAGAGCAGGTAGAGATGGCTCTCCTAACCATTCTCTCATTCTGTATCATGGAAGGCAGCTTATTGGCATTTCACAAAAATTGTGTGAATATGTAAATAATGATAGTTCTTTCTAAACAAGAACACAATTACTCTACCTGTTTGATGGTGAGATTGTGCAGCCACTTGCATTATAAAACATGCCTGCTGTGACCTATTGAGGGGCGGGAGAGTTCCGGGTTAGGATGGAATCGGCGAGCTCGGAACTTGCTCCCCGGACAGCACGCCAAACACGCATACTTTTACCAACCCTGCTATCTTCATTATCTGCTCAGGTGAACTCGTTACCATAAAAATGTCAATGTCAAATAACTTGCATTCTTTATTTAATTATACCGATGAATTTTTTTCAGGTAATCCATGTACAGTATATTTACTTCATTTGTTTATATTAAATATTTCCAAATACGTTTTTTGGTCCAAATGACATATTTGGTGCACTATAAAGTGTTTTCTAATATGCATTATATTTCTAACATGCACCAAATTTTATTTTTCTCACTGCCATTCATGAAATAAGCATAACAAAGAAAAATCGTTTACAAACATTGTATATACATGTATACAATTGTTTAAGCAACATGCATTTGTATCATCTTCAATTTACATTTACATTTAACAAAAGTGATAAAAAAATATAGAAATATTGGCGTGTTTTAATCAAAAGTCTGTACCGTTAGCTTTCATGTATCTATATATAAACCACTCTGCCCTGTTTTTTTTAAAAAAGGCACCATCTTGTCAGTCTATAAACTGTACATGACAATTGAGATCATGTGCAGTAATACTCCACAGCCCAGTGTGCAACCCACAATTTGGGAACCTCTGAGCGCTGAAGTAAAAAATATGCAGCAGAGCCAAAGGTTGGACCTGAGAGGCATGTGCATTCTGTATGCCTATCATCATTACTAGGCTATTGCTATATAATAATTTGAGGTTACATGCTTTATTGTTGTTGTTGTTGTTATTATTATTATTATCATCAGTATAGGCCTATTATCATCACAAGGCTATTGCTATAATTGGGAATTGGCACCAGTCTCTGATATTAATGTATGCTTTATTATTGTTATTATTACTAGGCCGAATAGTAGGTATCTTCTGCATTTTTTTACAGAAGCTTGCAGGTAGGTGATGTTAATGTGAGACCTGAGCCTGCTCTGGCTTACATAGATCCTCAATTTCTGGCTCAATGATTGATAAACATATAGCCTCAAACCATCCTCGCTTTGATCACAATTGCGGTATTTCGTTTTGAGTCCAGTCATTTTTGAGAATCCTGCATCACACAAATATGTCGATGCAAAAGGAAGGATAATCTTCAAGGCGACGTCGCAGAGTTCAGGATATTCCTGCATCAATGCTGCCCAGAATGACGAAAGAGGGCAGGAGTTAAAGAGTTCCTTCAGTCTACTGTCACTCTTCAGCTCCACAAGCTGTTCCTGCATTTCAATTGATAGCTCGTTTGCTGTGCACACAAACGGATCTAGAAACCACGCAAAAGAGCGATAATCCTCTTTAAATTGTATTCTCATTGCTGACAGGTGCTCAGACGCTGATTGAAATAGGGAGGAAAAATCGTGTGATGTGCCTGCATCAGTGATAAAGTTTGCAAGCCTGGGGAACATGTCGCAGTTGCCTCGACTGATGCAGCCATGCCAGAGGTCTAGTTTTTGTGTCAAGACGTGCACTTTGTCTGCAAGGAGCAAAATCTGAGTTCCGCGGCGTCGCATAGACAGGTTGAGGCCGTTCAAGTGGTCAATTATACCGACCAAATAGGACAAAGACGCAAGCCTATAAAAGACTATATCTATAATCTTTTCATGTCACATGATTTTTGAAACCTCTCACTCAAAGTCTAAAACTACACACCAAATCTCCAAAACCATAAGCTATTTCTCAGCCTTTCACTCAGTGTTCATTGCATAAAACACTTTTTTCAAAACACTACACAATTCCTTTTCCAAACACAACCAATCAAAATGCTACACTTATTCACGAGGTCACACACTCCTCACATGTGGAAACACTAATTGCTTAACTGATCACCATCCAATCACTGCTTTACTGTAGTATTGGCCTATAAATAGATCAAAGGTCAGATTACCTGTTTTGAACAATGGATGCCAACAATGGACAGAGAGCAAGAGGAGTAGGAGGAAGAGGAGGAAGAGGAGGAAGAGGAAGAAGAGGACGAGGGCAAAGAAGAGAAGGAAGGAGAGCCGACTCTGATGAGATTAGGGCAACACTTGTTGATCATGTGATCAACCATGGTTTGACCATGTTGTGGCAAAGTCGATCATCAAATGTTGAGAGAAATCACGAAGACCAAAGAGCCAAGTTTCAAAGGTTTCAATCTTTAATTTGTTCGAACAAGTCAAAGAGGGACATACAGAGTTCATCTGAAGATGCCCAACGAATACACATCTGACTCCATTTTTTATACACTGTTTCCAAGTTGTTATCACAGTTTAAACCAATCATGTTAACTTGACATCATCTTCTTCCAATCAGTTTTCATATGATATCACCTTTTCGTTAGCCCGTCCCTCTGCGGCCATAGTTTCGGCATACCATATTAGGATTTAATGGTTGCGTGCGCCCCTCAAAAACAGGTGCCTCTTTATCTTGACACCATCCTGGGGGTTTCGGACGATACATGATTTAACCATGTTTCTATCAAAGATGAGCTCATGGTTTAGCGATAATGGACTTCCCAGTGTCCTTGGTTGTATGTGATTTAATTAGACTTCCCTACAAAAGTGTGTGGGGTGTACGTCTTAGTTTTAAAATATATTTGGTGTGTGTGCAGATGTTCAAGTGTTCAGACTCATACCCTTAGCTTTGTTAAAATGAGCTCACTGTTTAGAGATACCAGCGTCCTTGACTCCATGCAACAACTCAAACTTCCTTATTAAAAATGATGTGTTGTGTCCGTGCAGCTAAGATAAGATGCTTGTTGTTCACGCAGGTGTTCATTAGCTCATACTTATACATGAGGCCCAATATTATCTCATAAGAATACATGAAACCTTATAACTAACTAAATGTATTATTTTATAAAAGAAAACTCAACACTATAATAGAATAACCACCATAACCATCAAAGAGGCTGGAATGAGAGTCCAGCCCAACTTGAGTCGATTTACAGTGGCGCCAATAATTCGAACCTTCAGAAATGAGAACAGGTATGAAACTATCTAATGACTATTATAGCTATACAGTAATGTACAGTAAAATACCTGTGACTACATAGTATTCCATAAACATTTGTAACCCTAAACCATTAATTTACTGCACTGTATTGAATGAATGAGCTTGGTTATCATGCTGTACTACAGTTTGTTTTGTAAGTTGTTTAAAGTTCCTATGCTAAACATATACTGTGTTTCAATTATGTACAGAGTGGAAAGGCAAAGATATCATGGAGGACGAAGACGCTTTTTTACAGATGTACGAGAGACTGCGATTATAAATATGGTTTTGGCCAACAATGCAATTAGGATTCGAGAGATAAGAGAGCATATCTTGAATAATGACACTGTATTTAACAATATCAATGCTGTAAGCCTGTCAACCATACAACGCATCCTCCAACGGCACCAAGTGACGATGAATAACTATACAAGGTGCCATTTGAGAGAAATTCTGACATAGTCAAGAATCAGCGACATGACTTTGTGGAGGTATTTATGCAACACTACTTCCAGTAATTCAGACATACCATATTTACTCCTCTGTATATCCTTTGTCTGTCACAGAGAGTAATGGAGATGGATGCCCATGTAATTCAACATTACTTTATTTATGTGGATGAGGTTGGCTACAACCTCACCAAAACCAGGCGCCGAGGAAGAAATGTAATCAGACTGAGGGCAATTACCAAAGTCCCTGGACAGCGTGGGGTGATATGCCTATGTGTGCTGCCATCACTCAAAATGGGGTCCACCATCACAATGCCACACTGGGTCCTTACAACACCGCCACTCACTTTTCTGGATGCAATTTACACAATGCTTGTCCCTGATCCAGATCAGGAGCCTGCTAGATTTGTGTTTACATGGGACAATGTTAGTTTTCACCGTGCTGTTCTGGTCCAAAACTGGTTTTCCACCCATCCGGAATTTGAAGTTTTGTACCTACGCCCATAATCACCTTTTCTAAATCCCATAGAGGAATCCTTCTCAGCCTGGCGCTGGAAAGTCTATGATTGCCAACCCTATGCCCGCATGACGCTTCTCCAGGCAATGGAGGACGCTTGTGTAACCCCTTCTTTCTGGTTCCTTCTTACAACCACTCCGGGAAGAATCACACGGACACACAGGCTGAATTCACTTGTCGCGTTTACTGAAATATATGAAACGACACCAATTGGCCATTAAATACATCTCTTCCGGTCACATAACATTCTCCTCAACAGTTTACATGTGACTGATTCACCAGATTAACAATCAATATATCAGTTTTCACAAGATCAAGAACTCCATTTCTGTTATTTCTCTAACATATTAAATATAACAATATAAGAACATTGATGCATCATACCTGAAATATATGAAACGACACCAATTGGCCATTAAATACATCTCTTCCGGTCACATAACTATCAAAAATAAACAAACATGTGGAATAAAGCAATTACAAAATACAGAGATTGAAACCAAACAAAAACCATATGCTCCCAAACCACTCGGTGGTACGTTTGGTACAAAACAAATTATCCGTCGACACTATATATCTCTTATAACTCAAATTTGAAATGAAATACTTTTAAAAGAACAATTTGACATAAAAACAAATTAAATAATGCCTAACAACATTTTACTTCCATTTTGACCGGAGTAGGATCTACACTTACCATTCTCCTCAGCAGTTTACATGTGACTGAGAAGAATATGGCGGACTCCGCTATTAGTTTTCATTAGCCAACTGTAGGTGTCCTCATATCCCCTTCTTACTGATGCATTTACTTAATAGAATCCAACAAATGTTTTGCAAGATGAACAAACTTTTCTTCCTTTTTTGGCACAATTCATAACAAACTTCTTTAACATTCTCCCCTACTGAATTTGCCAAAAATGTGATAAACATAAAAAACCAAACACAAACAAAAAAATAATTATCCCCCCTCGAAAACCACATACTGTAATTGCCATTCTTAGCATAATGCTTTTGATCAGTAACAACTGTTCACATAAAGAACTGACAGGAAAAAGTGCTGCGCATATCACTCCTCCTTAATCATGACCCAAATGAAGTGCCTTTTACACTTCATTCCAGCAATTACTTTACACACATATCGACATTATACACTGAATTTAACATTTCAATACTTTAGACTAAGAACTGAAATAGACCATTTACCCAAAGTTTGCTTTCTGCTTTGAAACAAAGAATGTTGATTCAAGGAAGAAATAAGACGATTCACCGGTTTCAACAACCTTCCAAACTTTGATCTACGACCCGTTAACTCGGTACCATTACATTTACATTTACATTTAGTCATTTAGCAGACGCTTTTATCCAAAGCGACTTACAAGTGGGGTAGGTAATGGAAGCAATTAGGACAGCATAAGTACAACAAGAGCATAAGTGCAATCAAAAAGAAGAGGTTTCATATAGCCTAACACAGTATACAGAAACATTCACTCATACATTTTTTTTTTTTTTGAGTAGAGAAGAAACGAGTAGAGAAGAAAAGAGTAGAGAAGAAACTTGAGTCAGAAGAGAACAGTAAGATGTTGGCGGAAGAGATGGGTTTTCAGGCGATTCTTAAAGATGGCTACAGAATCTGCAGATCTTGTAGCAGCAGGCAGATCATTCCACATAGGTGGAACAGATCCGGAGAAGGTGCGCGAGAGAGATTTTCTACCTTTATGGGATGGCACCACAAGACGCCGTTCGTTTGCAGAGCGTAGGGATCTGGCGGGTACATATGTCTGCAGTAGTGAGTGAAGATAAGGTGGTGCCAAACCAGTGGTGGTCTTGTAGGCCAGGAGCAGAGTCTTGAATTTGATGCGAGCGACTATAGGGAGCCAATGTAGCTTAATGAGTAGGGGAGTAACGTGTGCTCTCTTCGGTTCATTAAAGATGACTCTTGCCGCAGCATTCTGGATCATCTGTAGAGGTTTGGTTGTGCAAGCTGGAAGTCCTCCCAGTAGTGCATTGCAGTAGTCCAGTTTGGACAGGACTAGAGCCTGTACTAGGACTTGCGTAGCATGCTCTGATAGGAAGGGTCTAATTTTCCTGATATTGTAGAGGATGAATCTACAGGACCGGGTGGTGCTGGCAACTTGATCTGTGAAGTTGAGCTGGTCATCGATCACCACTCCCAGGTTTCTTGCCTTTCTGGAAGGTGTGATGGTTGATGAGATGTCGGCTAGGCAAGCTGAGATGCGTGCTGAGACAGTCGGATCGTCAGGGCGAAAAGACAGGTAGAGTTGTGTATCATCCGCATAGCAGTGATAGGAAAAGCCATGTTTCCTAATGACAGAGCCAAGGGATGTCATGTATACAGAGAATAGCAACGGACCAAGCACTGAGCCCTGAGGCACACCTGTGTCGAGATGTTGGGACTCAGACACCTCACCCTTCCAAGATACTCTAAATGACCTACCTGAGAGGTAAGACCTGAGCCATTGTAGCACCATTCCGGAGACCCCCATAGCCTTGAGAGTGGACAGGAGGATGTGATGGTTAACAGTGTCAAAGGCGGCAGATAGATCCAGTAGGATGAGAACAGATGAGTTAGAGGAAGCTCTTTCCGGTCTCAGGGCTTCGATAACAGAGAGCAGCGCAGTCTCAGTGGAATGACCGCTCTTGAACCCAGACTGGTTGCTGTCCAGGAGGTTGTTCTGGATGAGGAAGGATGAGAGCTGGTTACAGACAACCAGCTCTCATTAACATCAAGATCAGAATTACTGACATTACCGTCTTCAGAACTTTCTTGACAGACCAAGTGGTCTGGAGAAATATTTCCAGAACCCACACTTTGCGATGGAACATCAACTAACGCAGTTGGGTCGTGAGCATTTCCTGACTCAACAGTGTGCAGTTCACCCTCAGCTACTACCGGGCCATCTCTAGCAGGTACATAATTAACAGAGGAAACAGAACAGTTATCAAGAACGTCATCATAAACAGATTGTACACTCTCGTCATCGTTTTGTTCCCCTATGTCACCCAAAGGGAGGAAATTTACACACAAAAGAAGGTTTCTGTGTACCACTTTCAACTGACTAGACAAGGGTGTTTAATCTTGTAAATGTGAGTATTGGGATCCCTATCAACCACAGTATATACCACATTTTCCCACTTGTCTGAGAGTTTGCGCTTTCCACGTTCACTTTTATTGGCTAAGAGGACCCTGTCACCAACTTCAATTGTCACACCCTTGGTTTTCCGATTGTATAGGTGGGCTTGTCGAGACTGTTCTTTCGAAGTGTTAGACCCGGCAACAGCAAAAGCATCCTCCAAATCCTTACTCAGAGACTCTACGTACTTGGGAAGAGAGTCATTCGAATCAGTCCTCAGCACACTCTTGAAAACGACATCAATCGGCAGTCTCGGAGTGCGACCGAACATTAGATAGAAGGGGGGGTACCCAGTCGTCTCGTGCACTGTGCAGTTGTATATGAATGTCAATGTATGGAGCATCCGAGGCCAATCCTAGGGCTATGATCATGTTTCCCAGGGTTCGATTAAATCTTTCTGTGATGCCGTTGCCCATCGGGTGGTAAGGTGTCGTCTGTGACTTCGTAACACCAGAAAAATCAAGCAAATGCTTAATAAGCTCACTACAGAAACTGGCCCCCTGATCAGAATGGATGCGTTTCGGGAACCCATAGTAGCAAAAGTAGTCATCCCAGAGCTTCTGTGCAACTGACTTCGCTGTCTGGTCCCGGCAGCGAAAGGCGTGAGCCAGCTTGGTAAAATGGTCGGTGACCACTAAAACATCAACTGACCTGTTCTGTGAATCTTCCGCCGTCCAGAAATCAATGCAGACTAATTCAAGTGGAGCAGAGGTCTTGATACTCTCCAATAGAGCTCGGCCCTCTGGCTCTGGTGTTTTGGAAAGCACACAACGACTACACATCTAAACATAATCACGAACATCACGTTCAATGTCTGACCAATAGAAGCGTTGTCGAGACAATTGGAAAGTGCGATATTGGCCTTGGTGTCCAGCCTCATCGTGACATCCTTTTAGTACTTGAGACTTCAAGGAAGAGGGTACAATGTACTGAAATCTTTTGTGACGTGACAATGGGTCTCTCGATACACGATACAAGACACCGTCATTCAATAATAGCTTCTCCCACTGCTTCATAATCTTCGTTACAGCCCTGGGGTCCCCCATGCGCTCAGGTCTCGAAGGCCTGCGTTTTCGATCAACGTAGAACATCACCCTCCGCAAATGGTCATCCTCCAGCTGTTTGTATGTCAACTCTTGACGAGAAAACGAAGGAAGGACATCAAATCCAACATCAACAATCTTTTGAATGAATCCAGCCAGGGGAGTGGCCCATGTTTGTGTTCCTTCGTGCCAAGAAAGGTGATTAGAAAAAACAGCAGCCACTTCATCACTTGAATAGCTTCCAGGCACGTCCGTGTCCGATTTGACCGCTAACCGCTCACAAGCACTCACTGGGGCCTCTGTACCTTCAAGCACTTGCTGACTGGCGTTGGACAGCCGAAAGACATCTTGGATAGCATCACAGGTATGGTTACTTGTCTCCGCGAGCAGCTTGTCATAGGGTTCCCTTACAATGCGGTGACTGACGCGACTGTTGACAAAAGGCTGTCTGCTCAAAGCATCAGCAATGGTGTTCTGCGGCCCTGGAACATATTTGATGTCAAACTCAAAGGCAGCAAGTTTGGCCACCCATCGTTGCTCACAGGCATCAAGCCTAGGTTTGGTCAAGATATGCGTTAAGGGATTATTATCCGTCCAAGCCGTGAACTGGTGTCCTTTGAGCCAGTGACTAAATGTATCACTTACTGCCCACTTGAGAGTGAGAAACTCAAGTCGATGTGCTGGATATCTGGCTTGCGCTCTGGAGAGTGACTTACTTGCAAATGCAAGTCGATTTACAGTGGCGTCAATACAGTTTTTTTTGATTGCTTAAGCACGATTTTCAAAACAGGCCCCGTGTTTTCAAACACTACACACAATTAGCACAACCACACACCCAATTAGCAAAACACTACAGATCCTTTGCATAATTAAACACTCTTGTAAAAACTATACACTTCTGTTTAAAAAACACACTTTGTTACCATATGAAACACACACGTTTCACATTACTATACTCTGTTAGCACGAGTTACACTCTGCTGTGATAAACCTAAAACACTTTTAGCACTTCTACTTCCCTATGATTGGAGTAGGCTACCATCAACAAAGTACAAATATAATGTAAATCCATCAAACACTTCACAAGACCAATGTTGCAGACTGAAGAAACTCATTTATTTCTCAACATGCCCAAAATATTGACACGTAGATTCGTAATACTGTGACAAAATGTCACTTTACGTATTTTACTGTAAGTTTACTGTAAAAAAAAAAAAATAGACATTGTTTCTTCGCCTAGCTGGATCTGGCCAGAGAATTTCATCAACATCGCAGGCAATGTTGTCATAAGCAAGACACCTTTCAAAGAAACGTCTTGAATGACGAATCCATCCTTGCATTGCTGCTTCCTCCATCTGGTCACAAGCCTCCTCCATGGCTTGGATGAGAGGCACCTCAGCCTGGAGATGGAGATCATATACCTTCCATCGCCATGCCGAGAAAAATTCTTCAATAGGGTTGAGGAATGGAGAGTATGGTGGAATATATTGGACGGTGAAATGTGGATGTTGCTGAAACCAGTTCTGAACCTGAGCAGAGCGGTGGAAAGACACATTGTCCCAGACAACAATGTATTGCATATGATCGATTTGATTTGATGCCGTTATGTTGTGCAATTGGTCCAAGAATCTAAGTGATGAGTGCTGTGTTGTAAGGGCCCATATGGGCATAGCGGTGAAGGACCCCATTCTGTGTTATGGCCGCACAGAGTGTTATATTAACCCCACGTTGCCCTGGGACATTGACTATAGCCCTGTGGCCAATGATGTTTCTTCCCCTTTTCAGATTCAGTCCTCTATGAGAACCTTCTTGTCTTCCTCTACCTTTACCTCCAGCATGGCCTCCATCTCTTCCTCTTCCTTTGTTGATTCCCCTTCCTCTTCCTCCCCTTCATCTTCCTCCCCTTCCTCCTCCTCCTTGTCCGCCTCCTCCTCGTTCTCCTCCTCGTCTTACTCTTTCTCTGACTCTTTCCATTGTGCTTGAAGACCGATGAACTCACCTGCTGCTTTTTATAGTGCTTATACACCTGATTGGTGTGCCTACAATTAAGCACACAAGTGTTTGCACACCTGATGAATGTGTTGAACCAATTGGTTGGACGGTGCGGTAATTTGACAGTCAGTGCTTTGGTATTGCAAGGAAGTGACTTCATGATAGATTCTTGTGTGTAATGTATGTTAAGTGTGTTTAGTGTTTTGCAAATCACTGTGTGTAGAGTTTTGCAACAAGTGTGAGGTTGACAATGTGCTTATTGTTGTGCAAATATGGGCTGATGTTTTGCTTCTTGACTGTAAGGTTTTGCTAATAGTGTACTACTTTTAATTTTAGTGTGTAAGCAATCCAAAAAAACTGTAATTCGAACCTTCAGAAATGAGAACAGCTATGAAACTATCTAATGACTATTTTAGCTATACAGTAATGTACAGTAAAATACCTGTGACTACATAGTATTGCAAAAACATTTGTAACTCTAAACCATCCATTTATTGCACTGCCTTGAATGAATGAGGTTGGTTATCATGCTGTACTACATTTTGTACACAATGCTTATCCCTGATCCAGATCAGGAGCATGCCAGATTTGTGGTTACATGGGACAATGTTAGTTTTCACCATGCTGTTCTGCTCCAAAACTGGTTTACCACCCATCCGCAATTTGTAGTTTTGTACGTACCCCCATATTCACCTTTTCTAAATCCCATAGAGGAATTCTTCTCAGCCTGGCGCTGGAAAGTCTATGATCGCCAACCCTATGCCGGCGCTTCTCCAGGCAATGGAGGACGCATGTGGGGACATATAGTTTGCCTCTGTCCAAGGTTGGATACGCCATGCTAGGAGATACTTCCCTCGATGTTTGGCAAGAGAAAATGTTTCTTGTGATGTGGACAAAGTATTGTGGCCAGACCGAGCCCGAAGAAGCAATGAAGCGTAGCTCAGCAATGATGGCTGCTCCCCCACCAATTCCTGGACTGCCCCCCCGGGACCCCACACACACAATTGTGTTCTTTACTGTATTCTGAAGAATATACTTTTGGTTTATATATGTCTATGATTTTGTTGAATGCTACTGTATAAAACAGTAATGTTTGGCCTAAAATATATTTTCTGTACCTACATTGCATTTGTGTTTACAGTGTACTTGTTACCCCTCTCAGCAGATAACTTTCACTGTAGAACATTGTATCGAAATGTAGATATGAGCACATGAAAGACCAATGAGCTTTAAATTTAGAACAACAGTGTTTACATATTATATATCGATACATTCACTATTATGAAAGAAGTGTTTGCCATTTGATGCAAATGCTTCAATCTGACATGTGTTTATGGTATTTTGAATGCAGTGTTAAATTTTGAAGTAGATATGAGGCATTTTGCATTTTGTGTGTGCAGTTTTGGGAATTGTGTGTAGAGTTTTGAGAAAAGGTGACATAGTTTTGAAAACGTGTGTAAGCAGTTGGAAAAAACTGTAATAGAATCCAACAAATGTTTTGCAAGATGAACAAACTTTTCTTCCTTTTTTGGCACAATTCATAACAAACTTCTTTAACCCGTTACACATGTGGGGACATAGAGGTTGCCTCTGTCCAAGGTTGGATACGCCATGCAAGGAGATACTTTTCTCGATGTTTGGCAAGAGAAAATGTATCTTGTGATGTGGATGAAGTATTGTGGCAAACCCAGTCCGGAGAAGAGATGAAGCGTAGCTCGGCACTGATGGCTGCCGCCCCAACAATTCCTGGACTGCCCCCGGGACCCCACACACACAATTGTGTTCTTTACTGTATTCTGTAGAATATACTTTTTGTTTACATATGTTTATGCTTTTGTTCAATGCTACTGTATAAAACAGTAATGTTAGGCCTAATAAATATTTTCATGTTTCTACATTGCATTTGTGTTTACAGTGTACTTGTTACCCCTCTCAGCAGATTACTTTCACTGTAGAACATTGTATTGAAATGTAGATATGAACACATGAAAGGCCACAGAGCTTTAAATTTAGAACAACAGTGTTTACATGGTATATCGAAACATTCACTATTGTGAAAGAAGTGTTTGCCATTTGATGCAAATGCTTCATTCATTTGGTTTATGGTTTATTGTTTATGGTATTTTGAATGCAGTGTTACATTTTGAAGCAGATGTGAGGCATTTTGCATTTTGTGTGTGGAGTTTTGGAAATTGTGTGTAGAGTTTTGAGAAAAGGTGACATAGTTTTGAAAACGTGTGTAAGCAGTTGGAAAAAACTGTAACACACATTTTATTTATATTCTGCCGAAATGAAAAAGATCCGTTCATTTTGATTAACGAGATTCAGTCAATAGAATAAGTCAATAAAATGATCTGAGATTCCCGTCACTAGATGTAAATTCCCTTCTGCAGATTTTTCGGCAGATTTTCAGTCAGAATACGTAGTTTATGAGGTTCATTGCCTGCACTGTAAAAACCCAACTTGCAATCCATCTTGCAAAAAGTTGTAACAACTATTATCTATTAGTTAACTGAACAATAAAACCATTAAAAGTTGACTTAACAAGTGGAAATAAGTTGGTTAAAAAAAAGTGTCTGACCAACTTAATTTAAACTGTTGAGTGAATGTGCGCACATGCAGCACACATGATGGTTTGGAGGTCGGAGCATGCACAATGCCATTTTGATCGTCAGCCAAACGTGCAGAACGAGATCACGACAAACTTAATCTTTTCAAACGTTATCGTTTTAAGTAAGTATCATTATTCATTTTATTATATTGATAACATTTTTGTAAAACATAAGTGTGATCATTAAGCATATTGTTCGCGTCATGCAAATATCTAAGGTTACCGTTAGAGTTTAGAAAGCCAGTAAAATGTACATTGTGTGTTTTGACCTGGGTTTGAAAATAAATTCCTAAGTAATGTAGTGTAACCAGGCAAACTTAATTTAAAATAAGTTTGCAATTTGCATGAAGGTTCTCATCAAGGAGAAAATGTTGCAATCCCGATTGTAGGCCTATATCTTGTAAATCAAACGTCATGTTTTACAATGCTGGCTAAATCACAGTTATCGGACATAGTGTGCGATTTGTCTTATAAGTTAGATTTAACTCAAAATATAATTGTGTTGTTTATTACATCACAGAAAAGCTGTTAGAGTTCACATGGAATGATAGCTCCATGCGGCACGAGATATCGACAAACTTCACCTATTCAAACTTCATCATTTAAGGTAAGTATCTTTCTTCATTTTATTATATTTATTAGATTGTTTAAACATCTGTGTGACCATTAAACATATTGTTTGGGACATGCAATCTAACAAATCTAACTTCATGTTTTGCAATCCTGGCAATATTTACCAGTTATCAGAAATAATGTGTGGATTTCTCATAGACTTCACTCATATTGTAATCGTGTTGTTTATTACTTTGTGCGAATTTGGATATATTCTGTGTCCTATTCAATGTCTAACAATGTTAACAATACATCCCACTCAATGTCTAATAATATTAACAATACATAAACCAGATTACAGGCTTTGTGAAATGATGTATTTGAGCTTTCTCATAAGGAGTATACCCAAGGGACATGTCCGGGCCGGTCAAGCTGACATTACACTGCTGGTCACGATGACTTGACAATAGTCAAATGAGAGCATTGATGTCATACTGTCTTTGAATGTTCTAGAATGTTGGAGAACAAGGAACTGAAATACATGCTGTCTTAGCCTAATAAGGAGATACCATTGTCTAGTTGTTTTCCATTACCAATGTTACTTCCTCTTTTATGCATATAAATATTACCCCCAAAATGTAATAAACTTTGGACTCTGATTGAACTGTACATCTCGGTGTCTGTGTCAATTCTAAGTCTCCAGGCCTGCAACTCTGTGTGTTCCGTCGACTCGACTCTTCAACCATATAAGAATCAAACCTAGACAAGGGGGACAAAAAGTAATAATCTTACATACTTCACACACAAAACATGATAAAGTGGACATCATCCGCGAAGTTACAAATGGATGTTCTTAATGGATTTATTGTCTTCTGTCGTAGACATGGTGTAACACTCGGTGTAATGCGCTTAAACTCTTCTTGTATAACGGGCGCGATACAAATCAATTTGAATCGATTATTCCCCATTGCCGCTGATGCAACAGGCCAAGAGCTGTTGCTGTTACACAGAATGGCCTGATGGTGGTGACAGAGCACAGAAAACAAACTTCACTTTAACACTTAACACTTGAGTCTTGAGCAGGCTTGGGGAATATGGGTCAAAACGCAATACTGGTCAAGGGGTTTTGGTAACATGAACTATAAATCCATACAACAAGAACACCAGTATTATTATGAAAGTCAAACTTTTATTATTTTGTAATATTTAACATGACAGTTTAAAAAAAAAGCTGACGTTTGGTATATTTAATTATAGTCCATGTTACCAACAGACCTAAACCAGTATAGTGTTTGACCCATATACCGCTACAGTTACTGCTATATTTATTAAAGTTATCAGAAATAATGTGCGATTTGTCTCATAGACTTAACTCAAAATATAATCATGTTGTGTATTATGTCACACACCAAGCTGTTGCAGCTCGCAAGGAGTGAAACCACCATGCACAATGTCACGATATCACGACAAACATTATCGTTTTAAGTATGTATCTTTATACATTTTGTTATGTTTATTAGATTGTTAAAATGTTTGTAAAACATCAGTGTGATCAGTAAGCATTGTTTGCATTGTTTGGATTACATTCTAAATCAGTTGTGCAGAAGACACTAAAAAAGACGTTATAACTTTCATCCTGGCTCCTCAGTGGAGCCCTTTTCAATGTATGACTTTTGTGACAAAGACGCCGAAAAGACATCTTCTGGACATGACTATGTTTAGCGGGAAAGGGTAGTTCATCTCTACATTGTGAGCAAATTGATTCTGATTTGATTTTGATTTGATTTTTGATTTAAGGATGATTGAATTCAGCATTATTCACCCTAATTTAATACACAGCTCTTTATGATCATTATGATCATTTATGACAGCCTCACTGAAAGTCAATGATTTGCCTTTTGTGAATGATAAAATATGCATTTAAATGTAAATTAGCATTATTCAAAGAATGTGCAACCTTTTATCATGTATATTACCTCAAACTCATGTTACAGTCCAACCACTATAAAAAAGCAAAGAAATAAAGAATGTGTGAGGTGTTTTGTTTATTCAATGTAGGTCAATAGGATTCAAAATTGGTATTAACATACAAAAAAGGAGAGTTGAGCATCTACATTGCATTTGCATACACATCTTATCCATATGCAGGATATATGCAAATGTTAACCGTGAAATAAAAAAATTCATAAACCACCCACACTAAAAATATTATATTTACTTGTTTCATAGAATTAGTTGCTTTTCAGAACATCTATAAAAAACTGAGATCAGCTGATAATGATTTATTTGATGTTTCATTAGGACAAATCTCCAGGACAACGACAGACCAGAGGGATGAAATTGGGAATTCTTGCTATAACGGAGGATGAAGTTTCCTGAACGTTGAAATCTTGTGTGAGCATCTTTGAAGTTTAACAGATATTAAGAACTTAATGTTAAAATATGAAACATTTGAAGGGATTGTTGAACTGAATTGTTGAACTATGTTTGGAATGTTTAATGTTTTAATATTTTTCATATTTAAAACTAGACTCTTATGTAGAATTGTGTACTAAGACAGGCGTAAAATGAAATGTTGCAATTTTCTAGGTCGACTTCATTAGGAACTATACTCCTTTGCAACTTTTCATGTTCCATCTGTCCAAAAAAAGTTCACTTGACTTAATTTATTCAAGACATATTGGAAAATAGTTCAAGTCTTTTCAACTAACAAAAAGTGACCTGTGACTTTACTCATTGATTTGAGTTGAGTAAACCACTTGGTCCAAAGTTGAGTAAACTCAAAAAAGCTGTACAGCAAGTTGCCATGAAATTTGAAGTTAATTTAATTGTTTTTACAGTGTGTGGGAAATAACACGTCACTTTATTTAGCTGAGATGAAGTCAGATATGGTATACATCAAGTTTTCAATTACAGTTTCAAGAGGTCCGGTCTTTGTTTTCTTTCAAACGAAGGTCCGGATAATATGTTTTTTGAAAATAAATATTTAATCAATTTAACCCAGTTATGATATTTTATCAGGCCATTTATTTGATATTTTGATATATGCATATATATAGTGTCTGTGGCTTTAAGGGAATGCCCTCTTAATAGAAGTATGATAATTAATATAACATAAAACTAATAACAAAATGCAAACAGAAAATGTAATGTACCAATTAAAATACCATATAACAGTTAAAATCATAACCAGAAAACAAAGTTACTTTGCCTTCCATGCCATTTTCACTTTCATAACAGAACTTCTATCTTTAAATAATTTCCCATTTAAATGTTGTTCATTAAAAAATGTAAACCTACTTGTGAAAACCCAGAAAATATCCTTCATACAATCATCCTACAAAATATTCTGTGGAAATATTACATTATCTTCAATATTGACTAAATAATACCAGAATATTGGTGAAAATAATGCTTGAAATTAATATTTGATGCTGTTGTCTAATAATCAATTTGTTTATGAGACTTTAGCCTATGTTTTTACAGGGTCACAAATGTTTACATGCTGACCAATAATACTGATAAAAACGTTATGTGATTCTCAGTTATGTTACCAAATAGAAAAGTACAAAAAAAACATGCCGAAGGCTGAATTCTCTAATAAATGATTATGAGATGATGTAGTCAGAACAGTGTTTTAATGGAAGCTGAGCTTTTATGAGCCCTTATGGAGATATAACATCAATTTAAAGTGCAGTCGATCCCAACACCCACGAAACAAAAGAACAGAGTAAATTGATTATTTAAGAAAATAATGAGAAAATACAATATTAAAAATAGAATCAAGATTATAGGTTAAAATGGTTAAGAATATTTTCCATCACAGAAGTGAAAGCAAGAAAAATGCAATTAATCGTCTCGAAAATGTTTTTATAGTGTCTGGAAAAATGTTGACCATTTATCCCAAATATTGTCCATCAGTCCCAACCAATAAGTAGTCCTGTGTAAAAAAGTAACACATTCATACAAAATACATAGACAAAACAGCATAACATTGAATTTTAATGCAAAAAAATGTGCTTACTTTCATAACCACAAGTTGAGGGTTTACAAGTTTTATCTTCCCCAGAGCAGGAAGAGGAAAACCATTCTGAAGGTGAACTGAGATGAGACATAAATAATTATAATACCCATGTTATAACATTTTTACTATTGCATTGAACGTTAGAAATGTTGATTACAGTGAAAAGATTCTTACCATTAACCTTGGGAATTACTGTAAGTTCCAGGATTGTTTTTACAATGTTGTCGAATTGTGATGATGCTTGACGACTAGGATCCTGTTCATTAAAATGTAATGTAGGTGTAAGGTTTTAAAGAATAGATATAATTAATTTTATTTTACACTTGTTTTACGTGTTTTCTTACCTCAAATTTTCCCACATAGCTTTTGTTTAATCTCAATTGAATTCTAAAAGAATTACGGAGACAATTACAATCATGTCCTGTAAAATCATAAATTAATTTGACAAGCTTAGACTGTGAACAGAACTCTAGTATTCACCTGTTCAGGGTCACACTTGCTTTAAGGTTGAGTCCAGCTATATATACTTGAGCACTGGCCTCCTGTTTATTTATTGAAATGTTAAAGAAGGAACACAATTTACATTTACATTTAGTCATTTGGCAGACGCTTTTATCCAAAGCGACTTAAAGTGCACTTGTTACAGGGCCAATCCCCCTGGAGCAACATGGAGTAAAGTGTCTTGCTCAAGGACACACTGGTGGCGGCTGCTGGGATCAAACCAGCAACCTTCTGATTACCAGTTCAGTGGTTTAACCCACTAGACCACCATCTCCCATATAATTTACGTCTTACTTAGTCCATCACGTCCTTCATGGTGACATACCAGATTGAGCATAAATAGTGGTGATAGTGTGTTGTTTTGGTGGATGACATCAGCCATCACCGTCGAGCTGATTTGAACAGTCACATTGTTGGGTTCAAAAGTAATAATGGGCGCCTTCACTGTCTTAACCAGCAGCTTCATCTTCAGGCCCGGATACAGTTCTGCAACCTTAAACAACGAATAAAGATCTTAAATTGAATGTTTTTTCTCCTTTTATTTCCTTTGATTCAAATTATAAGGTGATTCTCATACTTGCGGAATGAAAGCTTCAAATGTTTTGGTATTCAGACGAATGTAAGAATCAGGTGAAATCTGTAGATAAAATTGATTAGGAATTATTTCACAATTTGTTGTTGTTTGCCAAATTATGGTTTAGTTGTCATGTTCACTAGAATTCACAAGAAACTGTCATTTGTGAGAAACCAAACTCACAGCTCGTCGTCTGGCAAATAAGCCACCGAGTAAGTCATCTGTGATGTCAAAGCTGAAGGCACCAGCATTGTGGTATGCAAAAGCTGCGGAGTTGACGGTGAAGGCAGATAGTCCAATGTAAAGCATGTTTGTGTTCTGGGAAGGCAGCGAGAAAGGTTTGGCGGAAAAGGGAGGCTCGTTGCGTTGCCTGATGTTGTAGAATACACCCTAAACATGCAAACGTAAAACTTCAAATATATGTTAACATAAGTTATTTTTCAATGGATACCCAAACTGTGAAAAGTGTAAAGCTTATTATTACCTTCAAACCAAGCTCAATAGATTCACTGGAGATGAGAGGAGATCCCAACATGGAATAGTCAATCTCAAGATAATTGTCTACCTTGGCTACAACTGAAAAGTCACTCATACAGTTAAAATTAGTATTTGAAATGAAAGATTATTATACAAATTACTTTAGTAATGATTTAATCATAGCACCATTTAATGTAGCAAGCTCTGCGTTGATGTCAGGAATGGACTTTGCCACCAGAGGGCAGATCTGAGACAGCAGACAGATTGTTTGACATTAAACTGGCATGACTCTAAATATCTGTTCATTCAACAGTGAATGGGTCAGATATCTCACCTGTGCCCTCAGAGAATTGCGTATAGGTCTTTCAATGAAGGATCGGAAAAGGTTATACAACCAGCTGACATAGATACAGAAAATAGTTGGAACTTAAATGTTATAATACACATATGCACTTTACGCCTGAGTGACAATTAATTCAAACACAAATAATCACAATAATATTTTATTTCACAATAAAAAGAAAATACTGTTTTGTTTTTAGCTTATGGGAATGTTTAAATACATTTTATATCAAATTATAAAATCAATCGACAAAATGAATCACTGTGTTATGCTATTACAAAAAAGAATTGAACAAACATGGATTTTTAGAAATATTCGAATTAGGTTGTGTATAATGTTGATAACTATGAATATGGTCATAGTATCATGGTCCTGAACTTGTAGTGAAGCATCTTTAGCTACAAATGGCACAATTTTTAAGAATCATTTATATTTAAAAGCCAACGTAGCATTGAAATGTTTTTTTTTTATTCCAAAATAAACCAAGTGAGTTAGTATTACCTGAGTCTCCCACTAAATCTGACGTTGACGTCCCTCAGGTTTGCTGTGCAGCTGGTCATGCTCACTGATGGGCGACCACGGTTATCATTGTTTACTGCAATGTTGACGCTAATGGTCACTCCACTCACAGTCAGATCAAATGATCCACTGGCTTTTCTGCGAAGACATTTTACTTACATCACATTAATCTTTATAGTGGTAATGATTGTCTAAATGTGTTTTTATTTTATTTAATAATAGAAGTCTCTGTACTTACATGAACCGACGGTATTTGACTCTCCAGTTCCCCTGGGCTTTGATGTTGGCATTATCGATTGAAAGTCTAACTCCATTGCCAGAAACTAACCCCACTGTTGATGTTGGTAGTTGCAGGTTTACAATCCGAATCCTGGCCAAAAGTTTTATATTTCAGGGTAAATTGTATTCTTCTCACAGTTGTAAGAATATGACAAGATCATAAAGATGTAATAATAATATAGAGATTGTTTGTTTTGGAAAAGGTCCATAAAGTCTGACCTGTAGAAGAATACTGTAGGATTAGAAAGTAACTCACCCTTTGAGGCTATACTCCACTTTACCAATAAAACTCTTTCCTTTGCCACTCTGGTCTGGTATACTGATGGTCCTGAACTTTTGCTGTAGAGTGGCAACTCCAAGCTGCCGACCTACAGTACGGTCAACACATGGAGTGCCTTAGATACATATACTTTACATGACCAGATTGAGACAATACCTGGTCCAAGACCACATTGAGAACATTTTTGATTCACTTCTGTGTTGAATTTACTCTGACATAAAACTAAACTAAAACATTCAAGCAGTTGTTTTGCCCACTCTTACCATAATCAAGCCCTTTCTGAGTTAGTTTGACTTTAACTCCAGGATTGGTAGCTGTAGAGACTGGCACTAGGGCCAACAAAGCCAAAACACACCAAACAATCATCATTTCACATTTAGCCTAGAAGAGATGCAGAATTAAGACATATCAAGAAAAATGCCCTCGTAAACCAATGTATTTCTTTTTAACATGTTAAAGATAATGTACAGTATACAGCTGAAACAATCGAAACTCTAATGATAATGTTACAGTTTAACAATATTAATAAATATAAATGTACAGTATATTTACCTTAATTGATGGACTACAGTATGTGGTTCTCCTCTTCTTCTCTTCGTCCATGAATTGCCAGGTCTGTGGTTGATAAACGTACTGAGAGAAGCTAAAGGGTTGAATGCTTAAATACATCCTGGATGTTTATTTGGGAAATAACCAGTTTACCCGGAACATTCTCCGTTTCATCAGGTGTGTCCTTGTCTCCAAGCAATTAACTAAGACATGTAAATATTTCCTGGTTTTAGCAGTCCCGCTTTGACTTAATGAATAATTGACTTTGACAAATACTGTAGACAGCCGTATATCAATTTTCATATTCAACTTACATAGTCATAAAAACTCTCTTTGTGGGGTTTAAATACCTTACAAGAGAAAAGTTATTGTACCCAAGTTTTTCCACTTGTGTGTTTGGTTGAGTGACAATGAGATACATGCTTACATTCAGGAACTAAATCTAACAGAAACAAAGAATACCATCATAAAATATAAAACTAACTATCATCAAAATTTTGCAAGATCATGTATAACACCGTTTAGCATAATAAAATATAATCTAGAGGTAGTATATATGATTCTCTTAAAAGTTTTTGTATAAATGCCATCATAACATTATAGATGTGTATCATTGTCAAGAGATATCACAACAATTGAGACACAGAATACACAGAAATGTATTGAACGCAAACAACAAATGAGTTAACAGGCATCAAATGTAAAAAAAACATTTGCACAGACAGGCTGCTGGGGATCCCCTTTCAATCTGATGTCACATTGTTTATGCCTGCCCATGACCGCTCACAGACTCCGCCTTATGAGTGATAATTCCCACCGTCAATTTTCAGGCAAGAGTAGATGTAGCTACTAGCCAGTGACAAAAACGTCTAAGAGAAAACAAATGTGTGCTGTTGTTGGATGTAAAATGGAACATAAAAGGAGGCCGTGAGGAGACTGATGCGACCATTGCGGCCGGAGTTATAAACAATCGAAAGTCCCGGGCGGGACGCCAAGAACTCTGCATCCAGGGAAGAAGCACTTTTTCTCCGATCGACCATCGGTTCAGAAGACTTGTGACCATTTCTGTAAATCTTATTCATTACAAAGAAAGAAAGTTAAAACAGTGTCTTTCTCGGTGAGTTCAGTGTTTTTTCGTATGTCCTGAGTGCGACAATACTTAGAGCGGATAGAAATAGAGATCGCATTCGTAAGACATTTACATTTCATTTACATTAAGTCATTTAGCAGACACTTATATCCAGTATGTTTAAAGATACATTCAAGTATATTGCCTATATATGCATAAGCCTAAATAACACTGTATGATTTTTTTCATCAATAATTTCTGCACTTACATTAACTAAGTTTAAACAAAATTGACCTCTACCAATTTAAATGACTGCGAACATGTACGCCATATGTGGATATGCCTGTTTGCTGTGATAGAAACGACTTCACTGTATAGTCAGGAAGAATTCTGAATAATGTTTAAATAATGTATAATACTGGATGATCAAGCACCCGAAATAATATCAAAGCACTTCAAAACAGCCTACATTATTCGCAAACGTTGCATAAAACCCTAAAAAATAATATATGAGACCGCCAAATCACAGAGATGCCAATTCACTCGTGACAAATATTATCACAGGACTTCGGTGATCGTCAAAAGATGGAAGGTCATTTGCAGGGGGAATTTTTACTTTACAAATTACAGACATGGCCGATTCACATGGGATTTAGATCTCAGACAACCTCTGAAAGTATTACAAATGACTAGAGGTCCCCATGTAATACTAGTCCCGTGGGAATAGGGCTAAAGTTTCCAATATGTCTTGAACGGAAACAGACAAATTGTAATCATTTTAAAATACACCAATCTTACCTATATTGTATAAATTAAAGAAATATACATTTGTTGTATATATACAAAAATTCCTTACTGGTCGCTGAACCCTCTGACAACTTCCCAGAGGGGCCTGTACTTCCAAGATATTGGATAACGTTAAATATCAGGATCGTTTTCTATAGCATTTACCTAATAATCAAATACAACACTTTTAATATAACTTAAACCTGTACAAACTGAATAAAAATAGTGGCCTGTGCTTGTTTTCAGGCTTTGCCTTTTGTTGTATATTTATTTTTTAGTTTTTTTGTATTGCACTGCAGTATTGTGTCTTTTTTTCCCTATCAACTGGTACCCCATTTAGTCTCTCAATGCTGTTAATTACCCTCACCTGCTCCTCATCTGTGTTCTCTTTATTATAACATGGATTTTCTATGTGGCGATGCCTTTGATTGTAACCTTGTTCTCTCTCTCAGTTCTCGAAGTTTGACTAATATCCTCTATAAATAATAATATACTTATTTTTCTCCCTTACGGCTTTCGGTTTGGTTCTTGTTTACCTGTCCGGACTTTGGCGGATACTCGCATTATGGAGCGAACAGCCGGCCGTGTTTCCTGTGGTACAGTCAGGAGTGCCCTGCCGTTTCTTTTTGTTTGCTGTTTTGGAACCTTATTTAATAAACTGTGTTCATTTACCCTACATCTGAGTCCTTTTGTCAACCATGACACTTGTACCTAAAACACGCATGTTTCTGAGAGTGCATGTGTCCTAGTCCGCATTGCACGACTGAGAGTGCTTCGTCTGCAGCCAAACACTATTGTAGAGATCTTGTCCCATCCAAATTGGTACATAAGATCACAGTAGTTTTGTGAAAACTAGTCCTGTCCGAATAGGGCTAAAGACGAAAAAAGACATACTTTGGACATTTCTTTGCTCGTTGGGTAAACTAGATTTAAATACTGTATTACTTTTTTGAAAAGCTGTGATACTGAAACAGTGTTTAAAAATGATTTTTAGTTGTGTTACGGAAAAAAACAAGCGATGAACTCAACCTTATGTGCATTTAGCTGTCAACGGTGTGTCAACAACCTGAAAAGATATCTACGATCTCAGGAAGTTTTCCAAAAGCGATTTCCATATTGATTTTCATCCATAATAATAAATAATAAAATGCAAATAGGCCTAACTACATAATGTAAATGTTTATTTTGTACTGTTCTTCAAACAACAGAAGCTCCGATAAAAATTGTTTGACTGAACTGTTTGTATAGCAAGCCTGCTGAATAAAAGTGACGATGTATTCTTAAATTTCTCAAATTGTGTCTTGTATTCATTACAACCATTTACCATTTAGTCATTTGGCAGACGCTTTTATCCAAAGCGACTTACAGTGCACTTATTACAGGGACAATCCCCCTGGAGCAACATGGAGTAAAGTGTCTTGCTCAAGGACACACTGGTGGTGGCTACCGGGATCGAACCAGCAACCTTTGATTTACCAGTTCAGTGGTTTAACCCACTAGACCACCATCTCCAATTACAACAAGAAGGTCATAAGCTTTTCAGTCTGTTTTTAGCTAAATTTGCCAATTAAAGCAGTGGGAACACATTCTGATAGTTGAGAATGTAGCCGTCAGATAAGGTGAATATTTTTGTTGGGCAACCTGTGATGAATATAAACAACATGAGCTCACAGAATACTCATGATGTGGTCACAATATAATTTATGTTTTGTCTTCTACTTTCTTGTATTTTTTCCTTTAATAATACACAAGAGTTCTTATTGAAACACTGTTATAAACACTTAAGTAGAAAGCACTTTAATCATTTTAATTTTTAAATGACTAATTTAATTAAATGTAATTGAATTATTTTTTTGTAAACTACCCCTTTCATAAAATATTTTAATACAAAATATGTAATATAATATATAGTAAAGAATAAATAAATCGTCCAAAGTAGGTCATCGCTTTTATCCACCATTAGTTAAATACAGAGTTTAAGAGTCTCAGGAGAGAAGTTTTCTGTGAAATCCTGTTTTTACCAGAAACAGAAAGTACACAAAGAAGAAGAGGAAACATCAAATGATAATGTCAATATTTATTTGGTCTACATACTAAGTATTTGTGGTGTGTTGTTTCTAAACACAGGTATAATATTGTCCAGTAATTGATCCTCTATTGTAGGCACTTCATTTATATTAATTTCAATCCTCCATATGTTGTACTGTTAATGTGGCAGAAATGACATAAAGCAGAATTTGACTTGGGACTCAGCTTTCTTAAGTTTAAAATCGTTGTAGTCTTCAATCGTTTTGAGTGTTTTATTTCCGCACCCTAAAAGTGATCAAAAAGCAGCTCACCACACACCCCTCCGTTCACCATCTCCAGAGTGCGGCCCTGGTTACTCTCAACTCAACTCAACTTTATTTATATAGCGCTTTTTACAATTTTCATTGTTACAAACCAGCTGTACATGAGACACATTGAATACAAGTAAAAAAAACTAAAGGCATATACCTGTAAAAACAAGACAAAGGTGAAAACAACAAAGACAGACATACAAATGCTCCACACACACAATATGCAAACATACATACACACACACACATTGACATAGACGCACACACACACAGTGAAAGCACACATTGGCGATAAAGGAGAAAGAACCACAGGTCAAATATTAAACGGACTATAAATTCTTATATGCAATATTAATTATGTCTAATTTCTGAATTCTAAAGCAGCCCCCCCGGCCAGGCAGATAGTGCAATTGCTTTATTAAAGTTGTATATGATGCGGTTCCATTTCACAGCATTTTGTTTTTTACGTTTCAAGTATTCAAGACAAGAAACTGAAAACAACATTAAATTGATCAAAAACAGTATGATTATTTTTTGTTTAAATCCTTCTTAAACCCAGAAATAAAGGCTTATATTATACTAGCATGAGCAGCCATCTTGGAAAACTTCATACCCCTTCATTTGAAGTGAGGATCTTCCTTTGAAGGGCTATATGGCCCATCGCATTGGCACCCCTTGGATAGTGTAGGGTTAAGGGGCAGAAATGGGATTGGGCCTTTATTTTCTATTCATTTGAATTCTGAAAACATTCAACAACTGACCTTAAAAGTCTAAACTTTGTCCCTAAGTTTTTGTTACAAACTGAACAGAAATTGATTTTATTGAACATCAAGTAAATAAAATTTAGAATTCTGATAAATATAGTATATTTGATATTGAAGATCAATACTTGTTCTAAAGTGTTTGTTTCTTAATGAATATTGATTATGTAGATATTATGAACATTAAGTAAATATTATATCCACTAAAATAGAAAGCACTATGTAAATAACTACATATGAATGTAAGTCACGAATTTTCTAACGTTTTCAGATATTGAACATACTGCAAAGTCACCAAAATCTATGCGAAAATAGGAACTTTAGGTACAAAAACTGCTGGTAGCACGGTCTGTGTTGTTCGCCTGCATCTCCACCTACATAAATAAAACAAACCTAAAAATTAAAGTAACTGATGTTGTCAAACGAGTCTATTCTCAACTTAGAATAAGTTCATTTTTGTAGTTCTGGGGCCGTATTCACAAAGAATTTTAAGGCTAAAAGTAGGTCCTAACTGGCGAATTTAGGAGCAACACCTAAAAATAATGGGCGTGTCACTCCCAACTTTAGGACTCCTAATTTTTTTCACTAAGAGTAATTCACAAAGCATTTTAGCCCTAAAAGTAGCACCTAAGTCTGGGACAGCTTAAAAGAAGTCGAGAGGACTCCTAACTCACTAAGACCTATTCACAAAGGATCTTAAAATGGCCGTGCGACGCAGTGTATTGGAGACACTTAATGACACGGAGTTAATACAAAGATACCGCCTTAACCGTGAGGGAATACTGATTGTTGTGGATCTTGTGAGGGATGCAATAACAGCGCCAACTATTCGCAACAACCCAATCAGGGCCGAATTGAAATGTTTGACAACACTTCGCTACCTGGCAACGGGAAAAATGCAATTGTGTAATGCCGACGATCTAGCGATATCCCAGCCATCGGTAAGCAGATCCATCCACCAAACCATCAATGCACTCTGTAGACCCCATATTATTCGACAGTTCATAAGTTTTCCTTTGGACATTCGCCAACTCCAAAGAAACAAAGCCAGCTTTATGGATATTGCCGGTGTGCCCGGAGTGGTCGGTGCTATAGACGGGACCCATATTAAACTAATTGCACCACGTCAGGATGAGGACGTGTTTGTGAATAGAAAGAAAACCCACTCCATCAATACCCAGATTGTGTTCGATGCAAACTTCACAATTCTCGATGTTGTTGCAAAGTGGCCCGGATCCACTCATGACTCGAGGATATTGATGGAAAGTGGTCTGAGGCAACTGTTTGAGAGACATCATGTGCCAGCTGGATGTCACTTGGTGGGGGACAGTGGCTATCCCTGTAAGTCGTGGCTCCTTACACCTTACCTCCGTCCACAAGTGGGACCACAGTTAAATTACAATAGGTAAGTGCACATGTTGGCTATATTATTTAGATGCCATAATTCAATAGCATGACCACAATGTCAAAGCTTTTTAAAAATTATAATGGTGGCTCTTGGTGTTGTTGGTTAAATCAATAATGTTTACTGTTCCTTGGTGTATGTTTCAGAGCACACAAGAAGACACGCAGCGTGGTGGAAAGGGGGATTGGACAGCTAAAGCGACGTTTCCACGTTTTACATAGTGAAATCCGCCTTAGTCCAGAGAAGACGAGTAAAGTGATCACTGTGTGTGCGCTTCTTCACAACCTGTGCCGGCAAAGGAACATACCACAGACAGAAGATGGTGATGAGTTTGACGATGATGATAATGATGATGAACACAGAGAATTTGTTGATGAAGTGGAACAATGTGGACTGGCATTCAGGGATCACTTTGTCTATACACACTTTAGGTAAATAATCACTAATGCACAAATGAGTAAAGACACATTTTTGCTCAATTTAAGTGTGTTTATTCCCTTTGCATTTTTGCAATCTTTAGAGTGTAATATTCAGACTTTAATTGTATTAGCCTCTCTTTTGCATCAAGAACCCTTTTCTGCCTTTTTAACACACGCATTTCCATTTTCATCTTCTTTTCTTTCAGGGGTGATGGCTTTGCACCAGCAGCAGGACTGAGGGGAGAGGCAGGTGATGGGATTGTGGAAGAGGAAGCTGGAAGAGGTGCAGTAAGAGGAAGAGGTGCTGGAAGAGTAAGAGGTGCAGGAAGAGGTGCTGGAAGAGGAAGAGGTGCAAGACGCGCAGGAAGAGGAAAATTACTTGCATCTGAAGGACCTGGGTTTCCATTTGGCCTGTAAATTATAGCCTGTTAAACCACTTATAATTTGTGAACAGTTTTTTGTGTGTGTGGGTGGTTTGCACATAATGATATTTTATGTTCTTCATTAAATATCACCAAAAATGTAAGTATTGCAATCATTTCATAAACATAGCCTACCCCTCTATTTCCATTAGCAGCTGCATTGACGGATCAGTTGCACCCTCAAGGCCCATTATGCTGGTGTCTGACCCAATGACACTATACACCACCGATGCAATGTGGCTCAGTGGCTTAGGTGCTGATCCTCCTCCTTAACACATACATGGAAAGTTTCACCAACTCAAAAGCATTGCCTACATAACACTTAAAAGCACACTTTAATGTAAGCATATTGTTTATGACATTTGTTTCATAATTCATTACATTCATGACAAGCAGGAAGTTTTTAAAATTACATGAAACAATAATGATATTATTTATTTAATACTATATGCCTACCTGTTGCCATGTTTGCCCGTTTAAAGGCTGCAATCTCAACCCTTGACTGTGATTGTAGCGCATACCACCGCCTCTCGCAGTCGTCCGTGGTACGCGACACAAGCGGGAATGCTGCACTGATCTGCAAACAAATCCTCTCCCATGTCTCACGCTTAGTTTTGCTTGATATCCCAGTGCCGAATTTCCCTTTTATTATGTTTTTTTTTCCTTCACCAACTGGGCAAGCAGCAGTAACTGATCCTGTGTCCAGTTGGGCTTTCTTTTACGTTTTGGCGAGTTCATAATCCACCGTCATTCAACTATTACATTACTTCAATAGGAGCAACATTTCATTGCTTTAAGTAGTCTATTAAGGCTAATAGGATGTCAATTAACCAAGCAACAGTTAATGCAAGTGTCGTTTTTCATTATTAGGCAAGTGGCGGTTTTCATTAGGGTATTAAGCTACCTTGATTTATTTTAATTTAATTCCCGACTTTTCTATCTGTCTCTGCCTTTTTAGAATTACACTTCACTGGGGCCTGCACAAACATGTCATTATACAGTATATGCAATTCGATGAAATTACTATTATTATTATTTTGTGTAATGTAGGACACAGACATATTTAGATGTCGTGATTCCATGATTTGGTCCGTCTGTGTTATGTTCCGCATGATGGCCCTGTCATCTAACAACCAATCACCGTGATCATTGCGAGGAAGCTCGTGCCTGAGAATTGACGTCATCCATAGCAACGAAGACTCACTCTTAGTTTAGGAGTTGTCATTTTTCCTTAGTAAAAGTAGGTCTGAAAGGCGTTGTGAATAACTTTTAAGAGAAAACTCCTAGCTAAAATATATTAGTGCGATTTAGGAGTACTCCTAGTGGTAAGATAAAATGCTTTGTGAATACGGCCCCAGAACAGAAACTTAGAAAACCAGCCAGCTGAACAGTTTTCGCATGACTCAGACAAATCTCATTCATTTTCATGCACTTCAATTTCCATCAGCATGATTTCTGTAGTTACTTGGCTCTTTGCTGCTAACTGCTGGTCACTCTGTTCACCTTTTTATATCCATGCCGAGTTTTAGAAATGGTACATGATGAATTGGTCACTTAAGACGACCTTTTCATTTTGTGAGATACTTTAAAATGATCACATGGGACATAAACTATGATAATTAATTAATTAGTTATAATATGGCAGGCAATTTGAGTTATATGAGTGTTGAAATAGCCCAATGTCTTCCCTACTTGTCAACCATGTTATGTGGCATGTGAAGTATTTGAAGCATAGGTTGGAATAAAGCATCACTTACGGATCACACAAATGAAAGGTAGGTCATCAGAGCAAAATCGATCATCAATGAAACCATTAGGAACTAAAACACCACAAGGCCGATCCAGCCGACCAATTGTTAATTGCAGCCATGTTGACATTTGCTCCATTTGACCACTTCCACGAGTCTCTGAACAAACCGATCCATGCATTGGTAACTCCTTTCATCATCTGCTGCAGCTGGTCATTCTCACTTTGACTTCGGATGGTGGCCAGATCTGTGTGATGTTGTCTGCAGTAACTCTGAGCTTCACGCCAGGTCTTCAGGCTCCTGATGAAAACAAACCTGCTCGTCCCCGTTTCCTTCTCTGTAATAATAAGACACACCAGAAAGAGATGAGCTTACAGGTTTTTTTCATGCAACGGTCCCTCCATGCTGAAGATGACATTTATTGTTTTGATCTTTTATTCGATTATTATTCTCATTAGTTTACAATGGTGTTCAAATAGACAGAAGAGGTCTGTCTGACTGGTTTAAGCTCCAACATCTACTCAAGACGTAAATATTGCATTTTTAGTTTTTCACATTAAATCATATGTTTTTCATATATTATTTTCCGGGGAGACCAAGTTTCAGGACTAGTTAACTAGATCTGTGAGATTTTTTGCATAGTCATAGTTGAATAAAACTGTCTGCCAAGGCCACATCTCATGTCTTTATAACTGTAGAAATGTTGAAAATGCTGTCACACTTCAAACTCAATTAGACATCAAGAATCAGTGTATGAAACACAAAAATGATGACAACCAAAAGACGAAAACGGATCAACTGCAATGCATGCTGGCTGTTGGGCATTATCCTCAAAGGAGCTGTATGTAACATTGAGGGTTTGAGTAGGGTATCTAAATATTGGCGAGGGGTTTTCCCCGCTCCTCCTCAGACCCGACACTCACAGGAGTTGTAATGGAAAGCATAAACTTTTAGACAGTAAGTTTATTTATACATTTGCAGAGGTTTTGTTGATGGCATGTATAACTCAACCTGCAGCTGGTTTCAGAATTGGGGTCCTCCTGAGTTCTTGTGCCTAGACTATGAGTGTTGGAAGTGAGTGCATGTGATGTTCTGTTGTTATGGCAATGAAAAGAAAATCTAATCCAATGGAGTTTGTTGGTGGGCATTAAAATCACCAACATGTGATGGTTAGCATCATTGATCTCGTTTGGTTTGATTGCTGTAAAGTTGAAACTTAAAATAAAATTGTTGGATCCAGAAGTATTATTTGCATTTTGATGACTAAAAGGTTTTGTGGAATCTGTAGATAAACAGAACTACCAACAATCAACAAACGAAAATTTTGTGACGCAATGCATGCTGGGTAACATCTCAGTACAAAACTCATTCATGTTTCCCAGCATGCCTTGCAGTTGATCTGTATATCAGAATTAGTTTGTTGATTGTCACCATTGTTGAAATTCATTCCCTGATACTTGATGTCTTTGTTTCTCTTAATTTCTTTAGTAGGTTTTTTGCGTCTTTTTTATGTCAAACCCGCGACCGCGGGGTAACTCCAGCCCATTTCAGAAACCGAGCTATCTTATACTCCGAGTGAGTAACCAGAGTAGCATACTCCGTGAACCTAACCTGGTCGGGAGCAGGTTTTATTCCGCAAACCCAGGGTTTGTTACAATATCCACCCCCTTTTCGAAGTGCGAGCGCTGTTGAAATTGATTCCTGTTTCTAATCACGCTCAATTTAGTCACACAGAACTTAAAATGGCATGTCCGTTTATTCAGGAACCCATAGATGAGGAAGATGCATTCATTCGCAGAGAGTTACATTTATGTCGGGAGAGAATTGTGAGGCCCCGTTTGGACGTTTTATCTTAACTTTTAAGGCCAGTTTAAGTAGTATATTTAACATTTCCAAATCAGGCATCCTACTAGCAAGAGCATTTTATTTATTAGAGAGAGAGAGCAAGAGCGAGAGAGCGAACGAGAGAGAGAGAGAGAGAGCGAGAGCGAGAGCTAGAGAGAGAGAGAGAGAGAGAGAGAGAGAGAGCGAGAGCGAGAGCGAGTGCTAGAGAGAGAGAGAGAGAGAGAGAGAGAGAGCGAGAGAGAGAGCGTGAGCGAGAGAGAGAGAGAGAGAGCAAGAGCGAGAGAGAAAGAGAGAGAGCGAGAGAGAGAGCGTGAGCGAGAGCGAGAGCTAGAGAGAGAGAGAGAGAGACAGAGAGAGAGAGAAAGAGCGAGCGAGTTAAATATAATTTGCATTTTCACAGTTTAAACTAAATAAATATAAAAGTGATTGACATATAAACTTGCGCATTAACACGTGAAGCAAATTTCTCCCACGCCAACTCTCTTTCTTTTGCTGCTGTGGCTGTGTTGCTCTTTTTTCTTGATAAGTCCTCATATTCATATTCAGTACCTCCAATTCGAGAAATGAACACTTTTTGTCACGTGCCGTTGCCATGGTGAATCGTGCCATCTTCACTCAATTGATGATGGCATTTCATCACCATGCTGCACGCGCATAACCTAGAGTGAACTTACTCAAATCAGCTGGTCTGAAACTGAAAACGCAGAGTAGAGATTCTCTGAGTAAATCAACTTAGAGTTCAGATTTTAACTCTGTGTTGGTTGAACTTCCTTATTGAAATGGGCCCCAGGCCATCTACCTCTTGAACAGTTAAATGTTTTAACCCACCGTGCAATTAATAACTCGGTACAAAGTACAATATTAATTATATCGTGAAGATAATACACCATCTATTTTTGTTCAACTTTTTCTGTAAATTATATTTCATTCTGCTGTATATGGCACACACCTTTCACTACAATAGTCTATTCTTATTTTTTACTTGTTCATATTTACATACACACATAGCTGTACTCTCTATTTCTTTATCTTATGTTTATAGTATTTTATTTATTATTTGTGAATAGCCATAGACCCTTATTTAAATCATCTGTGTACTGTATTCTATTGTGTTATGATCTGTGTAATTGTTGTGAATTGTAATTTATTGTTACGCCTCTCTTGTTTCAGACATGACCTCAGATATACACGGGATGTGTGTATGGTTGAATACTGCTGAATAAAAGTCGAGAACTTTCTGATGGCTTCAACTCAGTTACGTCTGAAGCCCCAACAGAGTGTTACATATTGTCTTATTAATTTATACAAACAGTGTCATAGATACGCCTTTATATAACTAAACCGTTTTTCAGAAGTGTTGGCTTTATTTCTTACCATTGTAGCAAAAAAAGGGAATTTGAAAATAGTCCTCTAGATCCTTCCATTTTCCAGCGCATATTACAGCTTCTTTTTGTATTCCAGCATAGTTGTTTGGCTCTCCATTGGCCCAATTTACAAAGATCATCATCTCATCTTGATAAGACCAACGCCAGCTGGTAATGTCACTGTACAGTCCAGTCCAGACAGCTAAAGTAAATGCAGGTTGAATATCACTCTGTACATTTGTCCAGTCTTCATTGTTTTGAATAGTGGCCAGGTCAATGTGATTCTGTCTACAGTAAGCTTGTGCTTCATCCAAGCTCTTACTCTCCTTGATGAGAACCTACTGACATGAGATGCTCTGGATCAACAGATAGAGTCCTGCTGAGAGAGAAAAGTGTTGAATGTTACAGCGTGCAGAATCACGCACGTTACCCCTATTCCAATATAGACTGTACAAAACAGTTGGACAAACTGCATTTTTTTAAGTGTAACCAATTAAAGTAAATTTCTAAGTTAATCCAATGTTTCATTTTTTATAGTGTACTAAAACACTTCAAACAACCAATTTTTATCAAATATAAACATGTTCTCAAGGACATATTGTGGTGAGAAAGGCATGACGTGAGGCGGGGCCGGTGGCGTGATTGATAGTTGGAATCAGCTGTGCGCACACCAGTCCCGCATATCACACGGAGGAAATCGGGAGCATAAAAGGAAGAGATTTAAGTTCTTGTCACCTCACGGTAGACTGCTGGCATTTTACTTCTGTGTTTTGGTTTGTATATTTTTATAACTTTATTTAAATGTTCGCCGGTTCCCGCCTCCCTCCTTCCTTCCTTCCTTCCTTCCTTCCTTCCTTCCTTCCTTCCTTCCTTCCTTCCTTCCTTCCTTCCTTCCTTCCTTCCTTTTATTGAACCTTATTACACATATTTTGTAGAAGTAAGACAGAAATAAAGTGAGACTAGTGTTGGTGATAAGTGAAAAGTGATTTTTGGTCAACTGGGATATTTAACTTGGATCATCTTCACTTTTTTAGGTGTTACCAATTTATTTAATTCAGTTGTGGTTGTTCAGTTTTTTTCAGGTCTCGTAAACCTTATCCAAAGTCAAATTTCAGCACTTTTCAAGTACTTTTATACTTTTCGAGTGCTCACACTAAATCACAATAAATGATGATGTTGTGCTAAAAAAGATGTTGAAATGACATTACCGACTTAAATTGTTGACTGTCTGGCAAATTAAATCCGCCTTTACGTGCTTCCCCAAAATCATTTGACTTGTTAGTGTTTAATGTTCACTGATTGTGGATATATAGAAGAATTTTACATATTTTTCAGTTTTGTGGTTACCATTGTTTTGAAGAGTGGTGCCTGTCTTTAGGGTGTGGGGCACTAGATGTAACTTTAACGTCTGACATGCCATCAGTGAGCAATGATTGTGCTAATACCAGTTTTGAGTTTAATCTCTTCTTGATCATTATGGTTAACATACTCTACTAAATCAAATAAATGTGTAAATTAAAGAAATTGAGAATATTCCATTTTTTTCACTTATGGATATTTCTTCGTCTATTCTTTTACATGAGAGTGAAATATGTAAGTCACACTTACTATGACTTAATGAGAACCATAATTTAACATTAATCAAAATTTGAAAGTACTGCTTACTTAAATAAATAACCTCTAAAACTTTTAAAATTTGAGGCAATGTGGGCAGAGTGGGCACATGCTCTATAGATCCGTCCATCGGCTACTGTGCTGCGATTTTCAACTGCAACTCTTGTGGTTCCCATACTGAGCACTCAGCTGTGGTACATTACACCTAAGAAACAGTTACAGGACTAAAAATGACACTTGTTCATTGATTCACATATTTATTGTGCTTGGACAATGGATGCACAAGTGGTGCATTTAAAGCATGTTTGTTTACATTTTTTACCCCACAGATGCACGGCCATTTACAGCGGTCACAAATATCAGATATATGAATTATCGCTTAGGTATTTTGATGACTTCAAATGTATAAAATGTTCCAGACTCCTCCAAATACTTCCAGCAAAACCAGAGTGTGGTTTGTAGTTGGTTTTGATGCAAAATTATTTGAGTAACGTATACTGTGTGTGGATAGCATTAACTTAACATCATAATCTAATTTTTGACGGAGGTAGAGGGTTTTGCATCTGATCTCTTCATTTGTAGCCGCCCGCCACGAGCACAGAATCAGAGCGGCAAACACAGCTCGAGCAGAAGTTTTTTAATGCGAAAGGCAAACGCAATAAGAACTTTTCAGTTATTTCATCTGAAAAGTGAACTATTGTAACATATTGATTCGATATAAAATTATGCAAATAAAAGTCAATGATTTTCCAGGATTTCCAGCGCCTGTACAAACCCTGATTCTGTTCCTGGTTTGGTTGATGATTTCTTCAGGGATTGTTTGTTAACAGCAGGTGTTCCTCATTAATAATCAATCAGATCTTAATTAATCTCTTAATTGACACTGAAGCAGTGTTGAATTTACCCTTAACACTCCATTTCAGGAGTTAACTGGAGGCCCACGGGCCAAATACCCCTGAAGGCGATGCAGCTTGTGCTGCAAGTGTATTACAGTCATTGGTTTGCTAAAAGTATTTTAGTTTGAAAATACAAATTTACTAAGATTATGGTCGGGGTTATATTTATTGCTTTATTTATCTATCTGAATGGTTTCCTAGGTTTTGTATATATTTTTTGTTCTGTTGAAAAATATGTTTTGGGATATGAAGGAAAGCAAACTATTCCGGGTAAACCTTGACTACCATTAAACATTTTTCTGCTATGGTAGTCAATGATGCCAAAGAACTTTCAGTTGCTTACATTCTATCAAGTTTAGAATATACATTTTTGGCTGGAGTGTCCCTTTAAAAAGATCCCACGTGTGCTCGAGGCCACGCACAGAAATGGTGGAGAAACGTTTTTTCTCTTCGTAAGACATGAAAAAAATAGCTTAAGAAATAAGCATTGTTAACTTTATTGAATATGTATAATGTGGAAAAGTACCTCAATGTTTTAGTTGTACTAGACTGCGTATAGCGCTACTCAAACGTGATATTTAGAGGCCGAAAGGATCAACTGTTGAACACTCACACGTGATTTCTTTCATTGTGCAAGCTGACATGCACCTTAGTACGATACATTGGTAAATACATCATTCGGATGCTACCACTGCTGCGGATAATATGACCGCTATATTTTCCTCCTTCATTGAGCTGAGCTCCCTTGTCACTCCCTCCATGTACAGTAGCATGCCTGTCTGACTATACAAAGTTCCACCAGCCAAAGAGAGAGTTTAATGACACCACATCGGTCTATTCACAAACAGAAAATAGAACTTACTTGTGGGCTTTATAATTAGTCACGGGCGAAGGTTTTTTGTAACTCAAGCGTTACTGAAATTGCACCGTAAAATATTACTGTATATTGGTTAGTAATGCCTTTCACCACTGCGTTACAGTAAAAAAGTAATGCGTTACTGTAATGCATTACTTTTGTAACACATTACTCCCAACACTGGTTGTGAATTAGTTGCTGCAACTAACTGATTTTGACTGTCGTCAGTGTTAAATTTAACAAATTTTGCATGTTTGCTGTTATTCTACATAATAGTGACATTTGATCAGATAATGTCAGTTCTATATGTTTATTTCACTGTAATTTTTTCAGTTTAATTTAAAAGAAGCCATTCTTTTGCTTTTTTGAGTCTTTGATTATGTTTTTTGGGTGTTTAACCATGGCCATTATTTTTTTAAAAACAAAAAAAACGCTTTATATTTCACATATTCCAAGTCTGTTGTTGACCACTGTCCCTCTTCTAACAAAATGACTGGATTTCTTCCGGTCTATAGTAAGTCCCTCCTTCCGAAACACTCTGATTCGTAAAGCTGACCAGATTTGTCAGGATTGGTTCCGCGCTTAGAGTGTGTGTGAAGATGTCCCACCCAAAACATTTCAGTGAGCTTCTGCATCTCAGGCTGTTGTGATTGGTCGGTCCCCTCTCATTGCAAATTTATTCATAAACTTTTTGCAATAAACAGAAACAATGTCGTCAAGTTCACTTGGTCAGTTAAAAACACGCGAAGTGTAACGGAGGTCTGCTAGTGTATGTGCAAACGTGAGTCTTTGTTAGAGATCGCAAATTATTTCCTACTATGAAAAGGGAAATGACACCGGACCCATTGGCATCAGACTGGTTATATTAAGTAACATTTATTACAGAAGCGTTAGTTTTGGCTTTTTATGTTGGACCTGAGTCGGATAACCAAATTGACCAGGATACATTTGCAAGAAAGACTTTACAGGACATTTCATAGAAGTGTTTAAGAGGTATGCGCACACACAGTGTATCAGTGTATTGCACAGAACAGCTTTCACAGCCGTTGTTTACATTTACATTTACATTTATTCATTTGGCAGATGCTTTTATCCAAAGCAACTTACAAGGAGGGTGCAGTGGGCAGCTATCACTGCAGAGCAAACAGGGGTAAGGTGCCTTGCTCAAGGGCACTTCAGTCATTTCCTTATTAGAAGCAGTCTGCTTATCATCGCGTTTTTTAAAGATCTGCAATTGCATTTTTCAACCTCTAGTTAGTGTGTATTGTTGCTATTAGAGCAAAATAATTTCTTCAAAATGATAAAGCTCAAAGTTCTGTTCCAAGCGAGATATTGTCTTTAGCAGAATTCGGTTTTCAAGGACTACAGAGAACGGCTGGATTCGGACTACAGCCCTCTACTTCCCGTATACATGATGTCACTATTCCGAGTGCTTTTCATGACCTTTAATGACCTCTACACGCTAGCCTGCTTTCACTTTCATCACAGTCAAACAGCTGGTAATAATAATTCAGCTACACACATTCTAAGATAACCAATGGTCAAATAACAGCTTCATGAGTTTAACAGGGTCAGTTGTGGTCTAGTGGTTAGAGAGTTGGACTCGTAGCCAGAAGGTCACTAGTTCGAAACCTGATCATGATGACAATATTGTTTCACATGCTTCATGGGTGCAGGTATAAAGCTTTGTTTGAAAGGGTTCTCAGTGATCAGGTGAATTAAAAAGCTTTGTATCCATGCCATGTTAACGGCGGGTCCCCTTGTATGAAATTCATCACGTTTCTACATTAGCCATAAACAGACATACTGCTCCTGTTTCGTTAATATAGTTTCTCCTTATTAAAAGAAGCAAAAACATGACAACATGTTTGTCTTGTGTCAGTTGCCGTAGTGCTTTTTAAATGAGAGAAGAGGGGTGTAGAGAGTCGTTGGTTGTAACTTGCAACCTCAACTTTAGATGCCGCTAAAATCACCGCATTGCTCTTTTAATTTCTCTAATAATTTACAAATAATTGCTCTATTACTCTTGTTTTCCATTTGAAAATATTGATCCTTTTTATGAATGCATGAAGTCTGAAACAAAAAGAGACATATCATGAGACATATCATAAGACATATCATACACATCCCCCACACAGTCTTCACATACGGTTTGTTTCTTAAAACCCTCGCTATATGGGTATGTGCGTTGTATATGCAGGATGCTCTCCTGTAGTCCCTTTCTGCATGGAATGCAACACACACACATACTCCCAACCCCCATATGCTGTTGAAACTATCTTCCTGCACTCTAATATGCAAGCTTAGTTTTCACCCTTTTAAACATACACACATTATTCATACTGATATCCACTTAATGCACACAGTTTTACTTATTGATTATACGTGATCCATAGAAAGAAAATAAAACGTAGTAAAAACGTAGATTGTAATTAAATGAACATTGTAATACAAAACAGAACTTTAAAACCCTTCAAAAGTCAGACCAGACTGTTGCCAGTTCGATCCTCAGGGCCGGCGGGTAACAATGGCGCTGCCCTTGAGCAAGGTACATAACCCCTACATGCTCCCCGGGCATGTAGGTGTTCCGTTTTTCTTCCCACGGAAAGGGCAACCCAGTGTACAAAGGATATTACTCGGTATTCCACATTTGTTTGTTATTTGCAACATGTATACACTTTTTATATATTTTTAAACATTGATTAAACAAAAACCTCACAAATGACCGAACTGCACATAAAACACAACAGTGAGGTGCCTCCCCAGTGATAGCTGCCCACTGCTCCGGAGGTACGTGTGTTCACCACTTGCTGTGTGTGTGCTCACTAACCACTGGATAGGTTAAAAGCAGAGGTCACATTTCGGGTATGGGTCACCATACCTGACGAATCAGTCACTTTCACTTCACTTTCAACATGTCAGTACATAGATGGATAGATTTGATGGTTTAGCAGACATCCAGTCATTAAAGGCAGGGTTAGCATTTTCTCAAAAACATCTTAAAAACTGAGTCGGGCCAAGTACCAAAACAAACTTATTGCCAATCAGCAGTAAGGGGCATGGCTGTGTAATGGAGGCCAGCGAGAGAGTGCTGTGCAAGGTAAACCTCACTTACTGACCAACAGAGACGCAGTGGCGAGAGACGCTAGAGACTGCAGTCTTAAGTCTCCTCATTAGAGCGCCCGTCTCCCATCCGGTTACCACTCATGTTGAGGTAGGGAAGAGATTAAGTAGGTTTTAGTGCGATGTCTTGTTACATAAAATTAAAGATGTATTTCAAGTATAAGAAGAATGATTAAAGATATGCAGGAGCTAGGACTTGTGTTAAAATTATAGCCACTTACCAGCGGATACTCATTAGGACCCATGGTAAAATGTCAAGGACTTTTAGCGGCGATAAGCTATCACCCGCGATACTATGAAGACTTTCGGCAGAGAGATGTTGGAAAGCAAGATCGTCCAAAAGTCCTGACCATCAATTAAATGAAATGAAAACTAAAGGCGAGACTCCGGCGCACTGTTACTATTTAAACACACAGACATACAGTAATAAGACAAACCGGTAACCTAATAATTATATGAAACATAACATAAATATGGATATGGCCTGCATATGGAATACGGCGGTAAATAAACACAGTTATTTCCTCAAATACCCCAGAACATAATGTATATATACAAACAACAGGTACAACTGGTGGAAAGTTCTACAGTATGTTAAACGGACAGTTTACCCAAAAATGAAAATTCTGTCATTTTCTCACCTTGGAGTCATTCCAAATGTTTAAAATGTCTTTGTTCTGATGAACAAAGAGAAAGAATTTTGGAATGATGCTTAAATCCAAACAGATCCAACACCCATTGACTACCATAGGAAAAAACAATGATAGTCAAAAGTGTCCCAAAAACTTTCTGCCGTCCTACATTCTTCAAAATGTTTTATTTTGTGTTCAACAGAACAAAAAAAGATAAAGTTTTTTCGAACTATTGGAGTCAATGGGTGTTGAGATCTGTTTGGCTATAAGCTTTCTTCCAAATATCTTTGTGAATACACAATATTAACATTAACTGTTAATGAGGAATATGAATTTCATATCTTCATGTAAATCCTTCCAAGATAACATACGAAGTAGCAGTTATTCAATATTTAGCTTCTTTACTTTTATTTCACACTAATATTTACAAAAAGGAAAGAAAATGTTAACAACAATTTGGCAACAGCTATAACCGACTTTCAGAAGGAGAAACTGAAGCATACACTTAAAAAAACAATAAAAAACAAAGTGGTTGACAGGGAAAACAGGCTTATTTTACAGGAGTCTTGACAATTGTTTTAGTAGTTCAAGCCGGAAGATTAGCTGACTCTTCAGTTTAAACCTGCTGAACACTGGCCTGGTCGAACTGGTTCCCTTTCTGTCGGTCTCTCGAGGTTGTGTCAAACCGACAGATGGGGTTTGTCTTGAGAACCTATCAACTTCAGACTAGATTAGAAAAGGCCAATGAAATTGGAAAATTAAATTTGCATTCCTGACTCCTCCCTGGATATCTGGGTATAAAAGGGAGATGGCGTGCTGATGCGTGATGCCGAAAAAATCCGCTTTCTTGAAGCACCCATCTCGCAGGGTGGCCGGTTTGGTGATACAGTCAAGGACTTCTACAAGCAGTCCTCGACAGTGAAGAAACAGACGGAGGTCATAAAGCACTTCCTAACGTACCAAAAGGTGTAACCCCGGGAGGGGGGTGATGGTCAGGTGACGGCGATAAAACACTAAACGGGCAGATGATGGGACAGGTGATGAACATTAAACACTAACGGGGGAACAAGGGCACAGCGCTATACGGAAAACAGGAAGACACGCGGCAAAATGTTAAAGCATACCGCTACGTGTTTCCACATAAAACATACACACGAGACATGGTACTGTCACAACCCTGTCCACAAGGCACAAAATCTTAGAACAGGAAAGACAGGATCGTCACAGTTTTACCTGCCTCATGGTCATGCCCTCTCTCTCTCTCACTATCTCTCTTTGCGATTCCTAGCGCGTTTGTGTTCCATGTGTATGTATTATGTGTTTTGTCAGCATATGTCTAGGCCTTATTGTGTAGAGTTAGTTCAATAAATAACCATGTAGTCTCTTATGATGATTCCATGCCTTTTTCTCATAGGATTCGGACCCTTAAACTGTCTTTTGATCTTTTATTTCCTTTTCTTAGTCCGCCTTCCTGGTCACGGACAACTGTAACTTTATACTCTGGTCCATTTCTTACAAAGATGAGTCGACAAAGTTATATCGATGCAGATTTTTAATCTCGTATGCGAAAGTCCATATCTCACACCAGTCGCTTAATTTCCAATGGTTTCACAACTTCTTCTATTAAAACAAAAATCTTCACGCTCTTCTGGCTTCTATCAATGCTCGCACGGCATTCTTAACACGTTGCTCTCCCGCCCTACATTACCCACAATACCTTCCCGTTTTGGACCACCATCCCCACACTCTTAAAGGGGCACTGCCCATTTTCCTGCCACACTATGCTACCTCTTCTCTAAATTCTGTTTGGTAAAGTCACATTACTTATGGTCATAAAATAATGTTAAAGTGTATAAAATCATTGATGCATTTGCTGGACGAATACATACAGGGATTTATATCACTAAACTGCTAATCAGAAACTGTAAAATATCTTAGGTAATGACAATTATTATACTTGTTTTCCTTATAGCTATACTAATTCCTTGACTGAAATTGACGTTTTAAAAAACTCATTTCATGGATGTGATCTTGATAGATCTGGTGGAGATCATATTTGGTGAGCTAAGCTCATCATTATTGAGCTTCCTGTAGCTCAGTAGTTAGGGCATTGTGTTATCAACGCAAGGTTGTGGGTTCAATCTCAGGGGACTGCACATATATTTTAAGGACAATGCAATATAAGTCGCTTTGGATGAAAGCGTCTGCCAAATGCATAAATATAAAGTTAAAATTATTATAACATGCAGCTAAATCTGCTACACCGGGTATCAGCTGAGTTATCTAGCTCATAGCTCTAACCGGACCTAGTGCTCCAGACGAAGTAACTCCCTGCAGGGTGGTAACGTCTGATATATCCTCATGATTGGTTCCCACCTTGGTAACCCATAAACTTCTCTTGGTGGACCTCTGCCTTGCGGTACTTCCTTGAGTCCGTACATTCCTGCCATGTGTTCTACCTACCGGCAAGACCATGTCGGTGTCTCCACTACCACTGTCCTACAGTAGGAAGTGATCTCTGTGGCACGTTTCCTCAGTGAGGAATCAGATCTTCCCCAGTGACCCCTATGGTCCAGGCCGGCTTCTCGCTGTTAGAGGAACAAGGCCTCCACCTGTGATGGCCGGTGGCAGGGGCTTTCCACATTTCAAAAACCTCTGGGTCCCCCCACCTCGCCACTGGAAGGTAACAATTTTGTGCTAGTGCTCATGTCTAACACGCACAGGTCAGTCACCGTCGCTTCGCTAGAGATTGTGCCATGGCACAGCGCTGTGGCATTTTCCATAGGAATCCGAGCTGTTGGTTCGATACAATGTTGAGAGACCGACAGAAAGGGAACGACTTGGTTATTGATGTAACCTCTGTTCCCTGGTGGAGGGAACGAAACGTTGTGTCCTTCATCCCACAAGCAGCAGTCATAGAGGCTCTAAGGCTCCTCAGCCCAAAAGGTGAATGAATGCAGCACGTCGTCTCCCTATTATACACGGATATCCGAGGCAGTGTCCGGCATTCAAACTTAATTCACCATTTGCATTGGCCTTTTCTAATCTAGTCAGATGTTGTTAGTTTCTCAAGACAAACACAATCTGTCGATTCTACACAACGTCTCGTTCCCTCCATCAGGGAACAGAGGTTACATCCGTAACCAAGACGTTTTCTTGTCTGACCAGTTATGAAGTATCTGAAACCCCCTCAAGAACTAGCCTGCTTCAACAGCTAAACCGGCTATAAAACAAAGCTTTGAGCACCTTTCACGGGGCTGTTGAAACCGACAAATATATAATATAAATACTCATGGACTCTCTCTTAATGAACATTAGACTTGTGTAAAGTTAAACACTGACCTGAGAACAGCAGCACATGTATCAGTCTTTCCATTGCTGATGGCTTTTACAGTATGAAATGAATCAAAGCGGTAAAAATATTGAATAAAAAAGTTAATATAATTGGAAGTTTAAAAGGCAGTACGGTTCAAGACACACTCCGATAAATGATAGTATGAAGCAGTCTAGTTTACCTGTAGCAACAGTCAGAGGTGAAGATCGACATGAACTGTCTCTGTTTGATCAAATCTTATATATTCAGTTTGTGTAGGTACGTCCTTCATTGCCTTTATTTACCTACACAGATGTTAATGAGTCATCCTCATGCAAAAGTGTTCCCAGTGTAATAGAACAGGGGCTGATTTTCATTCAAACTTTGCAATGTTATTTGAATGAAATGCCTCAAATTGTACACAGTGTGTGGAAATATTCACAACTGCATTCATGAATCTCATAGACGTGTTAAAAATAAGCTTTTTTGAAATATGTGCAAACATCTCATTAACATCCTCACAAAGAGCACTGACACGTTTCAAGAGGACGATAAGGAAATGTAAAAAATGTAGAGGAGTAGGCAGGAGTTTGTAGAACTGTGTACCATCAAAACAACAGATAACCTTGTGTGGTGTTTGGATCTGTGGATCCTTTTTCTATGTTTACTCAAATAAAAGTGATATGATTGTTTTCCGGCCTCATATTTATTGACCCTGGCTCGTTGTCTTTGAAGAACGTTTACATAAAGACCCTAAATAAACACTGAACACCCCCCACAGAAAAGTATGTTTTATTTTTCGACTAAACACAACTCAAGTGAAACACAGCATCTGAGTAACTGCTGGAAGGCATGAACGCTCTGTTGACAAAGGTGCAAATGTACTTCCACATTTGTGTACCTCCTCTCCTAAAAGCCTATGCAAACTGATGAGATGCAAATGTATGGTAAAATATTCAGGAAAATATAATTAAAAAGTAAAAGTGAACTATTTGTCAGATATGGTAACCCATAGAGGAAATGTGACCTCTGCATTTAACCCATCCAGTGAGTAGTGAAGACACGCACAGCAAGTGGTGAACACACACTTACACCTGGAGCAGTGAGCAGATCACAGCAGGGCCCGGGGAGCATGTAGGGGTGAGGAGCCTTGCTCAGCTTTATCAGCTGCAGGTCTAAGTCTGGCCGTGACGTAAAGATCCCTTCACCTAGCAGTGAACGCTGAGCTTTAACAGGGAGTTTTTTTCTTCTTCTTGATTACTACAGCTGCTTTGAAACAACGCAATTTGTAAAAAGCGCAAATAAAAAATATGACAACATGATATACATACGATTAAAATAACGAAGTATTTTCATATGCTCACTCCTCACCAGCTCCAGGGTGTATGGTTATAGACGTCACACCGCAATTCAGCTTTTGCACCACATCGACTGGAGTTCATATCAATGTTTTGCCGAACGTGTTCTCCTTTTCCCATCACTCGTCCTGTTGGAGAGGCATTTGTTTCAGCACAAATAAAGGAGATGTTCAGAAGGTGTAAAATGCTTCATGTGTTTTAATGCAAGAGAGGAGAGATCGCCCTGCATTTTTATAAAGTAAACAGCTGATTTTACATTATAAGAGGGAAATCCCCAACTACACATAAAATGTATAATTTTATTATATTTTATAGTTTTATTTAAGAACAGTTTTCCCCTGAACAGCGGGAAGAATGCTCATTCATCTGTATCCATATAGGACATCATTAGACAAGGTTTTTTAAATGATCTTATTTGCATACACTCACAATATCAGCAAAAGTTAGTTATTTTGTAAAAAAAGGTAAAAGTGCTCGTTGTGCCGCCTCCGTGAACTACCTGATCTCATGAATCAAAGGCACGAATTTCTGTTTATATTTGGCCTTGCCTACTAACTTGTTAAAATTTAACAGTTGGATCAACTTAAAAAAATCTATGTGCGAATAGATTTTGTTATTATATATTATAATATATTTATTTTAAGTTATTGCCTGTAAATACATTTATTTTAATTTCTCTAATTGAAATATGCACTGATTTTCTTGCCTTTTAAAACGTGCTGTAGTTTCTGTTACCTTAGTTTATTTTATTTATTGATACAATGCAGAGCACAGACATTGAAACGACAAAGAGAACAACAAATTCTTGTCCGATCCGACTAGAGTTGGTACGTTCAGAAGCGCATTTTCTCCGCTGTCGGCTTTATTGTTAACTGGCGGAACAGCCTATATGCTTATTTTTCTTATCAACAACATGTAAAACACACTAAACAGAGACTGTCACTTAACCTTCATTTTGTTGTAACTTTACATCATGTCTTCATGCCGTTTATGATTAACTCAAAGCAAGTGTGCAGTGCGCCTAAAAATCCTTAACACAGTATTTTGCTTCCACTTGTAGCATGTAGCTTCTCTGTTACAAACTAATGCCGCCTTTGGGACAGTTAAAGCCCTCCCTACAGCTACCAGAAACTTTACCAGATAACTGCATCATTCTGTTTTACCTGCAATGCACTTTATTTCGACTTTCGGAACGTTTCATTATTTGTGCTAAACGTAAAAGAAAATCATTCCAATGAGTGATGGGAAAAGGAGAAGAAAACATTTTGCAGTAGGTGAATTAGAACCCCGGTCAGGCTGTGGTATTGTGCGGCGTTTTTGACCCAACACCACTCAACCAGGTAAGCAATAGGCTTTTTGGATTGTTTGTCTGCTGAAACAATCGATCTCAAGAATGAGCAAATTAGAAAATAAATAAGATTTTTAAAAATCTATATCTAATAGTGTGTTGTGGTGAGGACTTTCACTGGCAGTCAAGCAAAGAGTGATCAGTGGATCCTTTGCATGTCACAGGCATTGTGATGGCAAAGAGTCTAGAAGGGAAGGCAATCCCCTAGGCCAACAGTACTGGTTTAACCCTACTGCTAAGCACAAGATAAAAAGATAATAAGACAAAAATCTCTCAAGATCAATAACTGCTTTTTAACAGCAGGTGTTCATCATTAAAGCTTAATCTCCTCTAATAAATCACTCAATTAGCTCATCATCTTCAACACTACATCAGTGTTACTTTGACACTTTTGTAGAGTGGGACCATATGTATTCTGAGCAGTACTGAGTTAACAAAAAAAGAGATGTCAAACACTGTAGAGTCAAGATCTCAACTAAAGCAAAGACTTCAAATGTCAAACCAGTCACCTCTTAACCACAGAACCACAGAAGTTTGGAGAAGAAGACCACAGTTTAAGCACACATTGAGTTTGATGTGAGTTTACATTTTGACCTCATCTTGAGTGTTCTAAAAGCTCATGGTGACATCACTGTGACATCATCGTGTTGACTGGGAAGAGTGAATGTTAGAAAAACACAATCTGTGTATCAAGTCATTTCACGATGATTCAATCATCTAATATCATTTATCAGGTTAGAGTAAAAAGAAGACTTTCACCAAGACATTTTATGACTTCTGAAGTGTGATGGAATATTCAGGTGAGGAGATGTTTTTTTTTTGTTTTGTGTAGTGTAGTGACTCATCAGATTAACGGCAGGAACGTTCTGTACTTTCAACACTAGAACAACGACTCTCTGTTTGATTTGGCTAAACAAAAATGGCACTTTTTGTCTCCCAGATGATTTGTTATTTGAATACAGAGCCTCATATTAAAAACAACCTGGGAAAGGTTGGCAGTGTTGGCACAAAATGTAATTCAGGCAGATTTGCATGAGGACTCGTCGTCAGGATGTACAGAACATAAAACATTCATACGAAAGACACATCAGAAGTCAGTAGTGTTTCATCTTCTGTCTGTTCATACAGGTAAACAGATTTATATTCAGATTTTTTGGTTGTTTTATAAATCATTTTGCTTAAATAAATGTGTGTCATGATTCAATATTCCTACTGTTTCAGTTTTATTACACGCTTTAATTTCATCAGAAATGGGAAGGCTGTCTCACTTGCTTCTTCTGTCAGGTCAGTGAGCGTTTATTCCTTTATTTACACTGAAAATGATGCTGTTAAATTTATCATGAACAAATCACTTTCATTCAAAATGATTGTATCACTGAAAAAACGGATTCTGGCTAAAAAACCTGTGCAAATCAGTTAAATGCTACTCAAATATAAAGTAGCAAAGTAAACCATATGTAAGCTTGCAGAACCTTCTTGATCTGATTGAGTGAAAATTGTTGCCTCAATTTTATTAAGTAAATTGTAATCTGTATTTTTAGGTAAAGAGTAAATTGATCAGATATGAGTCATGACATACTAAAAGAAATTAAGTTAGATGAAAGTGCTAATGGCAAAGTTGTGGATTTGTGAATTTCTGAGCGTGATTGAGTTGAGTAGATATTAAATGTGTTGTATGTCAAAAGCTTAGTTCCTACCCTTAATCCCTGCTGTGTCAATTATAAGTGATATTAAGAAGGGTAAAGCAGAATCACTCAGATGCCCAGACAGATGAAGAATCAGTGTATGAATCTCAACAATGTTGACAATGAACAAAATAAAGCTTCATACTGCAATGCATGCTGGGTTACTGCAAAGCTCATTCATGACTCCCAGCATGCATTGCAGGTGTGTATGAGTAATGTTGGTGTCTAAGTATGATCTAAATGCACAAATTTCTACATGTCACATGTTGTTGGAACTTTTTTTCATCATTTCATTGCATAATCCTTCATAAACACTATTTAAATAACACTAAAACATCTCAAAGCAACGTGAAACATCTAATGCACTACTGCACTCACACTTAGTGTGGCACATAAAACAAAACTGCAGTTGACAAAAGAGAAATAACTTAGCGCAGTGCAAGAGTCTAGAGCTCAACTGAAGTGAACACTGATCACAATAATGATGACATCAAAAGAAACTTGAGCACTGAAATTTATGTTTTTCATTTTTTATCACAATCACTTTTGGATTCATATTTAAGTAAATTTTACTCCAGGAACTAGTTGAGATGTACTCAGTGTTTTAGTGAATTTTATTTGAATTTGTGAATAAATCTTAAATATTTTTATAAGCTGGATGTTATAGGAAAATTATGTAAATCTAATTTGATCTACATTAAAATGACTTAAGAGTAAAAAGTAAATAGAATGTGTTATTATTGTAAATCAGAGTTTTTTGCTCACATGTATTGTATTTATATTTAAGTTAAACAATTTCCACATTTTATACATCAATTTAAAATCTGGTAAACATACTACCATTGTTGCTGATAACAAAACAAAAGTATGACTCAACCTTTTGAACATTGCAACATTAATTTTGTTTTAAATTTAACAATAAAATGCAAAACCATAGAAAAACAAATCCAAACACACAACATCAAGAATGGTGCTTATTATAGCAAAATAATGTAACCAATGAAATCAATCTTAACACAATATTACAAGAATCAACATTGGTGGCTATTATAGCAAACCATAATGCAACCATTGAAACCAATCCCAAAACATTAACAGTTCATGTGGAGTTGTGCTCTGTCCTTGTGAAGTTGTGTTTTCTACGCGCGTGTGTGTGTGTGTGTGTGTGTGTGTGCGCGCGTGCATGCCTGCGTACATGTTTTGCATGTCCACCTCATGTAGAAAGAACAGGAAGGTCACAAGCCGATTCCTGAATTCTACCTAATAGTCTGCCACTGTCATGGATGTGCTCCCTTGACAGCTCTATTTAAACGTATTTAAGATCATTTAATATCTAAAGTATATTTTGAAAGATAAGTCACGCAAGAATGAATACATGAGCATCCATAAACATGTATAAATTACATACACGGCAGATCTACACAGATTACAGAACTTCAGATCAGACTGTAAATGTGTGAGGTGCTAAACGCTTAAAAAAGGCCTCTTCTGAATGCAAAGACTTGAGACATACTTGTGACTTGAAAACAATGACTAGGTTCTACCTCTGGTGAAAAGCATCAAAAAATCATTATTTTTAGTGCATCACCCGCTTTACGGCATACTCGTAGCCTGGGAGAAGTTAGCCAACAGCAGAGCTAACAGTACAACGAAATGAACCAAAACATCACCATGCAGATCCAGACAAAATATTTGGTTTGCTGTATTCCTCCATGTATCTCGTCTCTCAGCTGAACCAGTTCCAGCTACAAATCTCTCTGAATTTTTCCTTCATGTCACAGATGATGTTTTGAAGAAGAGAGATTTCCTCATTGTCGTCATTTGTAGATTGAAAGGTGAAGGTATCTGCTGACTGCTTCAGTGTTGTTGGGTTGTTTTTATTCTGTTGATCTTTTTCTTTTATCTGAGGAAATTGTTTTTCAAACTGTTTCAGATTTCCCTGAATCATTACAGTCCCATTTTTATACGGGTTGGTTGTTGTCATGATCAAATCAGAATCCTCTTCTTTAATCTGTAGTTTCCATCCATTGCTGATGCCCTTTCTGATGACTGTAGAGTAATGCTGTCTAATGGCTAAGTGCAGCCTTGAGTGTCTTTTGTGTAAAATATGATGTTTCTGACCTCTCACTCTTGTACAAGTCTGAGAACAGGGTTTCTGCTTTGTCCTGAGGAGCTTTTCTTTAAGCTCTCATTTGTAGCATTAGATGGGCATGTTATTGGGACTGATTTTGTCATTGTTCAAATATTTTGACACTTGGTGACAATTATCTGTTGTTCTATTAATATGTAACTGTCCACTGAATCTTATATTGAAGATTAATTCATCCAAAGTAATCCCTTATTTTCTTCTCTTTTTGAAGGTTGTTGTAGGACTTTTTTAAAATAGTTTTCAGCCAGTTGTCTTCTGCTGATTTTCTTGGTCATTTTAACTCTTCTTTCATCAAATAAATGTTTAAGATCGTTTTCTTATCTTGAATTTGTTAAAACTGAATGTCTGTCTTATTTCAAAATAATGCTAAAAAGTAAAATAATCAGGAGCTCATCTTCTTACTGCTGCTGCTCAACTCTCTCTACCTCTCTGATCTCTCACTTTCTCTCAGCAGTTCTCTGTCTGTTCATTCAGAGTATCTCATGTGAATATGTTCTGATACGGGAGAATATGACTTGGGATGAGGCACAGGTTTACTGCAGACAGTATCACTTTGATCTGGTCACCGTTCAAAACTATGAAGACTGGACGAATGTACAGAGAGCAGTTCAGCCAGCATTGACTTCAGCCGTCTGGATTGGACTCTACAATGACATTTCCAGCTGGCGGTGGTCATATCAAAATGAAGACATTTCATTCTACTCATGGTCTGAAAGTCAACCAAACAACGGTAATGGACAAGAGGAATGTGGCCTTATATCATCTATTGGATGGAATAATAGAGACTGCTCTACTGAATATCCCTTTATTTGCTTCAAAGGTATGACATAAGACCTAAAGTAGTTCAAGTAGTTAATGTATTGTTACTATATTTAGTTCAACTATGTAATTTGATTGAATCCTCTCATTGACCAGAATGCATTTAAATGATTTGAACTTACAAGAATTAGTAAACAATGAAGTGATATGTTGTACGGAGACTACACAGCAAAAGCTCCAGTGTTAAATTAACACTGACAGTGTTTATATCATTATCACTCAGAGTGTTAAAATGTGACACAGAAGCAGAGTTAAAGTTAATGAGATAATTAAGATGATGACTGAAGTGATGATTGACCATTAATGATGAACACCTGCTGATAACAAACACAAGAAAACATGAAAAATGAGAACTCACCCTGATAGTGTTTAGTGTTTCCTTTAGTTTGGTTCTTAAACTTAATATCTATTTTAATTTGCTGTAATAGTGTTTCTTAAAGGCACATTCAGAATAGATGGGCTATACCTGAGTATCTTAACTCAATGTTACTGTTTCATCAAATGTTTGATAAACATGGGAGACGTGTCAAAGTTAGACTTAATATTTTTAGTTATATGTTGTGTCACAATTATCTAGTAAATGATTTTATGAAAGCTACAGGAATTGAAAATTAAGTCTGAAAATTATAAAACGCACCTACATTCAGCTTAAGAAAGTTATAAATGTATCAAATACCATTAATAGGTGGACAAGATTATTAAATTGAGCAGCATGCTCTGTGAAATAAGAACTGGTCTACCAAACAAAGTTCTTAAAGCTATTTATCAAATAATCAAAAAATATGAAATAAATTGTCCAGCTTGTTTAGTGGTGTTGAGTGTTGATCTGTTAATAGGAATAGTTAGTTGATCGTCACCAGTGTTGAGTTTCATAAACTGATTCTAGTTGTCTGTCTGTCTGTCTAAACTATGAGATGCAAATGAAAAGTGAAGTTGTAAATCCAACTCACATGAAAATGTTATTTCTTTGAAGTTGTCCCCTAATGGTGATTATTTCAATCTCATCTTTCTACAGAGAATGAAACAGAAGCTGACAGGTTTGCTTTTGTTAATGTCTCAAGGACCTGGCATGAAGCTCAGAGTAACTGCCGACAACACTACACAGATCTGGCCGTCATTCACAATCAAACTGAGGATCAAGTGCTGACGCTGAAGATGTCAATGGAAGGCATTAGTGATTCATGGATTGGTCTGTTCAGAGACTCGTGGAAGTGGTCAGATGAAATAAATGTTGTCAATGTGTCCTCCATTAACTGGACGACTGGACAACCTGACTTGAAGAACTTGAACCGATCTTGTGGTGTTATACATCCTGATGGTCTTATAGATGATCAACTGTGTTCAAATACTTTTCCATTCATCTGCAAGACACGTAAGTTTTATGTGTGATCATAAGCTACTCACAACACAAACATCATAAACACACAGAATGAGAGAAGAGATGTTAGACAAACATATCTGTTGCTAGTCAACATAAATAGTTTGACCACAAATGTACTGTTGAAAATATTGATTTCCATTTTGTATCAAACATCAAGGACAGTGAGAAAAACTGATGTACAGATTAATGATCATCTGATGTTAAACAGTCAGGGTTTAATAAAGCAATAAGTCGTGTGAAACAGTGAGTTACAGTGTATTTTATAACAGCTAAGGGCGATGTTGTACGACATGAAGCAAAGTCATTAAAACCACATTAGCTGTTTTAAAATGTATTGTAACCCACTGCTCTGCACAGCATTATTGCTTTTATGAAACGGTCAATCCATATGTGTTGCAAGGTTTCATTATATGGAGTAAATAAATGATATTTAGGCTATGTAGTGCAGTCAGCCGTTATAAATTGGGGTATTTTATAGCAGGTTAGAACTTGGCTCAGTCAATCAGAATCAAAGACCAGAACTGATCGTTTTATAAATAATAATAATGTGTTGAGACTTGCCTGTTGTAACTATCTCAGTGTAAAAAGAAAGTCTCCTCGAACAACAAGGCAGCACAAGATAAGAAAATCCTGTTTTAATGTCAGATGCACCAGCTATTGTTAGTGTTCTACTGTATTGATCTGATTTGTCCTTCTGAAATGTATGTTTGGTTAAAACGTATAAAAAGGAGTTTTATTTTATAAAAAAAAATCATAATAAAGATTTATATATGATCTCTGATTTTCTTAATGTGTTTTTTTTCGCTAGAGGAAGTTCCAGCAGAAACTGTCGGGAGACCATATGATGAATTAAGTATTATTATTTATTAATTTTTCCTTAGTGTATCCTAAAGAACAATTGTTATGAAAACAATATGAGAAGTTGACAAATGATTATTTCCATTTGTATTAAACACATGCAGCTGTTGCGTTAGAAAGATTGACTGTAGATTTGTGTGACTGTTGTGATGTTGTTTTCTTCACACATTATATGAATTGAAAATAACGTATGGTTACGTCTGTAACCTTCTTTCCCTGATGGAGGGAACGAGACATTGTGTTGAGAGACAGACTAGGGTTTGATCTTAGAACTTATCATCTCCGAGATAAATTTAAGACGCCAATGGGCTGTGGCGAGTGGCCCGCCCATGCCATTCTCCGCCCCGTACATACGGGTATAAAAGGAAGATGGCGGCTGTCATTCACTCACCCTTTGTGCTGAGGAACCTGAGAGGTATCTCCCAGTTGCAGCGGATCAGCAAAGCATTGTGGCATGAAGACACAACGTCTCGTTCCCTTCATCAGGAAGGTTACAGCTGTAACCGACGTTCCCCTTCAGTCGGTCTCTCGACGTTATGTTGAGAGACAGACTGGGGACCTATCCCACGGCACGCCGTTGAGCCATATTTCGACCTCAAGCTGAGCGACACTGACTAGCCTGGCGAGTCACAATTGAGCGGTGCAGCGAGAAAAAAATATTGCAGTGGAGCAGTAGTGGACATGCTGAGAAGCCTGTAATGACAGTCAACACGGACAGGGCGTTCGCCTTGTAAGATAGGCGGCGTCCGCAGCCATCCCACTGGGGAAAACACTGCTCTCCTCTTGGAGATTGTGTTACGGAGACCACATCCTGCCATAGTTGACATGTGGAGATACTGACATGGTCTCCCGAAATAGATCGCATGCAAAAAGATTGTCTGGCCGTAGGGAGACAGAACCCAGGTCGGAGTGCCACCGGAGGGGAGGTCACAGATTCACCAACAGGGGAATCAGGAGTGAAGGAATATAACAGACGAGACTACCCAATGGGGAGTCACTATGTATGGGGCAATAGTCCTAGTATAGGGGTCCACCGGAGTAGGGTGGAAACCTTGGGCACCTAACGGTGTCAGTGTCTCAGGATGATGTGAGATTACCGCCCAATTCTAATTACAATTGGGACACAAAGATAGAGCGGTCTTTATTGTAAATGAGGATGAGAGGCGTCTCCAAGGGGCTCGCAGGCCGCCAAGTCCCTGTAGGACCTTTTATGGTCCTGAGAGGGCATGGAGTGCAGCCGAAGTAGCTCTCCTGAGGAACCTGATGACCAGGTTATGTCAACCATGTAAACAATTGTGATGAGCGGCAACAGCGGCTACATACACTCTAAACGTGGATGGGGAGGGGTTACTCTCTGGTCCCTGTAAAAGGTCAACACTGACCGGATCAAGCAATTCCATGGGGAGAACACCTCGACAAGAAGAGGCGCCACTTATAAGCGTGCACACGCCATTGGTGGAGGCTCCTGCAGGAAGGTCTGACCGGCAGCGGAATCGCCCAGAGGGGGCTGACGTCAGAACCGAGAGGTCTGAGAGTCAAGTCTGGGTGTCCCAGTAAGGCAAAACTAGCAATATCTCTGACTTTGCACAGTCCCTGTGCAAGGAGGCTCACTGGGGGGAAGTCCTACTTCCGGTTGTCCTTCGACCAGCTGTGCACTAAAGCACCCGTGCAGAGGGGACCCTCTGTCAGGGGGTACCAAGCGGGCAAAAGGACCTATTCCTGGCCGCACCAGTCCCATAAGAGCTGGACTGCACGAAGATGGAGTCGGCACTCTCCGCGGGGCGTTCCCTGACAAGAGAGCGCGACACCTGTCAGGTTCAGCTTGCCAGGGATAACGTGGCCCGCAGGGGTTGATCATCTACTAACTCCATAGGAGGTGGAATCAGGCGAGTTGTGGCAAATGCCGTGAGTGTTTCCCCGGATGTTTGATGTACGCCACGGCAGTCTAGCGACTGGAGTAGCATGTGTTTGTCCTGCACTATTGTCCTAGCCTCCTAAGTGCCAGAAGGACGGCCAAAAAACTCTAGGCAGTTTGGAACCCGTCAAATGAGCCGATACTGCGTGCCGGTTGCACACTGCACCCCACCCCGCAGGGAGGCGTTTGTCATGACGCGCCTCGGACCTGCCCGAACCGGCCACTGCTCGTAGAAGTGTGAGATCCGACCAAGGTATGGGGTACGCAGACACTGAGGCGTATCATAATCCGCCTGGTTCTGATGTGCAGCCATCCAAGGAACCTGACTCTGAGGCCAGTGCTGAAGTGGCTGCATGTGCATCAACCCAAGCAGGATTACCCCTGTTGAGGACGCCACGTGCCCCAGGAGCCTCTGAAAGTGATTCAGCGGGACCTTGGAGTCTGACTCGAACAACCTTGGAGTCAACCTTGGACCTTGGAGTCTCCTCGAACAACAAGGCAGCACAAGAGAAGAAAATCCTGTTTTAATGTCAGACGCGCCAGCTATTGTTAGTGTTCTACTGTATTGATCTGATTTGTCCTTCTGGAATGTGTTTTTGATTAAAACGTAAAAAAAGTGAGTTTTATTTTATGAAATAAAAAATCATAATAAAGATTTATATATGATCTCTGATAGACTTAATCTGTTTTTTTTTTCGCTAGTGGAAGTTCCAGCAGAATTAGTCGGGAGACCATATGATGAATTAAGTATTAATATTTATTAATTTTTCCTTTATGTATCTTAAAAAAACATTTGTAATGAAAACAATATGAGAAGTTGATAAATTATTATTTACATTTGTATTAAACACATGCAGCTGTTGTGTTAGAAAGATTGACTGTAGATTTGTGTAACTGTTGTGATGTTGTTTTCTTCACACTTTATATGAGTTGAAAATTAATAAAGCTTTTAATCTTCCAGAGACCAAGAAACAGATTGTGAGATTTGAGCTGAAATCCGGTCAGAATGTCAATGATCCTGCAGTGATGGAGACCATCTTACAGTCGGTGAGTATTCAACTATTTGTGTTGAAAGTGTGTCCTACACGACACAATGAGCTGACACACAGATAGTAGAGTTTTTCAGACTCACTCAAACATGTTTATTTCTGGCTTAAGACACAATCACACTTGACTTTTCGTTCCATTGACTTCCATACATACGCATGCAAATTTGTTGGAAGAAATTTTTTTCATTTCTCTGTGTTTCAAAGTTAAAGTTTGGTGAACTCTGACCTGTGAATTCTAGTCACATGAGTGCGTGAGACCAATAGAAGATCAAAACATCACAGCTTGACCTCTCCGTACTGAAATGTAAAAGATGGAGGAATCACTGACGTACATTTTTACACCGTCTAAAGGAATTAGACTCAAGTCTAGTGTGACCTCAGCATTACTGTGTCACTGTGATTATTGTTGTCACCAGTGCGTTACTTAAGAAAAGAGTTTACAGATACAAACGAAGAGAACTCCAGAAAGCAGTCTTGTGACTTCACTGACTTTACTGGTTCTTCTCAATTGCAAACAACAAGAAGGAAAATATGTGTAAGCTTTAAATTTAAATCAAGGACATATACAGTTAAATAACACCATCAGTGGTGTATGGGTGCCTGGAGAAGTGGGTGTACAATTCATTCATGCCCCATTTTTAAAGCGGCACAGCTTGTATAGTGTATGTGTATATATAGTGCTTATATAGTGCTAATTTTACAATGTAGACTGGTTTCTTACCTGGTTTTATGCAAATTGCGAACTTTCATATCAGAAATGATTGATGCCACAGAAGAGATTCTACAATCAATCCTGACCTACAGGCACATGAAGAGACATCAGGGCGGTACACTGACTTCATTGATCTATACACGTGCATTTCAAGACTTTTAGAGTTTAAATTAGATTACAATAGCTAACGGATAACCATGTCTGTCCTTTCATTATTATCAGCATCATTAAAAAATTAAAGTCATGTTCAACAAATATAAAACAATCTATGTTTCATGAAAGAGCATTTGGGTTAGAAATGACATGAAAGTAAACGAGTGATAACAGAATGTCCAGTTTTGAGTGAATTTGAGAATTTGTAATTCTGATATTCTTTTCTGATATTAAATATTTTGTGGGTCACCACTATGCTGAAGAGAGGAGTCTGTGTTTAAGTCAAGGTCAGGCAATGAGGTGCTGATGTCATGCTGCTTGTTGCTTTGTTTAAAAGTGACTTTAATGAATTCCAAAGAAATTAGTTAAGTAAAATGTAATGTTTTCACTTTTATGCAATTGGACCAAGTTTTAATTTTTAAATAAATTAATGTTGTTAATATAAAAGACTCAAATGTATTAAGTTCATACGCAGCTTGAAGTTTGTACCCTAAGATTTTAAACTGCATAGCTGTTTACGTTCTTTTCCTGTATTTTTTATCAAATTTTACAAGCAACCACAGCTGCCGGTATTTTTCCGTAAAAATTACGGAACGTTTTTACAGTGCACATTGACCATAATTGTGGGATGAGATCTGTTTGTTAGCATTTGGCTTTCGTTTGTCCGATGTCTCTGAATTGTTAAAAAGACACCCAACATGTTTGACGGATGTGAAAAACGCAGAAAATCGAACACGGCCAGAATTTTTTTGTGACGGATGAAAATATCGGAGGCAGTGTGTAAATGTGATTGACACAACGTGATGTCATATTTATTTTTCAACGTCCGGAAATTTCGGACTCAACGGCCTTAAGAGTTTGTGTCATGATTGTTTGTGTTGTGTAGATTCAGCAGAAACTGACAGATTTGGGCGTACACAGTAACACAACAGTGACCTGGAGAGTTCAGCCTGATGGAAATGTTTTCACACCAAAACATGAAGATGAAGAGAAACAGAATGTTTGTTCACATCACAGTCGTTGTGTTTAAAGACGTCATTTTGATCACTTGAGAGAAACTTTGAAATACATGTTTTATATGATTTTTTTCAATTGCATGTAGACGTTTATAATAACTTCAGTTAGTCTCATTATTTTGTTATCAAGTCAAATATATTTAGTTATTCTTGATTGATCTTAGAATTAAGCTTTGAAGATGTGTGTTATTAATGATATTATAGTGATAGTAGCGTGACAATCTATTAAACTACAATTAAATGATTACAGATTAACACAATGACATGTGACAATGTGAGTTAAATGTTTATATTCTGTGTGTTTTATCTTGTGTGTTTGTGTTTGGTGAGGTGTGTTGACTGTAGCAGCTGAACATGTAATGCTTTTAGATCAAAACTTTTACAACATACAGTAGTAGTATCACAACATATAGCAGTAACCTTGTGTGAAGGGTAATTCAACATTTTAAAAACTGTTTTGAATCATTTGGTTGTTTGAGAACATGAACATAAATTAAAGCTTCTTTATAAACACTGAATAGAAAAAATTATCTATGAAAATATTTGTGTTGAAGTGAACTGTGCAAATACATAAATAAATAATAAAACATGTAAACATATTGTTAAATGATGTTTTTCAGTGTCTCAGCAGTCGCTTCTGCCTCTCAACAACACAATAAGATATTTTAATATTTCGTGTAGTCGACTCTGTGCTGGTTTGTATCGACCGCCTCCAGTTTCTCTTTGGTTTTTCCTCCAGCTAATGCTGTGAAGTAAGTGTGACGTTGACACTAGAAGGGTCTTTTGTTTACTTCATAATTTGGAAAAAAATCATCTGCAAACTTAATAACTGAATAATTGAATAACAGAAAAACAGAATTATATTAGCAAATGTTTTTAACGGGATCTTATTTTAGATAAAAAGTTAATATTCGTAACACAATTATTCTTATCATGTGAGGCGACAAATAAATCCCAAATAAACACCTAAAGCTTGAAAATAGTTTGTGGTCTCCTGCATGATCACGGTGGTCTTAATGTTTAATTCAAATCATTTCATTTGTTATTTAATCCACAATGTTTTGCATTAACATTTATTTATCAATGCAATCTTAGGTTTTTCTTACAATTTTATAATTTTGACAGGCCCGGTTCCTTCCAGGGGTAAAAGGGTGGGCTTGCAGATATCCTGTGTTGGCAGTCACACAGTACATAGACGCAATGAGATTAAGAGACCATTTTCCAAAAACATATCTGATAAGAATGTGTTTTGGTAAATGATAACCTTTCTTTATTTCTGTAAAATTCTGACAACTTTTCTCCTAAATTCCATATAAAGATGTTTCACTTTGAACTGGAGAAAAAACGACTTCATATTTAGTTGAAGCGACACAAAACTAATGTTTGTAAATTTTAGAAAAAGTATGAAAATAATGTGTTGCGAAGTAACCCGGATATTTTAAATTAAATTATTATTATGCTCTCAGCCTTTCTTAAGGTTTGCTTTTGTAAGAATATAACAAACACTGAAATATATGACTGCAATACATGCAGGATTTAAATGTGTCACTTGGGGTCAGTAGTGGTCTAGTGGTAAGAGAGTTGGACTGGTAACCAGAAGGTTGCTGGTTCAATTCTCAGTAACACTAGGAAATGACTGAAGTGCCCTTGAGCATGGCACCTTACCCCTGTTTGCTCTGCAGTGGTAGCTGCCCACTGCACCCTACTTGTAAGTCGCTTTGGATAGAAGTGTCTGCCAAATGAACAAATTTAAAAATGCAAAATGATTTAGGATGTTAAAAATATAGAAAACACGCATTTATTACTGAAGACTAAAAGATTAAAACAAAAATAATTATTGTTGATTAAAGTCCTTTATATAGTAATTATGTGTGTTTGATTTTACTGATGTTTTAAGCATTAATAAATCGGTTATGTAAACTGGACATAAACAGAAGCCTGTAAAGTGAGCTCAGAACAATCCCCATCACTGGACGATCACTGCACAGTCAAGTCTCTGGTGTAAAAATGAGTCCATACCTATTGGTGTATAAACTTACACTGAAGCAGAGTCTTTTTGATGTGAAATGTTCATTTATTCATGCTTTACATTTACATTTACATTTAGTCATTTAGCAGACGCTTTTATCCAAGCGACTTACAAGTGGGGTAGGTAATGGAAGCAATTAAGACAGCATAAGTACAACAAGAGCATAAGTGCAATCAAAAAGAAGACTGGTTTCATATAGCCTAACACAGTATACAGAAACATTCACTCATACATTTTTTTTTTTTTTTTAGTTTTTTTTTTTAGTTTTTTTTTTTTTTTTTTAGTTTTTTTTTTTTTTTTTTAGAGTAGAGAAGAAACGAGTAGAGATGAAAAGAGTAGAGAAGAAACTTGAGTCAGAACAGAACAGTAAGATGTTGGCGGAAGAGATGGGTTTTCAGGCGTTTCTTAAAGATGGCTACAGAATCTGCAGATCTTGTAGCAGCAGGCAGATCATTACACATAGGTGGAAGAGATCCGGAGAAGGTGCGCGAGAGAGATTTTCTACCTTTATGGGATGACACCACAAGACGCCGTTCGTTTGCAGAGCGTAGGGATCTGGCGGGTACATATGTCTGCAGTAGTGAGTGAAGATAAGGTGGTGCCAAACCAGTGGTGGTCTTGTAGGCCAGGAGCAGAGTCTTGAATTTGATGCGAGCGACTATAGGGAGCCAATGTAGCTTAATGAGTAGAGGAGTAACGTGTGCTCTCTTCGGTTCATTAAAGATGACTCTCAGCATTCTGGATCATCTGTAGAGGTTTGGTTGTGCAAGCTGGAAGTCCTCCCAGTAGTGCATTGCAGTAGTCCAGTTTGGACAGGACTAGAGCCTGTACTAGGACTTGCGTAGCATGCTCTGATAGGAAGGGTCTAATTTTCCTGATATTGTACAGGACCGGGTGGTGCTGGCAACTTGATCTGTGAAGTTGAGCTGGTCATCGATCACCACTCCCAGGTTTCTTGCCTTTCTGGAAGGTGTGATGGTTGATGAGCCCAGTTGAATGGAAAGGTTGTGATAAGTCTTTATATCTGCCGGGATTACAAGCAGTTCGGTTTTTGAAAGGTTCAACTGCAGGTGATGGCCGTTCATCCAGAGTGAGATGTCGGCTAGGCAAGCTGAGATGCGTGCTGAGACAGTCGGATCGTCAGGGCGAAAAGACAGGTAGAGTTGTGTATCATCCGCATAGCAGTGATAGGAAAAAGCCATGTTTCCTAATGACAGAGCCAAGGGATGTCATGTATACAGAGAATAGCAACGGACCAAGCACTGACCCCTGAGGCACACCTGTGTCGAGATGTTGGGACTCAGACACTTCACCCTTCCAAGATACTCTAAATGACCTACCTGAGAGGTAAGACCTGAGCCATTGTAGCACCATTCCAGAGAATAGCCTTGAGAGTGGACAGGAGGATGTTATGGTTAACAGTGTCAAAGGCGGCAGATAGATCCAGAAGGATGAGAACAGATGAGTTAGAGGAAGCTCTTTCCAGTCTCAGGGCTTCGATAACAGAGAGCAGCGCAGTCTCAGTGGAATGACCGCTCTTGAACCCAGACTGGTTGCTGTCCAGGAGGTTGTTCTGGATGAGGAAGGATGAGAGCTGGTTACAGACAACACGTTCTAGAGTTTTAGCAGCGAAGGGGAGTAGGGATACCGGTCTGTAGTTTTCTAACAGTGCAGGATTAAGAGTAGGCTTCTTTAGTAGTGGAGTAATACAGGCCTCTTTGAAGAGAGTAGGAAATGTGCCAGTGGTGAGGGACGAGTTGATAATGTGAGTCAGAGAGGGTACAACTGATGGAGAGAGGGCCTGGAGGAGATGGGTGGGGATGGGATCTAGGGGGCAGGTTGTCGGGTGGTTAGAAGAAATTGCCTTGGAAACTTCCTCTTCAGATAGGAGAGAAAACGAGGGGAACGAGCATGTGTCTGGGGATTGACTGTGGTCAAGAGGTGGTGGCGCAGAGAATTGATTGCTGATGGTGTTCGATTTCTTTACAAAGAACGATGCAAAATCGTCAGCTGTTAAGTCTGAAGGAGGTGAGGGGGTAGGCGGGCAAAGGAGGGCAGAAAAGGTTTTAAAGAGAGTACGAGGGTCAGGAGAGTTGTTTATTTTAGTGTGGTAGTATTGGGTTTTCGCAGAGGAGACATCCGCAGAAAAGGAAGAGAGAATAGACTGGTAGAGAGAGAGGTCAGTGGGTTCTTTTGATTTGCGCCACTTTCTCTCAGCGGACCTGAGAGAGGCGCAATGCTCACGGAGAACATCAGATAACCAGGGGGCCGAAGGAGATGCACGAGATGGCCTAGATATAAGAGGGCATAAGATGTCTAAGCAGGAGGTTAGTGTGGAGCAAAGGCTGTGGGTGGCCGTGTTAGTATCAAGGAGAGAGAACTGTTTAGGGGTTGGGAGAGTAGCAGAGACTGCAGAGGATAGGCGGGAGGGAGAGAGTGATCGTAGGTTGCGTCGGAATGTGACCAGTGGGGAGGCATGTGTAGTGTCCGGAGAAGTTAAGTCGAGATCAAGAGTGATGAGGAAATGATCCGACGTGTGCAGTGGGGTGACCTGGAAGTGATGGGTGGAGCAATAGCGTGTGCAGATGAGATCAAGTTGATTACCAGATTTATGGGTTGCTGAAGTGGGGACTCGCTTTAGGTCAAACGACGCAGTCAGGTTGTTGAAGTCAACAGCCTGTGGTTTTTCCAGGTGGATGTTGAAGTCTCCAATTACCAGCAGAGGAGGACCATCCTCGGGGAATGATGACAGAAGTGTATCCAATTCCTCCAAGAAGAGTCCAAGGTGCTCTGGGGGGCGATAGAGAACTACAACATGCATTACAACAGGGTGGATGACAGTGACAGCATGAAACTCAAAGGCGGTGTTGTTGCATGAGGGTGCCAGCTGTTTAAATTTCCAGTCGTTAGGAATAAGTAGACCGGTTCCTCCGCCCCTCCCTGATATGCGTGGGCTGTGGGAGAAAGTGTAATTATTAGAGAGGGCAGCCGGTGTGGCAGTGTCCTCTTGTTTGATCTAGGTTTCAGTAAGTGCTAAAAGAGAAAGACCAGAATGTTTTGCAATAGCTGTGATGAAATCTGCCTTGTTTACAGCGGATTGGCAGTTCCATAAACCAATTGGAAAGGTAATAGAGGTAGTGTTGGATGCTGAAAGAGTACGCAGGTTGTTAGCATTAGCCATGTGTGGCCTTCTGCGAGTTACCGTTGGTTTACGAGATGTAATGACAGTGTGGATTTGAAAACACATAGTGAAAAAATGAAGGAATGTACAAGACAAATAAAGAAAATTGTATAAAGATAATAGATAAAGTGCAATAGTCGACAATATTAGCAGTATCGCTTTGGGCTGCAGCAGTAATCAATTCAGCATTTACTATATAGAATTAAAAATAAACCAAATATAAATAAACCAAATATAAATACACCATTACGAATATAATTGTAAATCGAGATGAAGTAATGAGAAGGTCAATTTGGTCAAATGTTGTTTCAGCAAATCCTGCATCGTACACAGAGATTATTTAAAAACCTGTTAAACATTAAAGTTAAACAAATAAGTATATTTTACAACGAAGCTACGTTATTAAATGTAACTTTACTTACCAACTAGATTTGAAGCCATTGTTTTAAAAACAAATGAAGAGAGTAACGTCTTCGCAGAACTGATGTTACAATGTTTTCTAAAAAAAGTGTGTGAAGGTATGTTGAATGAAGGAGGCGGAGAGTACCGCCCTCGGAAGTGTCTTGTATATTTGCATGAAAAACAAGAACCTCCCTAATTTATTTTATGACTTTTAATCGTTAAAACAAATTGACGACCGTTGCACTAAATGCATGGGGGCCACAAGGGGCAGTAGAATATTAACCATGATGAAAATAAAAAAAATAAAAACATTTGGTTTAATTAATCTTTGACTTAACCCTTGGACACTAAACCTTTGCCAGAGCACATTTATCGCTTAACAAACATATCGCTTTGGGACCCATTCTTACATGAACAGGAATAAAACATGTCGGGCGCATATCCGTTAATTAAAAAGTTATAGTTTATGGCAAATTGCTAAACAACTCAAAGTCTCAAACACATTTTGTCAAAACCTTAAACATTGTGTCAAGAGTCAGGGCACATTGCCAAACTGATAGGGATTAGAAATATAGAAGATAACCCCCAGCAACAATAAAAAAAATTCGTTGATCACCATGTCAGAGAAACCAGAACCAGGAACCAGAAAAAAAAACAATAATCTGATTAACAAGTCATAAAAACACACAATTATAAACTTTCTTAGGGACGTCTTGATAAGGAAAACATTCCTAGACTTCATGCTGTTCTGAGACAGACACCCGCTGTTAGTCTAGATGTAAGAAACCAACATTTTGTCAGATGATGTTGGGGTGTCATATAGTCCGGACATGTAACAGGCGGCAGAACACAATCTTTTTATAAAGATTTTTTGAACTGCTCTTAGAAGAACAATCACATGCATAACACAATTTAATCTCTCTCTCTCTCTAATATACAGTGCACACGCATCAGACTGTTTTCACACCATGTTTGGACCTTAAATAGTGGACTTCCCTCCACGTAATATTAACATACATAATTGGCACTATAACATCTTATTTCTGACGCATGACATATATTATCTTTATTAATCACTGCAGTTTTAGTGTTCGCTACATCAACGCGCTCTGCATCGTTCCCGCTTCCGTCTGTTTGAAGATTAAAGTGTTCACGACTCGCCTCATAACACTCACTTGTGATTGGCTGAATGTTCACTTGTGATTGGCTGAATGTTAATTCACTCAAATCTATGTAAACAACCAGATCACATGGCCGGGAATATTGGCGGAGGTGTGTCGAAAAAGTGCGGGAGGACAGAACCATTTCAATCTCAAAGTTGAGGTATTCCCGCACATGGTGCCACGCTTATTTAACGCAGATGCGTGATTTAAGTCTTAAAAAACAAGTGCTTATGTACATTTATAAATAAAAACAATGCACACAATACCATCTGGTGGCCAAAGAGTGTAAAACAAGCAGACACATTACAGATGTGCCTGATGTGGTCTGTGATACACTGTATTTTGCTCCAGTAAAGGCTTTGAAATTACTGTTAAGAGAAAAAAATCAATTTTCACAAAGACTAATCTATCTTTATGGACATAATTTGTATTTTCTGATAGTATATGATGATTGTAAAACACAACTTTGTAATAAACGTATTGGCTTGAACCGCTTACTGAACCAATGACGTCATCTGTGACGATACAAGCCTCGATGCACGCTTCACTGAAAGCTTCCGGGATTTTTGACACACGCTCTGAACCCTCAGCACAGAACATATATCACTACTTTTATAAATTTGGTCCATGTTTTCATTTTATGTAAAACGTTATTTATTTGTTATATAAAACTATAAATACCTGCTCTTAATATAAAAAGACTCAAATGTATTAAGTTCATACACAGCTTGATGTTTTTGCCCTGAAGTTTTACACTGCAAAGCTGTTAACCTGATTTCACGTATTTTTTACAGAATGTTACTTGCATATTTCAATTAAAACTACGGAGCATTATTCACAGTGAAGCTTAACAGGAAGAAAGTCGAAACAGAAAAGTTAATACACTGAAAAAAATGAAACTTTAGACCAACTTAAATAAATTACTTAAACGGAGTGCCTACTTTAAAAATATATTGTAATTTGTTACAGCCAAATTTATTACTTTTACTCTAGTTGTACTTTTTCTTTACAAACATATAATACAAATTCATACAAAAGGATGCGCCAACATTTAGAAAACGAACTGTTGTGTAACTTATACACAAAAATACTGTCAACATTTAATAAACATTAAAGTTTTCCAAAATATCCTTTATTAGCTGACCACTTACCAGGATTTGAAGTCCTTTAAGTTAGGTTGGTCTCGCTTAACCAATTTAACGGAAACGCTTAATATGTAACAATAAGATAAAATATTAAAAATGTAACATAAGTATGATTAGATGACTAAATGTTACTTACCAAGATTTCCATGGAGTTAGACTTGTGGCTGCAAGCAAACATGATGTGCATGTGATCACTTTAGCTGCACATTTTACACATCAGTTGAAGTTAAATACAAAGACAATTGGTAGGAATAACTTAATCATTTGTATTTTAAGAACTGATCAGTAAAAGTAAATAATCCTAAAATATTTCTATTAGAATTCACCAAAATATTAAAGGGGTCATATGGCGCAAATATATGTTATAAGTTGCCCATGAGTATTAGACACATAAAGTTGCAAAAATTAAAGTGTCGAAAAAAAAGATGCACTAATATGGTAAGAGGCGTTACATTTCCATCACACGTTTGCAGTATTCCACCAATCACTGCGCAGTGGTTAACTGACCAATCACACCTCGCTTTTCACAGTAAGAGCTTTGTAAAATATCTGCAGGTTTCAGAGAGGCGGAGCAAATAGGAGATACAAACATGCACAGTATGTGGAAAATACAGTGTTTTTTAACCTTACATCTAAAACAAACCATAATATTTGATTAAGCCGTGTCGTTTGACACCTTAAAAACATATTAAAAATATAATTTGTAAGTTAATTACTTATTTACTTTCGTTAAATAAACTTGAATATTATATGTACACTTTAGAAATCTCAGCTGTTGGATTTTTATTGATTTTTTTAATATGTCCCACTGAAAAATAATCAGTTTAAGTGAATATACCTGTTCGTTTTTTGTGATATTTCCTAAGCAAAGGATAATTTTTTTTAATGAAATTGACTGCAATATTTCCAACTTCTCTGCTTGGTTTCTTATCTCAAAATACAGTAACTAGCATAAATGATATTATGTTGCAAGTTATTATTAGAATGAAAATGTTTCATTTAAAGTCACCATTATAATATGAAATGTTTCATTAAGTTGAGTATTGCTAATGTCATTAACTCTGTAAATGTGTACGGCAGTTATAACATTGAGGGAAAACATCATTGATAAAAACTTAATGTTGATTTTGGTGTTTTTCTGCTTCAGCATTTTTAACCGCTAGATGGCGACAAGCATCTTATTTTACAGATCAAACAGCTCTGCTGCAATAACACTTTATTTCTACTTGATTTCACATTTGTTTACTCATTTATATCTTTGGTGTTTAATGTGTCATATAATATGTATTTTTCCAAAGCCAATAAATTACAAAAATAAAAATATCTGAATGTGAATAATTACTGAAACTGTTAACTTTACAAATAAGCATATAATCTACATACTACAGTATTTTATCAGAAATAGATACTGTTTAAAATGTATATCGTATTTGATAAGTGTTCAGTTTTCATTGACTAAAAGTATACTTTTCTATTTTTACTTGTATTTATAGTTGAATATTATAATTGATTCAATAGAACGATTGCTCATAAACAAAAAAAATGATTAGATAAAGCATATCAATTATTTCAAAAGGTTTGGTTCACAGGTCTTTGAAAATTGACTCAACATAATGAAATCATGGCACTTAAATTCAAGCAGAATAAATGAAACTATAATTCATACATCAGTAAATGTACATTATATATATATCAATGACATACATTACACATCATTAAAAGGAGGAGATCTGAAACTGTTCAGCTGTGCGCAATATCACGGTTATCTATGAATATAGATTTCACATCTGATAGAGAGGCGTACACATGTTTTCAGTGAGTATGTTTGTTCTATGAATCACACTAATACACTTTGAGAAATGATCGTATAATAAATTAAGGATAGTTTTCCTGCAACATTATATAAATGAGGCCACAGGACTTGAATTGGAAATAGCTACCGAATTTATAATCTCGAATTTTATTGCCCTTAATTTTTATTTTTTGAAAATATTTTTTAATTAATTCACTGTCCTGAAATTTCAGGTTGTAAAATTCATGTTTTCATTATTTATATAAATATATATTTCAGACATAGTATAGTAATAACTAGTAACCGGAAATGTGCATACAATAGAAAGCCTCATAAAGTAGTTTTAAACTACATCAAATCTTTACTTTCAATTACAACATTAACAGCTAAATGGAGGCCGCGCTGCCGATGCGCCACCAGCCGGCCCTACCTAATCAGCGATATAGGCAGTTGCATAGGGACTCAGTGGCCACAAGGGGGCCCCTGCCCTGCGTGACAATGTAATTTACTTGCTCGTTGTGTCAGTGTCAATCGTCATGCGTTAGCTTTAAACTGTTTAAAGATTAAAAATGAAAAGGCGTGAACGGTGTCTACAGTGACTCTGAGCATCAAGACAAGACATCTAAACATCAGTAATAGACACAAACCTGTCAGCTGTAGTTTACTGTTAAACAAGAAGAAATGCGATTTGGTTGAATAATTTATGGATCTATGCTTCCCAGTCCAGGGGTTTATTCCAGAAAGCAGGTTAATTTACCGTCAGCTAAACTCTGAACTCTCTGCTGATGAACACAAACTTGTTTACTCGAGGTCTGTCTGTTCATAAACACCTGAGAAGTTTTTGTTTAATCTTCCTAAAGATACTCAGAGTTAACACACTCACAGAAACAACATGAAGACACTGTCAATGGATCACTGATCTCATGAGTAACCATGGAAACGGCCGGGAAGCTAAGACATGTTTTGTCTGTAAAATAACTTTATAAATCTGAGTTTTTTTCACTGAAGACTCAAATCTGCTTCAATGTATAAATGCTGGATAAAATTCATCAAATTAAATTATTTGTACGTTATATGTTTATAAAACTAGAAACACTATAAATGAATTATTTAATAAAATATATAAATATTTAAACATGTGCCCTATTTTATACTATAATATTTAAAATATATACTCAGTAAGCTATATTTGTTACACAAACTGTAGATTTGTTGAGATGTTTGTAACTGTTATTTTAACGTGTCTGTCTGTATTTGATCACATTTGTCATTTTGAAAGCAGTATTAAATCTTTATTCGGTTTTCTGAAAACTGACTTTGCATTGCTGATGTAATCATATTAATGGAGACTCTTTCAATTCTAGAAACTACTACATCGATCATAATCACAATGTACGATGATTCATTTACAGAAGAGGAAGAAGATCTGAAGGATGAGGTTTAAAATGTAAGACCCAGTCATATACAGTATATGCATAATAATCATTTAACCTTTATATATCCCTTTTAAAAAAATATATATATATATTTGTTTTCTTTTGACTTTGTTTGCTTAAAGGTCAAGCCTTTCCAAATGTTAAAAGAGGTGGAAACGGCCTATCCTGAAAGACTCATTGTGATTTAGGCCTTTCAATACTGAACTGGAGGAGGCTGAGGATCAGAAAGACATTTTTAAAGAATTCAGTCAGTATGAAAAACCTTAAGTTTAAGTTTTTAGTGTATTTTTTATTTAAATGGATTTTAAATTATATTAAGAATTTAAATATGGGAACAATATGCCATGCTGATCCAATTGAGGGATCTAATAAAGGCTTGAAACCTGCCAGTCTGGGAATCAAACTTACAACCTTTGAGTTTTAAATCTGGATCTCTAATGATTAGACACAAATATCTTTGACCAAATTCATCAAATATTTCCAATAAGTGGACAAGAGAAATGATTTATTCTTCTCAAGTTAAGATACTTCACTATTAACATCCATTAACTGTTTGACGTTGTAAGCTGTGTATATTTATCCAGTGATATTTGGAGATGTTTTAATAAACTAAATTCAAATTATGTACAGTATTTAATATAAATACATAATGTTGAACAATAACCGCTTACATTATTTCATTTAAAGATTATTTCATTTTAAAAGCGTAAATAATAAAGTTAATAAAAAAGATTGGGAATGTAATTGTAATGTTGCTGTACAATTATTATATATTTTATGTAATCTGTGCTTTCACCTGCACTTGACAACCCCTAAAGCTTAGAAACATTTCCTTAAAATGAAGTAACTCTGGAACATAAGCTGCTCTGGATCAGGTCATCTTCAAAGAGTGAGTTGCTTTGGTTACTTACATAACCTGAAAGTTATCTTTGTTTTAGGAACTGAAAGTTGAGTTTATCAGATAACTAACTCTTAAACTTACTCGTGTATGTCACATAACCAGATTTCTGGAATACACCCCTGGTGTCTGAAGTCTATCATCAGGAGTTTAGTGAATCACTTTGGTAAATAGTGGAGTGTATGAACTTGTTTACACAAATATTGGAAACATCGTTTTGATTCAGGATTACCAACTCTCACACATTTACAGTGAGAGACAAGTTATAAAAGCAAAAAACAAACTGGTGTTCTGGGAACGTTGTATTAGTCACTATACTAATGTTACAGGAACACTTTGTGTTTGCCAGAATCTCACATTTTGACCAATGTAAATTCAAAACAACATAACTAAACTGCAAAAATAATTGTCTTTCTGTCAGGATTATCGTTCGTATTCTCAGTGAAAGAGTAGCTGGACTTATCACTGTATTTAATATCTGTAAAACCAGTGAAGTTGTCATTAAGTTGCTCATCAAGTTATGAGATAAAATCTTATCAGAATATCACATGTTTAGTTTATTTGAAGTTGAGCAATTGTTTGTCAGTTTATCAGTGGTATCTATCTTTAAAGACATCTTCAAACCATCTGTAATTTAAAGACATATTATCAAGATTATGTGCAAGTCAGAAAAATGAATGCATAATTCTATCATAAGACTTCTTATTGTGTTTTACTGCAGTTAGTTTTACATTTTTGCCGTAATGCACCAAAATGAATTATAACATTTTTAATAACTTTGTCACAGAAATTAAATCCTTTGGAAATCAACCAACTTATGAAAATCAACCATGGCTGTTTTTTCTAATGGAAAAACAATAAATGTTAACATATTTGACATTCAATTTTACATATAAAATAATCTTACTATGTCAGATTTACATCTATAGAATAAGAGTCAGTTCTGCACACGACTGTGTTTAGTTTTGTATGAAGATCAAACACAAGAGCAGTGAAGAGAGATCTTGATCATAAATACTATAGATGACATGAATGTGTGTGATGATAAAACACCTCTATGACTGTAATACACTACAAGACTTTTAAAATCAACAGATTTTGTCTAAACTGATGTTAGACATTAAACACTTGCAGACTTTTTGATGAAAGTTTCAAAAACACACAGTCAGTCTGCAGATGTGATAAATTACAGACTTTCTGTAACAAGTTCAGACTGAAATTTGAGCAAAAGTCTTGTAGTGTATTTCAGCATTAAAACAGGTGAAGACCGAACTCTGATAGTTTATATCCGGTACAATAGCGCCACCTTCTGAGATAATCCTGCAACCATAAGTAGAGTCAGAACTTTTCATTTTATATTAACTTGAAAACATCAGGTTTTATTTTTGATGAAACGGTTTGGTGCCATTTTAAACACCATATGTCACGTCGCATTTTAAATAATAATAATGAAAAAATACACCACACAACTTTACAGAACATAAGAATCTCTTTTAACGGAAAAGTGTGTGGCTCTTAAAAGAGCCTTTGTGTGCGGCGGATGAAAGTGGCGCTTTACTTGGAGCTGGTGTACTTGGTGACGGCTTTGGTGCCCTCGGACACGGCGTGTTTGGCGAGTTCACCGGGCAGCAGCAGACGCACGGCGGTCTGGATCTCTCTCGACGTGATGGTGGAGCGCTTGTTGTAGTGCGCGAGACGAGAAGACTCACCGGCGATGCGCTCGAAGATGTCGTTGACGAAAGAGTTCATGATGCCCATCGCCTTGGAAGAGATGCCGGTGTCGGGGTGGACCTGCTTGAGGACTTTGTACACGTAGATGGCGTAACTCTCCTTCCTGGACTTTCTGCGCTTCTTTCCTCCCTTGACGGCGGTCTTGGTGACGGCCTTCTTAGAGCCCTTCTTGGGCGCGGGTTTGGCTGGTTCGGGCATGATAGTAATCGGTTGAAATCAAGACGAAAACTGTGTGAGAGTCACTTCACATGGGGATTTATTCACTCCCGCATGCAAGTGTTTGGGTCACGGGCGCGTGCTCCGATTGGGTGTCGTAGTCGGCCAAAAACCCTCTATTGGTCAGCACATAGTCTGGCGGGTCGGACAGAGAGCCAATGAAAGTGTTTCCCGCCCACAGCCTCATGTTTGAAGGCGACCCTCCCACAAGCGATTCAGTTTCCTTTGTTGACACTTGCCGCTCTTTTTCGAATTTGATTTAAAAAAACGTTTATTTCTGTATTAACTCCTCACTAAGAAATAATTACGTAATGGTGTCATTACAGTCACCTAAAGAGTTCGTTCAGAAAGCGTTATTCATTATTCACAAGCTTTGGGTGTCGTCACGTTTATATAGTTATGACATGATGATGGAGTTTCTTTCTCGAGCGAGAGAAGTGTTCAGCACAACTGTTGTCAAAGAACGAGTTCACCGAAACGCCGCATGTGCTTATAGGACCTAGTAGAAACACGCGCACGTTATTTACACGCTTTTTCTTCGCGCATCCTCCACGGTTTACAGTAAATCTCCATTCATTGAAACTTACAAAAAGCACAATGTTAAAGATTTTCTAAGAAACAAAACAATACATTTTAAATAATAGTTCATCCGAAAGACAATAATGTCATCATTTATTCAGTCTTATGTTATTTCATACCTGTTTAAATTACTTTGTTCGGACGAACACAGTAAGATATTAGTAAGAATGTTAGCAGTTTTTAATTCTGTGACATCATTGACTCCCAAAACAGGAACAATTCAATGGTAGTCAAAGGTGCACTGAACGGTTTGTTTTCCTAAATACTTCACAATATCTCACTTTCTGTTTAACAGAAATATTTTTAATACTATGGTAGTGGATGATGTCACAGAACTGTAAATTGCTAATATTCTTAACAGAACAATGAAATATAAAGTAAAGGATGGAATTTTCATTTTTGGGTTGAACTAGCCCTTTCAGCGGATTTAAAGGAATTAATAGATTAGATAGAAATGATAGACGGCTACTAGCCATGATTTGCTTCGTTTTTACCTACTAGCAAAACTAATATTAAAAGTGTGTTTGAAGAAGGGATGTGTAGTTGACTGGAGATCAGACGCCCTTAAAATGAATTATTGAGCGCTGATTATGGAGACACTGAGAAGATAAAGATCAGTCTTAATATTGCGTAAGCACGCTTAACACAATAATAATAGTCATTGTCACAAGTTACGTTTCTATTTATGTTTGTGAAAAAGGGTGAAAATCGAGTCGTTCAGTTGATGTGGTGGCTCTTAAAAGAGCCGTTGAGTTGTTATTAAAGCGGGACTTAGGCGCGCTCTCCGCGGATGCGGCGGGCCAGCTGAATGTCTTTGGGCATAATGGTGACCCTCTTAGCGTGGATGGCGCACAGGTTTGTGTCCTCGAACAGACCGACCAGATAAGCCTCACTGGACTCCTGCAGAGCCATCACGGCTGAACTCTGGAAGCGCAGATCCGTCTTGAAGTCCTGAGCAATCTCTCTTACCAGGCGCTGGAAAGGCAGTTTACGGATGAGCAGCTCGGTGGACTTCTGGTAGCGGCGGATCTCTCTCAGAGCCACGGTGCCGGGCCTGTAACGATGGGGCTTTTTCACGCCGCCGGTGGCGGGAGCGCTCTTACGGGCGGCTTTAGTTGCGAGCTGCTTCCTCGGGGCTTTGCCACCGGTGGACTTACGAGCGGTCTGCTTGGTTCTTGCCATCGCTGTTGAATCTTCTACGTTTTGTACAGAGTAAGTCTTCAGTGTCGGTGTGCCTGTTTATAAAGGCTAGAACGCGCAGTACGTCAAGAGCACGGAGACACTCGATTGGCTGATGTGTGACGTCCACTCGAGACAGTGAGCCAATGGCGGCGCGATATGCGTTCAAATCAAATTGGCGGGACATTGCGTTTCCTTTATTCGGATCACGTGTCACGTACACAAAACAAGATCATCATATATTTGCTCTTTATCTCTTTATTTAATACTCGTGTATCATTCCTCGGATCAAACATCAGCACGTTGCTATTTTCAAAGTTCAGACAGAAAGGTCTTAATTTTCAAATCAAATTAAAATAATCCTTTAAATTACAGCACAAGCGCAGCAACAAATTTGTTTAATGACAGAAGTGTTCCGCTTTCCTTCGCGAATTATTTACTTAAACCCGTTAAAACAAGACACTGAACAATTATTTTACTCCGATAAAACGTCAAAGATATCTTTTTAGCTACTGTACGAATAAACATAAGCATATCTTGTACATTTGGGGCAGAAGTGTCACATACTGATCTGAAGAATGCGTGATCATTTATAGCAGCTCTATGATAAGCATTAATATACAATTTCGATGGATTAAAACAGAAACCTCGTCGCTCTCTCAGTGATAATGTGGGTGGCTCTTAAAAGAGCCTTTGGTTTATCGATGCGTACTGTCCCCCGTTTACTTTGCCTTAGCGGGTTTGTCGGTCTTCTTGGGCAGTAACACCGCCTGGATGTTGGGCAACACACCACCCTGAGCGATGGTCACGCCGCCCAGAAGTCTGTTCAACTCCTCATCGTTACGCACGGCCAGCTGTAGATGGCGTGGAATGATCCGACTCTTCTTGTTGTCCCGAGCTGCGTTTCCGGCCAATTCCAGGATCTCAGCGGTGAGATACTCGAGGACAGCGGCGAGATAAACTGGAGCTCCGGCACCGACGCGTTGAGCGTAGTTACCTTTGCGAAGTAACCTGTGAACACGGCCGACGGGAAACTGAAGACCCGCTCTGGATGACCGAGTCTTGGCTTTCGCTCTTGATTTACCGCCGGTTTTACCTCTTCCACTCATTGTTGCAAAAACTGCTGACGATTATAGAATAACGTAGGAAATATAACATGGAGGGTCCGTGTACGTTTTATTCATTTGATATCCTATTTGAAATAAATTATCGGAAACTGAAAGATGAGTCGTTTTTTGTTTTTTTGTTTAGTTCACCAAACGAAAGATAAGATTTCGGCCCGAATTTTCATTTTTCATTTGCCGTTTAAAAAACGGATTTTGGACTCAATATGGGATTCGCATGTGGGCAGTTCATTAACGCCCCTTTCACTCGATTGGTCAAATCGCTCACCATTCTGTACGGACTTGATTCTACACAGCAGATTAAGAGTCTGTACGAGTGCGACATTGACAAGTATTTTCACTTTAATATATGTTTACTTGAACCACCAGACAGCCTCGCACATCTTAGGCCCGCTAGGTTAAGAGGGACGCGCACACTGGACTTTCTCTTGTTTGCTCTGCACCCTGTCACACAGCAGTTTTAGTCTTGTTCTGTTTTTTGTTATAAATCAGAAATAGCAAGGAGGCATTTTCCCGCAATAGAAAGTCGGTTGGATTGTTCCCCGAGTGTGTGCGTGGCCTAAATTCGCTCTCTCTTAACGCGCTAGCTCAAGTTCAAAGTGTACTCCTGATACAAGTTGGGCCAATTTTCACTTATTTTAATGTTCATTGTTATAAAAAATTGAATGAATAGGCTCTATATCACGAATTTGGATACAGATCATTTAGATCAAACTCCAAAAATATCATGACGACAGTCTCTTTCAATCTACTTGATCCACTCTCCGTACAGATAAAGTAACAAATATATCTATACATTTAATCTGCACTGCCATGAATATGTCGTAGCTGTATGTCTGAGAACAAACATCACACATAAGGAACATCAATGAATCTGCACAGTTGGGAGCCTGCATGCAGATGTAAATGTTAGTTTGTAAAACACAAAATTTAATTCTGCAAAAACGTTTATTTTATTCTCACAACATCACATGTAACCAAACGAAATGTGACCTGAAATGTTTTAGAAATTTGAGTCAATTTATCACAAATAATTTTCTTTCAACAGCAACAATAGTGTTTATAGTGCAAGTTTATGAACATTGCTGAACTTAAAACAGCATTCTGTAATGATGATTGGGAACATTCTTTAAGCAGAAATAGTTTTTTCGCCATCTATAAAAAACATGTGAAGGGGTGGATTCCTTAGCTCCAACTATATATATTCAATTACATCCTTTTGTGTAGTTATGATAAATAAATAAATTATTGATCAGTTATATTCCAATAATAAATAATTCAATCAATATTCTTCAGCCCAATAATTATTGTGATCTGAGTAGATTATACGTACAGTATGCATGTATGTATGTACAGTGAGGGAAATAATTATTTGATCCCCACACTGATTTTGTAAGTTTGCCTGCTTACAAAGAAATGCAGGATCTATAATGTTTAGGTTTATTTTAACTGATAGAACCTGAAAATCAACCAAAATATCAGTGGAAATAAAGGTTATAAATTGATTTGCATTTCAGTCAGTGAAATAAATATTTGATCCCCTACCAACAAGCAAGAATTCTGGCCCCAAAGATTGGTTATGTGCCTCCATGGCCCACAGATTAGTCCTGTCACTTTAAGACAGTACTCTTAAATCATCTTGTTATGTATATAAAAGAGGCCTGACAACAGAATCTGTATCTCCCATTTCAACCTCTCCACCACTATGGTCAACCAAAGAGTGGCTTAAGGAGACGCACATTAAATGTCCTAGCCAGTCTCTAGACCCTAGTCCTATAGAAAATCTGTGAAGGAGGCTAAAATTACAATTTACTGAGCGACAGCCAAGAAACCTTAAAGATTGACAGATGAGTGGACTCAATAATATCCTGACACATGTTCAAACCTGGTGACCAACTATCAGAAATGTCTGACCTCTGTGCTTGCCAACAAGGGTTTCTCCATCAAGTACAAAGTAATGTTTTGCTTGGGGATCAAATTCTTATTTCACTGACTGAAATGCAAATCAATTTATAACCTTTATATAACATTTTCCCCAGATTTTTTGTTGTTGATATTCTGTCTCTATTAGTTAAAATAAACCTACCATAAAAATGATGGACCCTTTATTTCTTTGTATGCAGGCAAACTTAAATCATCAGGGGATCAAATAATTATTTCCCTCACTGTACGTATGATTAACAATAGTTTTAGCATTTGTCTTTTGTTTTAGTTTTTAGTTTAGGCATCGACTCTTTGTTTCCAGTTTAAAATAAGAGCTTTATCTGGTTGTGAGAATGTACATATCACTATGTTTTGGAAATGTTTGAGATTAAGCTTAAGGGAGCAGTGTGTGTGTGTGTGTGTGTGTGTGTGTGTGTGTGTGTGAGTGTGTGTGTGTGTGTGTGTGTGTGTGAGTGTGTGTGTGTGTGTGTGTTTGTGTGTGTGTGTTTGTGTGTGTGTGAGTGTGTGTGTGTGTGTGTGTGTGTGTCTGTGAGCCTCCTTCACAGATTTTCTATAGGACTACTAGGGTCTAGAGACTGGCTAGGACATTTAATGTGCGTCTCCTTAAGCCACTCTTTGGTTGACCATAGTGGTGTAGAGGTTGAAATGGGAGATACAGATTCTGTTGGCAGGCCTCTTTTATATACATAACAAGATGATTTAAGAGTACTGTCTTAAAGTGACAGGACTAATCTGTGGGCCATGTAGGCCCATAACCTATCTTTGGGGCCAGAATTCTTGCTTGTTGGTAGGGGATCAAATATTTATTTCACTGACTGAAATGCAAATCAATTTATAACCCTTATTTCCACTGATATTTTGGTTGATTTTCAGGGTCTATCAGTTAAAATAAACCTAAACATTATAGATCCTGCATTTCTTTGTAAGCAGGCAAACTTACAAAATCAGTGTGTGTGTGAACTATTTCTGCTTAAAGAATGTTCCCAATCATCATTACAGAATGCTGTTTTTAGTTCAGCAATGTTCATAAACTTGCACTATAAACACTATTGTTGCTGTTGAAAGTAAATTATTAGTGATAAATTGACTCAAATTCCTAAAACATTTCAGGTCACATTTCGTTTGGTTACATGTGATGTTGTGAGAATAAAATAAACGTAATTTTGTGTTTTACAAACTAACATACACATCTGCATGCAGGCTCCCAACTGTGCAGATTCATTGATGTTCCTTATGTGTGTTGTTTGTTCTCAGACATACAGCTACGACATATTCATGGCAGTGCAGATTAAATGTATAGATATATTTGTTACTTTATCTGTACGGAGAGTGGATCAAGTAGATTGAAAGAGACTGTCGTCATGATATTTTTGGAGTTTGATCTAAATGATCTGTATCCAAATTCGTGATATAGAGCCTATTCATTCAATTTTTTATAACAATGAACATTAAAATAAGTGAAAATTGGCCCAACTTGTATCAGGAGTACACTTTGAACTTGAGCTAGCGCGTTAAGAGAGAGCGAATTTAGGCCACGCACACACCCGGGGAACAATCCAACCGACTTTCTATTGCGGGAAAATGCCTCCTTGCTATTTCTGATTTATAACAAAAAACGGAACAAGACTAAAACTGCTGTGTGACAGGGTGCAGAGCAAACAAGAGAAAGTCCAGTGTGCGCGTCCCTCTTAACCTAGCGGGCCTAAGATGTGCGAGGCTGTCTGGTGGTTCAAGTAAACATATATTAAAGTGATAACACTTGTCAATGTCGCACTCGTACAGACTCTTAATCTGCTGTGTAGAATCAAGTCCGTACAGAATGGTGAGCGATTTGACCAATCGGGTGAAAGGGGCGTTAATGAACCGCCCACATGCGAATCCCATATTGAGTCCAAAATCCGTTTTTTAAACGGCAAATGAAAAATGAAAATTCGGGCCGAAATCTTATCTTTCGTTTGGTGAACTAAACAAAAAAACAAAAAACGACTCATCTTTCAGTTTCCGATAATTTATTTCAAATAGGATATCAAATGAATAAAACGTACACGGACCATGGAGGTAATGGTTTTCAGCACTTATACGTTCCTATCGTTCGCCTATTGGCTGGAGTCTGTGAAACGTTCAAACCAATCACTGAACTTCCCTCCAAACACCAAAGCCCGCCCATTTCTTCCCATCAGCCTGGTTTTGTTTCAGTTTTTGATCACGTGATCTTTCACTACATTAAATCTTATATATGAGATCTTTTCAGACACGTCTATAGGAAACTATAGTATGAACAAAAGCAAACATTTATACTGACAACACAACTTCAGATGTTGCGCCGATTATGAATTAAAATGCTCAGACGATCATAACTTGTGTACTTAATTTGAACCAGATTTCTCAGCGTATTCATTTGTTAAGAAAACAACCATAATATCAACATATCTCTGAAACACTTCTCTTTAGTGGGCTGGTGGGTGGCTCTTAAAAGAGCCTTTTTTAATGGAGTCTGGAGTAGGAATCTACCTCTTTTTCGGGGCGGCCCTTTTGGGCTTAGCTGCTGGGGGCTTTGTCGTCTTGGGTTTTGCAGCCTTGACCTTCTTGGGGCTTTTAGCTGCTTTCTTCGGAGCCGCTGGCTTCTTCGCCTTCTTGGGACTCTTCGTTGCCTTTTTAGCGGCGGTGACTGCAGGTTTCTTGGCCTTCTTGGGAGATTTCTTAGCGGCGATCTTCTTTGCCGCTGCGGTCTTCGGCTTCTTGGCAGCAGCAGCAGCAGCGGGCTTCTTCACTGCGGGCTTCTTTGCTTTAGGAGCGGCTTTCTTCGCTGGCTTCTTAGTCTCGACTTGTTTTTTGTTGAGTTTGAAAGATCCTGAAGCACCGGTTCCTTTGGTCTGGACCAGTGTCCCTTTAGTCACGAGGCTCTTGATGGCGAGCTTGACGCGGGAGTTGTTCTTCTCCACATCGTATCCGCCGGCGGTGAGAGCTTTCTTCAGGGCGGCCAGAGACACACCGTTTCTCTCCTTGGAGGCCGTCACGGCTTTAACGATCAGATCACTCGCGCCTGGACCCGCTGTCTTGGGTTTGGCTGCAGATTTCTTCTTGGGCGCTTTTTTCGGCGGGGCTGCTGGAGCTGGAGCGGTTTCTGCCATTTCTGATGTAAACTAATTAGGGTCACAGTCTGTAGCTGATCAGTAATGCGGAAGGTTTGAGCGGCGCTGCGCTCTTAAACACCACATGAGAACCATATAGACTCAGCTCGACCTGTCAGTGCTGCGCGCCTCTGTGAGCCGCAAACTCTTGTGTTTTCTCCTGTGACATTTCGAGTAAAAATCAGAGTTTTAAAATCATTTGACGGAGTGAAAACAGCGTGAACACAGAGCAGAGATCCAGAGCTTTATTCAGAGACTAAACTGCACGCCAGTAAAGGCTTTATTATTTCACTGTTACATAAAAAACACGACCAGGATCGATCTCTGTAGAAAAGCTGCGAACGAATTTCATGTGATTTGTTTGTGTAAACATTAATGAAACATTAAACATGTTTTCCTTTTATTTAACATGCATGTAATAAATGACTTGAGTTAAGTTTATGTCATTCAGGGACTTGCGAAGTGTTGTATACAGAAGTTGTTTTGATCTGATTGAAACACACGAACACTCTCGAGGTATTTGTGTTATATTCAGAATGACGAAACGATAACACGGAGATTAAATATGGATTTAATATAATAAAACTAAATCTTTGCGTCCAGTATTGACATGAAACAGCTGATAGATCGAATGATCTGAATTTCTGTGTGTGATTTCTAGAGATGCTGAAATTCTTATACTGAGACTTACTGTTGTATTTATCTGTTTATTTTTTCTTACAGACAAGGAAGTTTGCTGCAGTCAGTCTTGGGTTCTGTGTGATTAAAACGTTAAAGCAGCTATTCTTATTACTTTTTTTAGTGTATTATGTTTTTTTTTTTTTGCAGAGTTATTGAACACAAGTACTTTTAACTTTAAATTATTTGTCTGTCTGTCACAAAAAGGAAAAAACTGTGAATCTGTACTGACTTGATGTCTTTGGCAGATGTACATACGCTTACTTGTTTTAAAGATTAATTGTTTATTAATTAAACTGCTTTATTCAGTCACTATACACTACCAGTCAAATGTGTTTGAACACTTGAATGAAATGTTTCTCGTTGTCTTAAAAATGCTTTAATCTGAAGGTGCATAAATGTCTGAAATTATAGAACAGAAATATAATTGTGCAAATATAAACTTCTTCATTAAAAACTAATATTTTTTATACAGTATAAACATGTTTTTAAAATGGATGACTTTATAACTAAAAAATGAAAAAGAGCAACCAATAAGAGCTCAGATGAGAACTTGTTTAGTGTTGTTTGAAGACCATCTTACAGGTGAAGCCTCAAGCAGTTAGATGATAAAATTCATTTCATTTCTGCAAATGTGAGGAAAAAAATACTACATTGAAGATGTTTATAACAAGTTTATAGCAGATACATAACAGATTTTATTTAGTTGTTCAGATTTTTATTCGGAACATAGTCCACAGTTGCCTTTGTAGTATTTTGATGAGGATTATTTCTAAATTTGGAAAAAATAAGAATTAATGAGTGATTTAGTGTTTGAAAACTTTTGACCAGTAGTGCTTTTTATAGATATGTGCTTACATTTAATCATTTAGCAGACACTTTTATCCAAAGTAACTTACAAATGAGGTGAACAATAGAAACAATTGGAACAACATCAGGACATCAAAAAGCATAAGTGCAGTAAAACTGGGGCCTGTGTGAATGTTGCTGAACAAACTCTGGGTTACAGGATTAGTTTTGGGTCGACATAACCAAACCAATGTGATCGAGCTTTGTTGGTACCATGAAGCAGCTCATGGAGTTTCTTTGTCAACTTAAGCTTTGATCCTGGAGATAACATTAGTTTACAAATGAATGATTGACGTGGGCATAGCAACACCAATTCAACATGGATAGAGGGAGTTCCCTGTGTTTCATAGGAAATTAATATGTGCAAATATTGGTAACACAAAAACGTATTTCAGCCAAGGAGTTAAACTGTTTCTGCTGTCTACGCAAGTGAGAAGTGTTTCTGAAACACTGCGGATTGAGTTAATGCACAAGTTAAACCACTACATAGTACACACTTTTACTGTATTATACTATACTTAGGTATATATTACAGTAATGTAACATGTTGAATGTGTATAATGTGTGCCTGTTACCCCACAGTGAATGAAAATATCCTGTCTTATATAAGTTATCATTTAGTGGACCTTTATTAATGAGGATAAAGCACATGATGAAGAGAAACTCTGTGCGCTCTGACAGAGATAAGACATCAATGTACTCTACTGTTCAATATGACACACGTGTGAATGTGAGGATTATATGTTATGTTACAGTTGTCTCTGTTATTTTAGGACATTTCACAACCTTCCCCTGTAACTCAAGTGTTTTCCTCCAGAGGTTACAGAAGAAATGTGAACAAAATACACTATAGGGCTGATTCTAATTAAACAAAGCTAAATACAATAATATCAGTTTGTGAACTCAGAAGTTAGGTGAAGTGGTTCATGTTGAATCAGTTCTGTTTTAAAAAGGTCTGTCTCACATCAACAGGCTATCAAACAGTCCTGTCAAAGAAGAGAAGATTGTATTGAAGTTCAAAATTGTGTTTTTGTCACATATTGTTCCCCATTTACTTTACCTTCCTTAAAGCACTGACACAATGCAGTTACATTCGGGAATGTTGAAGGCACTTAAGTATTAAAACTTCTTATACATTTAAAAATGTAGGGCTTCTGTATATACATTATTAAAATACAACTTCATACAAAACAGATAAAAATAGCCGTTAAAAGATATGTGATGTCACCTGTCAATGTTTGGTTCTGTCTGTATCTTACTGTAGCTGTTTAATAGAAGATAAATGTCCAAACACAGTGAAACTGAAAGTATTCTGCCCCCGAAACAAGATTGTAAAAAATGCAATGCAAAGAAATACATGTGTATGTATTCTTTTATTTTATAGTTGTAATAAAAAAATTTCATCTTTTATTTATGTTAAATATTTTTTAGTTTATTTAACATTATTATAAATAACTAGCCATTGTAACACGCACTGTGAGTTAGTTGCGTCCCTTATATGTTATTTTGCTCGCCGCTGATTGGTTCACATTCGGTGTGAGATCTCTAATCTAGACCATAAACTGCTCTGAAGCAGGTTAGCTGTGCAGCATAAATTACCAGGACGATGAAACCTATTAATGAAGAGTAACTTTCATGGTACCTAAAACCTGGGTTGGCGTAAAATAACCCTGAATATACCTGGCTAGCCACCTAAATCGGCTTCATGCTACAGGTCTCATAGCCTTCCTCAGTATACAAAGATAAAGCTGTTTTTTGATAGAAAGAGAAGAAAAGAAACAGAAGTCAGAACTGATGGGTCAGGTGTTGCCAGAAGAGATGTGTTTTCAGATGATTCTTAAAGATGGAAACAGAATCTGATGATCTTGTAGCAACGGGCAGATCATTACACTAATGTGGAACAGATCCAGAGAAGGTACGTGAGAGAGATTTTTTACCCTTTTGTGATCACATCACAAGACTTGGTTCATGTTCAGAGTGCAGGGATCTGACGGGTACATAAGTCTGTATGAGCGAGTGAAGCTATGGAGCTGCAGAACCAGTGGTGGTCTTGTAGGCCGAGAGCAGAGCTTTGTGTTTGATGAGAGCGACTACAGGAGCCAATGTAACTGAATGAAGAGAGGAATGGCGTGTGATATTAGATTGAATTTATTTTATGAGTGTTGATACTAAAAGCATGTGGTTGCATTTCTTTATAGTCCTTACAAATATTGTACATTTAAATTAGTATAGAACACAACTAATGTTGCCCTATTCAATAAACTTCACTTCCTTCATCTCTTTAACTGCCTTGAGACACCAGAAGTGTAAACATGTGACAGAGTTAATTAACTTTTAATGATAATCAGGAAATAATTTACTTAATGAGAAAGAGAGTTTAAGTTTGCTCATTATATCAAAACTGTTGTGCGTCACACAGCATCTGTGAGGAGAAGAGAAAGAGGGGGTTGGGCTTTGAGTTTGGAGGGAAGTTCACTGATTGGTTTTAAAGTTTTACCGCCTCCAACCAATAGTCGACAGACAGACGGGTTGAAATATTGAGAACTGCAGAACGGGACCTTTATCTTTCTGTGTCTGATAGTAAGTTGATCATCACAGTTTGAGAAAATGAGCGGCAGAGGAAAAACCGGCGGCAAAGCGAGAGCTAAGGCCAAGACTCGCTCCTCTAGAGCGGGACTTCAGTTCCCCGTGGGCCGCGTCCACAGGCTCCTCCGTAAAGGCAATTATGCGCATCGTGTGGGTGCTGGCGCTCCAGTGTATCTAGCCGCCGTGCTCGAGTATCTGACCGCTGAGATTCTCGAGTTGGCTGGTAACGCCGCTCGTGACAATAAGAAGACTCGCATCATCCCCCGTCACCTGCAGTTGGCGGTGCGCAACGACGAGGAGCTGAACAAACTTCTGGGCCGAGTTACCATCGCTCAAGGCGGCGTTCTGCCCAACATCCAGGCCGTGCTGCTGCCCAAGAAGACCGAGAAGTCCGCAAAGACCAAGTAAATTGGCGACAGTTCGTTTCAAACCAAAGGCTCTTTTAAGAGCCACCCAATTCACCTTTAAAAGAACGATGCGATTCCTGTGTTTCCATGCCGGTTAATTACAGACCAAAACTGCACATTCAGCTTTTAGTTCATTACACCTGTGTTGGATGTACATGTTACTCCTCTGAGAGTTTACTTTTATTCGTAAACACTTATCACATCGTTTCATCTGAAGCGACTAATCGAATTTAACGTTCTGCCAAACGGATGAAGAATAATTTTAGTATCCAGAGTCATGTATAACCGGCTCTCGTAAATGGAAGTTGAGCGTTTTTGTCAGTAACGTTTTAATGCTGCACTTATGATGCGATGTGAATAAATGCAATGTTAAATTGCAAAGTGCACAAATTTCTAAACAAAGATAATCTTTAATCACGCTTCTTTGTATATTAGATTGTTTTACTCGACTAGAATAGAAAAGCATGGTGCTAATAACGCCAAGGTCACGGGTTCGATCTCCGGGGACTCCACACTGAGAAACAAATATATAAGATGATGTGATGTGAGTCACTTATGATAAAACATCTGACAAATGCATGAATGTATATTTACTGAATTACTAAAGGCTTCGGAGGGCGGAGCTGTGAGGAAAATAAAACACGTGACGTGGCACATGCACCTCCTCGCACGCGTGTGTTTCTACTAGGTCCTGTAGGTACGTATAATCAGCCTCCGTTGTCCTATGTCTAGTATAAAGTTGATTGCTGTACTCGGAACTACTCGCACATCATGTCTGGAAGAGGTAAAGGTGGCAAGGGCCTCGGAAAAGGAGGCGCGAAGCGTCATCGTAAAGTTTTGCGTGATAACATCCAGGGCATCACTAAGCCTGCAATCCGTCGTCTTGCTCGACGCGGCGGAGTGAAACGTATCTCAGGTCTCATCTACGAGGAGACTCGCGGTGTGTTGAAGGTTTTCCTGGAGAATGTTATCCGTGACGCCGTCACCTACACCGAGCACGCCAAGAGAAAGACCGTCACCGCCATGGACGTCGTGTACGCGCTGAAGCGACAGGGACGCACTCTGTACGGCTTCGGAGGTTAAACGCGTTTATTCTGAAGTTAAACATTTAAGACCCAACGGCTCTTTTAAGAGCCACCCACTGTCTCACTCGAAGAGATTAATTTCAGAGGTCATATTGCATGGAACGATCCACTTAGAAATACAAGGTTTATATTACTGATGACGTTTCGGTGAACTCATACTTTTACAACCGTTGTGCTGCACACTTCTCTCGCTCGAAAAATAAACCCCATCAGTACGGCATAAATATATTAACATAAGCACCTGCTGTGTATTGTGAATAATGTATAAAAGGATGTAATGTTTTCTGTACGAAATCTTTGAGTGACTGTGATTACACTATTACGTGATTGTCATAATGACGTAATCTCGTTGATAAACATTTAAGTTATTTTATTATACGAATTAGTTAATATTCCTCATCGTGTTGTATCATAAATGAAGAATATTAGTTTGTTTAAATCGAGATTATAGATCGATACTTTCATTAACATTATAGGTGCAGAACAATTGAGTTTTCATATTTCTGTGTAGGGTGTCAACAGAACTTCGTGTCTTGATCTCGACATATAATAATTTCCTTTCAATTAATTTAGCTTCAAAGTTGGTTCAATTTTAGAGAGAAACTTAAAATAAAATAATAAAAGTTAGGAATACAAGCCACAGGCTTTTATAAGCACGCAAACGTCGACGTGCCATATTTTTGTGCATTTGGCAGACGCTTAAAAGCTACTAACATTTCATCATCCTATACATTTTTACATGGGTGTGTGCAATACCCTGAGATCGAACCCACAACCTTACATGGTTAACGAAATGTTCTTACCACTGAGCTACAGGAAAGATGAATATTTCACTTGTGACATGGTCTAATGTATACACAATTTTCCTTGAAACAAAACAATTAGATTGTAAATATAACACAAAAATATGTACAGACACAGTTCCTCAAAAGTGAGAATTAGAAAATGTAAAACCTATTTTGTTGACGTCACAATTATAAGAAGAGCCTAACATTAAATTGTTTAAATGAGTGGTTAAGGAAAATGTTGTGGATTCACAGTTCTCAGCGTAAATGAGTACACAACCTTAGAAAAGTAACATTTGAAACAATATCTCAACGAACACAAAAAAAATCTAAAATATTGAGAAGACTAAGTTTAATATAACATCTGTTTAACTTCTATCATGAAAGTAAGGTAAATAATATATCTTAGATTACACATGTTTCAGTTTCACTCAAATTAGGGCGATGCAAACATGAGTAAAGCCCACATCTAGAACTTTGTATGTCCTCCATGATGTTCTTCATGATCCAGACCAGGAGTCTCAGGACAGAAGGTGTTTTCTGACAAAGTCAAACACATTGACAGCATGAAGGAGAGCAGAGTGAATTCTGACCAGTTTTTGTTTATGTTGTGAAAACTGAATGTATATATTAATGTGTTTATCACAACTATAACGTTCACATCTTTAACAAGTTATAATTGAAGTTTAAAATAGTTCTAGTATTCAATCTTTTTGTGTTTTATTTCTGCTGACACTCGGCTTTCTTTTTAGATAGACTGTTGTAAACAAAAGCCGCTACTGAGTTGCTATCTTTATTATCGGTTATTATTTCTCTATTTACATTTTTACATTTACATTTAGTCATTTGGCAGACGCTTTTATCCAAAGCGACTTACAGTGCACTTATTACAGGGACAATCCCCCTGGAGCAACATGGAGTAAAGTGTCTTGCTCAAGGACACACTGGTGGTGGCTGCAGGGATCGAACCAGCAACCTTTAGATTACCAGTTCAGTGGTTTAACCCACTAGACCACCATCTATTAGTTTTGTTTCTGCAATTCATAGCTCCTCTATTTTTGGTTTGTGTGTTTGTAGTAAGTTACTTTAAGGCACTTAACTGTTAGTTACTTTGTCAGTTTAGACATTGAGTATGTGTATTTTTCATTTCATCTATTGTAGACACATGCAACAAATCTAAGAGAGAAGAAAAGCCCTCAGCTGTAGCGCTGTACATCTGTTTCAGTCTTTAACAGAGCTCCTTTAGCACAGCATTGGCAGTGGATGAAGAGGACGAGGAAATGACCTTCACAGTCACATCATCAAACACCTGGAAGGTTCAAGTGAGCTCTTCACATTTGTGTTGTTTCATTCCAGGAAGACATTTAGAGTATTATTGTGTTAAAAACATGATTAAATGGGACTGAAAGTTAACTTTTCTACTTTTAAGTCTTAAATAAACTTGACAGTGTTTATTATTCCTATTGATAGTAAGCATATATCATACATCTATTAAAATTTAAAAGATATATGTTCTTTTTGAGTGTGTTTTGTTGAAATGTTTGTTAAAATACTTTATTTTCTATTTATTTGTATTCTGAAAAATATTGTTTTTTTGGCATTACAACTCTAAACTTTTTACATACGTGTTTGTTACAAACTGAACAGATATTTATTATTTAGATATTAATTGTGAACATCAAGTAATATTTTGAATTTTGAAAAAATAAAGTGTATTTGTCATTGAAAGTATTTGTTACAAACTGAACACATATTGATAATGTAGATATTATGAACACTACGTTTCCCGCAAATGTAAAATGTCAAATGTAAAATCCAGTTTTGTAAACTAGCGACGCCAAAAGCATTTAAAGTTTGAGGTCATGTCAGTGTGAGGAGAAAAAAACATGTCCAGACCTTCACTAGTTCACGCTAAAGCATGTGTCTTACTCAAGTGTGTTTAGGTTGTGGTTAAAACAGACAAAATGTTTGCAAATATTTTGAATGCGTCACTTCTTGATGAATTCTCGTTATTTAATTCTTTTTAAATGTCAACTGTTTAAAAAATAAAAAATCATCTGCAACTTTTGTAATTTGATGTCTATGTTATTACTCAAACAGTCAAAGGGATAGTTCACTCAAAACTGGACATTCTGTTATCACTCATTTACTTTCATGTCATTTCGAACTGAAATGTTCTTTCATGAAACTTAGATTGTATAATATTTGTTGACCATGAGTTTACTTTACTGATGCTGATAATAATGATAGGCCAGACAGCGTTATCCGTTAGCTGTTGTTATCTAATTTAACTTTAAAAGACTTAAAATGCACATATATAGATCAATGAAGTCATTGTATTTCTAAAATCCCGTGTCCTGCCCTGATGTCTCTTCATATAGCCTTGATAGATCTGGATAGAAACTTAGACTTGTTTCTTGTTTTATTAGGGCCCGAGCACGAAAGAGCAAGCCACCGGCTTGCTCTGCAGTGCAGAGCCCTCTTGTTTCTGTGTTGTTTATTATTATTAGGGCCCGAGCACGAAAGAGCAAGCCACCGGCTTGCTCTGCAGTGCAGAGCCCTCTTGTTTCTGTGTTGTTTATTATTATTATTATTATTATTATTATTATTATTATTATTATTCAGGTGGCGCTTTGATCGCAATTTAGACGGCCTAAACATGCACGAAAACTCACAATAAATTGCACGCGCATCAGCCCCTGCAGAACTTGGCGTCTGATAGGGGTTTTAAAATTAGGCGTGTCAAATTGGCTCGCTAGCGCCACCTAGGACTGCCCAGACCACTACGTAATACATACATGCACCAAAATTGGTAGACTTATGGAACATCCCTAATCATTAAGAAAAGTCTCTTGGGGCATATCTCTAAACCAAACAGGAAGTCCGTTATTTTTGATTTCCTGTTGAATTTTGTAATATCTGTCAATTTCCACGTGTCGTATTTGAACGAACTCCTCCCAGAGATTTTATCCGATCAAAATTATATTCGTGTCATTTTCATCTTAAGGCCTCTGCGAAGCTAAATTGCGGAGCTTTTGACTTTTCGTCGGGAAACGTGACCCTGGCGGCCTGCCGAAGTTTAGCCTTCGCCATCAACAGGAAGTTGTTATTACTTAGGCATAGAATGTCCAACAGGCCCCAGACTTCACACATTTGACACAAGACCTGGTCTGAATACAACTACATGGTGAAATTCAGATAAAGTTATAGCGCCACCTGCAGGAAACAGGAAGTAACATGTTTTAAACTGTGATTAACGCCTCATCGTGATTCAAACAGGTCAGCATCATATTAGGCCTGTGTACATTTCCATATCAGTGTTCAATAAGAGTCATAGCGCCACCTGGTGGCAACTGGAAATATTGCAGGTATAAATACATAATATTTTTTTCTATAATTCACCTGCATTAATTTAATCAACCATCATTTACTTCTTACTTTACATTGTAATATTCAGATAGAGTCATAGCGCCACCAGCTGGCAACAGGAAATATTACAGGTATAAATAATTAAAAAAAAATCTGTAATTATCCTGCATTAATTTAATCAACTGTCATTTACTTTAGCCTTACATGATATATTCAGATAGAGTCATTGCGACACCAGCTGGCAACAAGAAATATTGCAGGCATAAATAAATAACAAATTTTACTATAATTCACCTGCATTAATTTAATCAACAATCATCTACTTTATCCTTACACGGTATATTCAGATAGAGTCATAGCGCCACCAGCTGGAAACAGGAAATATGGCGGGTATAAATATATTACAAATCCTACTATAATTCACCTGCATTGATTTGATCAACTATCTTTTACTTATTTCTTTACATGTTAATATTCAGATAGAGTCATAGCGCCACCAGCTGGCAACAGGAAATATTGCAGGTATAAATAACAAATTCTACTATAATTTGACCAGCATTAATTTAATCAACTATCAAAGACTATTTCTCTACATGGTAATATTCAGATAGAGTCATAGCGCCACCAGCTGGCAACAGGAAATATTGCAGGTATAATTAAATAACATTTTTTTCTATAATTCACCTGTATTAATTAAATCAACTATAATTTACTTTATCTATAAATGGTAACATGAAGAAAGAGTCATAGCGCCACCAAGTGACAACAGAAAATATTACAGGTATAAATAATTAACATTTTTTTCTATAATGATCGTGCATTAATTTAATCAACTATCATTTACTTTATCCTTACATGATATATTCAGATAGAGTCATTGCGCCACCAGCTGGCAACAGGAAATATGGCACTTATAAATAAATAACAAATCCTACTATAATTCGCCTGCATTGATTTGATCAACTATCTTTTACTTATTTCTTTACATGTTAATATTCAGATAGAGTCATAGCGCCACCAGTTGGCAACAGGAAATATTGCAGGTATAAATAACAAATTCTACTATAATTCACCAGCATTAATTTCATCACCTATCACTTTTTTACATTTCCATGGCAATATTCAGATAGAGTTATAGCGCCACGTGCAGGAAAAAGGACATGGCATGTTTTCAACGTTCATGTGCCGGTTTCACACACATAATTGTGTTTACGCATGCTTACTGAATGAGACCATCGTCCACTCTGCTCCAAACGTAGCATGTTTGATTATATTAAAGCTCTATATTGTAACTCCCCGTATGCAGATTGCGCACCGTTTGTGGTTCCTGAGGCCGACTGGTTCGTGGTGGCACAGGGTTGCGGTTGCCACTTCCGCGAGGGCCCGCACATCGCTGCTTGCAGCTTTAATTAGGGCCCGAGCACGAAAGAGCAAGCCACCGGCTTGCTCTGCAGTGCAGAGCCCTCTTGTTTCTGTGTTGTTTATTATTATTATTATTATTATTATTATTATTATTATTCAGGTGGCGCTTTGATCGCAATTTAGACATCCTAAACATGCACGAAAACTCACAATAAATTGCACGCGCATCAGCCCCTGCAGAACTTGGCGTCTGATAGGGGTTTTAAAATTAGGCGTGGCAAATTGGCTCGCTAGCGCCACCTAGAACTGCCCAGACCGCTACGTAATACGTACATGCACCAAAATTGGTAGACTTATTGAACACCCCGAATCATTAAGAAAAGTCTCTTGGGGCATATCTCTAAACCAAACAGGAAGTCCGTCATTTTTGATTTCCTGCTGAATTTTGTCATTTCTGTCAATTTCCACGCGTCGTATTTGAACGAACTCCTCCCGGAGATTTTATCCGATCAACATCATATTCGTTTCATTTTCATGTTAAGGCCTCTGCGAAGCTAAATTGCGGAGCTTTTGACTTTTCGCCGGGAAACGTGACCCTGGCGGCCTGACAAAGTTTAGCCTTCGCCATCAACAGGAAGTTGTTGTTACTCAGGCATAGAATGTCCAACAGGCCCCAGACTTCACACATTTGACACAAGACCTGGCCTGATTACAACTACATGTTGAAATTCAGATAAAGTTATAGCGCCACCTGCAGGAAACAGGAAGTAACATGTTTTAAACTGCGATTAACGCCTTATCGAGATTCAAACAGGTCAGTACATATTTGGCCTGCGTACATATCCATGTCAGTGTTCAATAAGAGTCATAGCGCCACCAGGTGGCAACAGGAAATATTGCAGGTATAAATAATTTTTTTTTTTTCTATAATTTACCTGCATTCATGTAGTCAACTATAATGTACTTTATCTTTACATGGTATATTCAGATGGAGTCATAGCGCCACCAGGTGGCAACCGGAAATATTGCAGGTATAAATAAATAAATAAAAATTCTATAATTTACCTGCTTTAATTTAATCAACTATCATTTACTTTATCTTTACATGGTATATTCAGATAGACTCATAGCGCCCCCATGTGGCAACAGGAAACATTGCACTTATAAATAAATTACAAATCCTACAATAATTCGCCTGCATTGATTTGATCAACTATCTTTTACTTATTTCTTAACATGTTAATATTCAGATACAGTCATAGCGCCACCAGCTGGCAACAGGAAATATGGCACATATACATAAACAACGATTCCTATAATAATTCGCCATCTACTTTACAAAGAGAAATCACTTCGACCCATCCTCTAAACTCCCTGGGATGTCATGTGTTTTCTATTACCAATGCACGTTCTGTGCAGTTTTTGCCATTTCAAGGTTTCACACTTTAACAAACTCCTCCTAGAGCTTTATTAAGATTAACACCATATTTGGTTAGTCTTAGGTACATTTTTTGTGATGCTTAATGGTGTACACCTTGAATTTGAACGTTCATGTGCCGGTTTCACACACATATTTGTCTGTACGCATGCTTGTTGAATGAGACCATTAACTATAATCTACATTTTTCTTTACATAGTAATATTCAGATAGAGTTATAGCGCCACGTGCAGGAAACAGGAAATGGCATATTTTCAACGTTCATGTGCCGGTTTCACACACATATTTGTGTTTACGCATGCTTAGTGAATGAGACCATCGTCCACTCTGCTCCAAACGTAGCATGTTTGATTAGATTTATGCTCTATATTGTAACTCCCTGTATGCAGATTGCTCACCGTTTACTATTCCTGCGGCTGACTGGTTCGTGGTGGCACAGGGTTGCGGTTGCCACTTCCGCGAGGGCCCGCACATCGCTGCTTGCAGCTTTAATTATTATTATTATTATTCCGCTGGCGCTTTGATCGCAATTTAGACGGCCTAAACATGCACGAAAACTCACAATAAATTGCACGCGCATCAGCCCCTGCAGAACTTGGCGTCTGATAGGGGTTTTAAAATTAGGCGTGGCAAATTGGCTCGCTAGCGCCACCTAGAACTGCCCAGACCGCTACGTAATACGTACATGCACCAAAATTGGTAGACTTATTGAACACCCCGAATCATGAAGAAAAGTCTCTTGGGGCATATCTCTAAACCGAACAGGAAGTCCGTTATTTTTGATTTCCTGTTGAATTTTGTGATTTGTTTCAATTTCCACGCGTCGTATTTGAACGAACTCCTCCCAGAGATTTTATCCGATCAACATCATGTTCGTGTCATTTTCATCTTAAGGCCTCTGCGAAGCTAAATTGCGGAGCTTTTGACTTTTCGCCCGGAAACGTGACCCTGGCGGCCTGCCGAAGTTTAGCCTTCGCCATCAACAGGAAGTTGTTGTTTCTCAGGCATGGAAGTTGTTGTTTCTCAGGCATAGAATGTCCAACAGGCCCCAGACTTCACACATTTGTTGAAAGACCTGGCCTGAATACAACTACATGATGAAATTCAGATAAAGTTATAGCGCCACCTGCAGGAAACAGGAAGTAACATGTTTTAAACTGTGATTAACGCCTCATCGAGATTCAAACAGGTCAGTATTATATTTGGCCTGTGTACATATCCATGTCAGTGTTCAATAAGAGTCATAGCGCCACCAGGTGGCAACAGGAAATATTGCAGGGATAAATAAATAATATTTTTTACTATAATTCACCTGCTTTTATTTAATCAACAATCATTTACTTTATCCATACATGGTATATTCAGATTGAGTCATAGCGCCACCAGCTGGAAACAGGAAATATGGCGGGTATAAATATATTACAAATCCTACTATAATTCGCCTGCATTGTTTTGATCAATTATCATTTACTTTTTACTTTACATTGTAATATTCAGATAGAGTCATAGCACCACCAGCTGGCAACATGAAATATTGCAGGTATAAATAAATAACATTTTTTTCTATAATTCACCTGCATTAATTTAATCAACTATCATTTACTTTATCTTTATATGGTATATTCAGGTAGAGTCATAGCGCCGCCAGCTGGCAACAGGAAGAATTGCACAAATAAATAAATAGCAAAACCTACTATAATTCGCCTGCATTAATATTATCACCTATCATTGACTTTTTTTTACATTGATAATATTCAGATAGAGTCATAGCGCCACCAGCTGGCAACAGGAAATATTACAGGTATAAATAATTTACAAAAAAATCTGTAATTATCCTGCATTAATTTAATCAACTATCATTTACTTTATCCTTACATGATATATTCAGATAGAGTCATTGCGCCACCAGCTGGCAACAGGAAATATGGCACTTATAAATAAATAACAAATCCTACTATAATTCGCCTGCATTGATTTGATCAACTATCTTTTACTTATTTCTTTACATGTTAATATTCAGATGGAGTCATAGCGCCACCAGTTGGCAACAGGAAATATTGCAGGTATAAATAACAAATTCTACTATAATTCACCAGCATTAATTTCATCACCTATCACTTTTTTACATTTCCATGGCAATATTCAGATAGAGTTATAGCGCCACGTGCAGGAAAAAGGAAATGGCATGTTTTCAACGTTCATGTGCCGGTTTCACACACATATTTGTGTTTACGCATGCTTACTGAATGAGACCATCGTCCACTCTGCTCCAAACGTAGCATGTTTGATTAGATCTAAGCTCTATATTGTAACTCCCTGTATGCAGATTGATCACAGTTTGCTGTTCCTGAGGCCGACTGGTTCGTGGTGGCACAGGGTTGCGGTTGCCACTTCCGCGAGGGCCCGCACATCGCTGCTTGCAGCTTTAATTTCATATTATTATTCTATTTTATTCATCCCATTTATTAGAATATTCATTTATCATATGTAATCATTCATTTATTTTATTATTCAATTCTATTCATATTATGTGTTCCGTACTTTCCTGTTCTTTAACCTCGTCTGGAGTTGCACTGTGACTTGGTTCATACTAATGTCATGAGACGATGTTTTGATACTGTAATCTTGAATGGTTAAAACACATATTGAATCTGTTTCTAGTCAGACGAAGTTTAACAGAGCTTGACTGAGCATCAACACACAACTGAGATCATTCAATAAATCATTTGTCTGCCTATTTAACACCACTTCTTCTCCTGCCTGCTGTTCTTCCTTTCAGCTCTATACCTCCCTGGTTATTGGGTTAAAGGATTGACTCACAACAGAGTTTATAGTTCCTCATTTCATAAGCTCCTGACAGAGAAGGATCAAGTGAAACGTGACTCAAATTTTAGATCCATAAGATCTCCAAGTCATATCCCATAGTTGGATCTATCAATCACAACGGCGGATGTGATTCATAATATGAAACATATGTTTGCAAGGCATGGCATTCACCTCAGTACAGAAGCCATGAATTCAGACAGTTTGCAGCCCAGTATGGGTTTAAGCATATAACATCCAGCCCCCTTTATTTGATGGCAAATGGAAAGGCAGAAGAAGGAGTGCAAATTGAAAAAAGATTATTAAAGAAGGCAGCTGTAAGTAACTCAGATGAACAACTAGCTCTGTTGAGTTATCGTTCTTCACCTCTTGCCTGTGGATTCTCTACTTTGAACTATTAATGAATCGTTGACTGCGTGATACCTTACCAAAATTATCCCTGAAAAGTCAGAATCAAAGTTTTATATTGCAATAATTGGAAAATCAGATAAGGAAGCAGAAGGAATATTACCATCAGGGAGCCCAGCAATTAAAATCTCTTTCTGAGCAAGATGTTGTCAGAGTGGAAGGGCCCACAAGATGGAGAAATAAGGCTTTGGTTCTAGAGGAAGTGATTCCAAGATCCTACCTGGTTCAAACAGAAGATGGGCAAATATTAAGGAGAAATAGGAAAAGTCTACTCAAGGCTGCGGATGCATGCAAGACCCAGTTAAATGGAGAGTCATCTTCCTTGGAGGATAACCTAATGATATGTCCTCCTCCTCCTCAGGAAAGTCTTCAGAAGTCCCTGTTGCTGTGCCTTTTTTTTGTTGTGTTGTCGCCTTCTCGTGACATTCAAATGAATGAACAGTTCCCTGAACTTGAGTCATCAGCTTTTAAGACTAGTAGCCCAATCTCGCGGAGATCTAATCGGGTGCGAGAACCACATATTAGATTAAATTTATTAGAAAAAAAAAGTATTTATTTATATTTGTATATGATTAATGAAGTTTGTTATATGCATGGTTTAATAAGGTGATGTAATGTTTTAATATTAAAGGAGAAGGGATGTAATGTGTGTAATGTATTGATTTGATGGAGTGTACCACTATGTGTCAGTGTTGTGTAAAGTGAGTGCAGTTATGGAGAAGAGGAGCGCTTTGTGATGTGTAGCAGCATGTGACACGTGGAATAAAAGAGCCAGCACCAGCAATCCTTGGTCTCTGTTTCTTTGACGTCTATTGAACATTATGACTCAAAATTTGGACCCACTTTCGGGCAGTGACTGGTGGGAAAAGTGTGTCCCGCAGTTTTCAGCCAGACAGTGGATTGACATTTGACTGTTTGTGTGAAAGGTTTCGCTCTCTCATGGAAAAGAAAGACACGCACCTGTCCCACACACAGGCCCGGATTGGCTAATCGGGAGCACCGGGAGAATTCGCGGTGGGCCGGTCTGTTTTTCTGGCCGCGAGGGCCGGTGTTGTCATGGCACGATTGAAATGTGGATGCTGCTGTTCCTAGGCTGCCTGCACTCACAGCGGCCCTAATCTTTGTATTTATTATTTTTCGCAGACCCACTCAGAGTGCAGCCTGCAGGTTAATGATGACGTGATGATCTTTTGACTCCCTGGCCCCGACAGCGGCACTGCAAGTTGCTCAAAATAAAAAAACGTCAGAAATCAAAATGGATAACAGAAAGCGCAAAGGCGGCGCTGAACATGCCAGAATAATAAAGCTCTGGAAACTGACGTGGCCAAATGTTCTAAGCTGACCCCATTTTTTCTCAAAACAAATGAAGACGACGAGACGGCCGGTAAGCTAACGTTAAGGTAGTTAGGAATAGGAGCAGGATGCTAGCGGCCGTGCAAAACAAAGTTGTCTGCAAACCACCGTTCCTTGTAGTTTTTGGAGGATTGTAGGATTGTTTAATAAGGGGGAATTCAAATACGTATATTAAAGTGCATAAAAAGTTCAAAATGATGTATTACCTTTTTAAAGTATACTTTAAAATAACTAAAGAATATATAAAATATCGTTTACCAAGTCCAAATGTTAATGTGGGGAAGATGTAATATGTTCCTCCAGCAGTAGGGGGAGCTGTGGTTCATTGTTGTTTTGTGACCTCTTTACATGAGTGGAGCTGTTGTTGGTCACAATGCTCTTCCTTTGTGACAAGGTAAGGAGGGTTTTTTTCCATCCGTTAAATGTATGTAATTATTTTGACCATCCATGTGATATAAGGAGATATAGTGTTATCAGAGAGGTTTACTAACGTGTATATGCAGTTATTTTGATGGATGTTTTCGTATTTCTGATATTATTTCATATGTTGTAAATCCCATGTGGTGGAGTATACTGTTTTCTTATATTGTATTGTGTTCGAGGTTTATCTCTGTATTTTGTAGTTTTATTATTTGTATTTTGTCTATATCTTTAGTTTTTTTAATTGAAGTTAATTTGTGATTGGCTGCAACCACAGCTAAAATTGCTGCCTTTGATGTTAATTTGTTGGTGACAATGCTCTTCCTTTGTGACAAGGCTGATCTGTACCAGACGAATAAAAAAAATACAGAAAGCTTCACTGCTGTGACACTACACCGGTCTTGGTGTCCTCCTCTTACACCCAGTACATCACACAACGCAGAGACATTTGGGGGAGCACATCAACGAAGAGGGTTACATTAACAACTCGTTTCGTTTTACAAAAGAAATGATTTAATAACTTAGAATAAGAATCAATTGTTCTTTGTTAAAGGTTAACCTTTTACAATGTTATCCTTTTATTTATTATTTTTTGGCATGTTTGTATGCTTCTGCGCATCCTTGTGTGTGCAGAAGAGTGTGGCGTGTTGTGACCTTTATCTCTCTTAATAACTTTTTTAACAGCAAGCCACCCACACTTTATTTTCTATTTCCTTAATGTTTTAAAACTGAAAACAAAGTGCGAATGCTTCCGATGGAAATGCATCTTATGAATTTGGAAACATTTAGGAAGGTGCACCACAACAAAACTTAGATATAAAGGACATTTTAGATGTATAATTACCATTCCCTGGAGTTCTCGATCACTTAGACTAATTTGTGGTATCATCAGGGTGGTGAGCACAAAGGGACAATCTGGGTTGAGTTATCTGTGCGTCTAATAACTCAACTCAACTTTATTTATATAGCGCTTTTTACAATTTTCATTGTCACAAAGCAGCTGTACATGAGACACATTGAATATAAGTAATTCAACTAAAGGCATATACCTGTAAAAACAAGAAAAAGGTGAAAACAACAAAAGACAGACTCCACACACACACTATGCAAACATACTTACACAAATTGACATAGACGCACACACACACAAACAAACACACTCTCACACACACACATACACCCTCGCAAACACACACACACACACACACACAGTGAAAGCACACATTGGCGATAAAGGAGAGAGAACCACAGGTCAAATATTAAACGGACTATAAATACTTATATGCAATATTAATTATGTCTAATTTCTGAATTGTAACTCAGATAAATTAATATAGCTACATGATTTTAAACTGATATGAACATGAGAGGATTCAGGTTAACTGACGAAAGAACACGTATTTATTATAATAGTGCAATTTCGGAGGCTTTGAAAGGCGAGTTTGCCTTTCCTCCCCTTTAGGCTGTAGGCACTCAGCACCTAAGTCGAGGCCACTTTACACAACAGTTTGGAACAGTTTTTGGAACAGGTTGAATGCAGACAAATTTCCTCCCAAAATCCCTTTACGCTAGGAATTATAAGGTTCTTTCTGGAAAAACAATTCCTAAACAGTTTTCTCATAAGTGTAGAATACTTTCACAATGTTAGCCTATTTTAGGTTTACAAAATGAGTAAGAATCCAAATTCTCGAAAGAATCTGTCGAGATTTGTTTTACAAGTGACATCATAATTATGACTGTGTCCGGCCATGTCATTTGTCAATGTCTTCTTACGAGAAAGATATTCTTAAGAAAATATTTTCAACAGTGGCAAAATGTACACAATTTGGGCTGTACAAAAATCAAATAATATGTGAATAACTCAATTGTGACGGAAATGCCAGACTTTATAATTACAATGTGACGATTATCCGATAATTAAGTTATTGGAAACATATTTCAACTGTTTAAAAGCTATATATATATATTTACAGTAGATTTATTTTACAGTGCATTTGGCAGACTTGTATGCTGTGATAATTAATTTGCGCAGTATAACTATTTAAAAATATTGAACAGCAGAATTGTTTACATTGCTCTGAAATCACAATATCTTACATATTACAATAATGAACATATTTGGAATACTGTAGTTACTTAGAAGGCTGTCAAATTTCAAATTGTAAAGTTAATGTCTTTAATGTTCAAATAGTCACATTTAAATTGCTGTATTTATTACCATCTTCGTCCTTTTGTGGCCGTTTTCCAGGATTTTGTCCAACTGTGTGAAATCCTCTAATGTTTGGCAGGGTCCATCAATCCTCATCTCGCATCTTATTAGGAGCCAGAACAGCCAATAATGTGCGTTGCATTGCAAGGATGTCCTGTTGGTTTTCAACCAGCTCCTGTCATTTCTGCAGGACTTTTGTGCGATAGTCTGGGGAAAAAATTCTATAAGAAAATACTGTAGCTTTTAAAGTTGAGCTATTTTGCATTTGAAAATTTCAATTTGAAGACTTTTTCAAATTCTGAAACTACATGTTTGATTCATTTAATTATTAAATATACAAATTTTCACCAAGGGAGGCTGTGGACATTTAAACTTATTCATATGCTTTTATCCAAAGCGACTTATATTGAGAAAAAAAATTACTCCGATTTTAATTTTTAATGAGGCATTAAACTGTCAATATAAACGTTATGAAGTGAATGTTTTCACAGAATGCTATTTTTATTATGTAGAATTGTTTTCATGTTAAAATCTAAAATGACTTTACCTGGTTTTTCACAGGCTCATAATACTAGTAATAATTGTACCTCGATGGAGCGGTGACACATTTGTCAGAGAGCACTCTGGTAATGATTCACCTGATTTAGGAAATGTGTTATTTTAGATAGAGCTGGTATGGATAAACAACGAAAATATTGAAAGACATCTTCTTACAGAATAAATTTGGTGATCTTGTCTTTTGTTGTTGCTCTGTGGATGAGAAAATACATCAACCCAAATCTATTTTATAGATATCTTACATTTTGATACAAACATTAAATGCATATAAATACATAAATATCTGAAGTTTGCTAACCCTTGTCTTGCGGGAATGTTTTAGGCAATGGCTGATCTGAACGTAAGCGTAAAACAGAAAACTAAAAGACATCCATAGGTTGCTTTTGATTTTTAACACTTTTGAAAGACAAAACAGATAATTCAATAGATTATTGACGTGACTCGTGTAACAAATTACATTTGGGTGGAACAGGTTTTGATATTTTATTTTACTGGAGTATCTGTGCTGTCATCTTAAGAAAAAATGAGTATAAATGAGTAGACAGAACTACTTGTGTTTCCGCCGCACCCTACGGTGCAACACAATCTCAACATCCATCTTGGCATACCACAATCACTCCTTCCAAAACAGCCAGGAACCTCGGAGTCATATTTGATAAACAGCTGTCCTTCGAATATCACATTACAAAGACAACACGGTCATGCGGATACGCCTTATTCAACATTAGAAAGGTTAGACCTTATCTCACGGAGCATGCGGCACAACTCCTTGTCCAAGCCCTGGTAATCTCAAGGTTGGACTACTGCAATGCTCTCCTTGCTGGTCTTCCTGCAAAGGCTATCCAACTGCTCCAGTTGGTCCAGAACTTGGCAGCACGCCTCGTCTTCCAACAGCCCAAAAGGGCTCATGTGACACCCCTTTTCATCTCTCTTCACTGGCTGCCTGTCGAAGCCCGTATCAGATTCAAGTCACTAACGCTTGCCTACAGGACCATCACAGGATCTGCACCGGCTTACTTTCACACCCTCCTGCACTCCTACACCCCATCAAGATCCCTGCGTTCAGAAAACCAGCGGCATCTTGTATTGCCTTTTCATAAGCACAGTAAATCGCTTTCCAGCTCATTCTGCTTCACAACTCCTTCCTGGTGGAACATCCTGACTCTGTCCGGTCAACCACATCTCTCACAACATTCAACAACTACTTAAAACCCAACTCTTCTGTGAATAGCTGACAAAAAAAAACCCTAACCCCACTAACCCTTTCTCTCAACAGGTAGTGGTCTAGCTTTTGTTGAAACCAGTAACTTTTTATTGGCACCTAATGTATTATGGCTCCTGTTTGACGTATCACTTGTTGCTCCCTAACTCTTTGTAAGTCGTTTTGGATAAAAGCGTCTGCTAAATAACTAAATGTAAATGGTATCACTGTAATCAGTATCACCCACTACTTGTTCTCTGTGATCCATTTTGGAACCTTTAGAATAGCAGATTTCTGCAAAATGGTTCAAACCATTACACTTGGAACACTTTTTCCCAAAAGCTGGACATTGTCTTGGCATTGTCTGAACTTATGTTTAGCCCCACAACGCTTGCACATGGATGATTCATTTTCAGAGCCTTGAAAATGTCTTACATTACATCGTTTCTTGTCTCTAAATGAAATGACATATATAGCCACAGCTACATTCGTGGAGGACACCGCGGGTGACTGGCTCATTAACTCACTGGGCTAGCACCCCTCAACAGCACGAGTCAAAGTAAGTTCTGATTCTCGTAACAAACTTTCAAGCAATTTCTTATCCCATGTACCGAAAACAATCTAGTCAGGAATCATGGGGTCTCTCAAATTACTAAAATTGCAGGTTCTGTCAATATCTTGAGATCCCTAAGAAAGAAATCAAAAGCCTCTCCTTCATGCTGCATTCGGGTTCTAAACACATTTCGTTCATACACTCAAAAAAAATTTGGCCTAGTACATAAGATTTATGTATTTTGATTGCATATAGAATTTCCATCCAAATGGATTCAATATTCTTAACCTAATTAAAACAATAAACGTAATGTAATTCAAATTTGCGAGATATGAAAATGAAACGAGTACATTTTATTTAATCATATTAATAAATAAAGTGTGTTTTATTTTGATAAGAAACCTGATCACACACAATCATATGTATTAAACCCTTTTTTATAATGTGCATCAAATTTAAGTAATTTTCATAAATACACTTTAGATCAAACTCATAAAAAAATTGACACATGTAATAATGCAACATCGCTTTCGTAGTCGTGCATTAAAAAGAGTAAAATGTAAAAAATAAAAAGTAAAAGAAATTACGTCAATTTGTTACAAGCAATTTTTAGTGGTTTTTTCCTAATTATATGTATGGCTTGGTTCAAATCTAAATGTATACATTTCAACAAACCACCATTATTGTGATCAGTGTTTGCTTTAGTTAGGCTCTTGACTCAGACATTAAAAACTTATTATTAAAATATAAGAGTCAATGAAACCTAAGATCTATCAAGTGATTTGTGACTGTAATCAATTAAATGTAAATGTAATGTTCAATGTGACAAAAAATGTTGTAAGGTAGTGCATTTAACACTACCTTAATTACCTTAATAGTTGTTAACTATTTATAAATAGGTTTAAAAAATGTGAAATGATGTGGTCTAACTTTTTTATCTTTAGGAATAAATAAATACAAATTGATTAATAAAATACAATACTTTTTATTTATATATGAAAATTACTTAAATGTGATGCATATCAATTAAATTGGGTTTAGTAAGTATATGTGATAAAATATGTGATCATGTTTCTTATCAATTTAAAACACTTTTTATTTATTAATATGATTAAATAAAATGTACTCGTTTCATTTTCATATGTCTTGCAAATTTGAATTACATTACGTTTATTGTTTTAATTAGGTTAAGAATATGTAATCCAATTGGATGGAAATTCTATATGCAATCAAAATACATAAATCTTATGTACTAGGCCAAATTTTTTTTTGAGTGTACGTCTCATTCTTCTTAGACATACAATGAGCATTACATTTTTCCAGTACCATATCTAATTTCTTCTTATCAACCATATCTTCAAAGTGAAACATGTTGAAAACTTCCACAGCATCTACTCCAGCAATAGTAAGTAACATAGCAATCTTTCGTTCATCGGGGGCTTCCAATTGTCCAATAGCTGCAACATACAGCTCAAACTGTTAAAAGTTCTCCAATTTGCGTCTACATTGGCACACAACTTTAACACATCCAATGGTTTAATAGCATCTATGATGCTCTTCAAGCCCATGTTATGTTCAATAGAAGTCAAAGAAAGGGAGACTTGCTGGCATTTTTATCCCATGCGTCACATGCTGCTACACATTACAATGCTTCCCTCTTCTCCATAACTGCACTCACTTTATACAACACCATTACTGACACATAGTGGTCACTACATCAAATTAATACATTGTACACATTGGACTCACAGTCTCGTCATGACTCAAAATAGACAGAAAATCCCATTATAAAGACGACATGTTTTACCTCTAGTTGGGACATTATTACTAATCAATAGGATTTATGTTGTGTTTTTCACATAGCCAGCGTGTCTGCATTTGCATATCACAAACAAACCACAAACTTAAATTGCGTAATAGCCCGTCTTCCTACGATCTACATCATGTCTACGCACAGCCTACACACATAACATGTCAAATGAAGCAAACCAAACACCTCGTCGTCACAGTTGACTTTGCTTACATGATGGGATATCATACATCTCGCAAGTTATATTGGATAAAATTACATTTAACTAGATGAAATGTTATTTTAGCTAAAAGTGGGTACACATACCCGGACAATATCGGGTCTATATTTAACCTAGACGTTGAAATGACGGCTATTGCTTGCTGGGTAAACATGACATTCCTAGGCTCTGTCATTCGGAAACATGGCTTTTCCTGTCAATGCTATGCTGATGGTACACAACTTTACATGTCTTTTCGGCCTGACGATCTGTCGGTTTCTGCACGAATCTCAGCTTGCCTAGCCGACATCTCGCTCTGCATGAATGTCCATCACCTGCAGCTGAACCTTACATAAACAGAACTGCTTGTAATCCTGGCTGATATAACGACTTATCACAACCTTTCCATTCAACTGGGCTCATCAACCATCACATCTTCCAGAAAGGCAAGAAACCTGGGAGTGGTGATCGATGATCAGCTTAACTTCACAGATCAAGTTGCCAGCACCGCCTGGTCCTGTAGATTCAACCTCTACAATATCAGGAAATTTAGACCCTTCCTGTCAGAGCATGCTGCGCATGTCCTAGTACAGGCTCTGGTCCAGTCCAGACTGGACTACTGCATTTGCACTACTGGGAGGACTTCCGGCTTGCACAACTAAACCTCTACAGATGATCGAGTGATCCTTGTCATGATTCCACCTCTTCTTGTTAGGTAATTCTTGGTCTTGAGGTGGAATCATACAGGATCCTTTGTTTCTCTATTCTGCGTAATCGTTCTTACCCTTCTGTTTCCTAGTTTGTGTTAATTAGTTGAATCCCTTGCACCTGTAACCTCTTGAATTACTCCCCTTTAAAATATCCTCGTGTTCATTGTCTTGTGCTGGTTCATTTTACGTCTTACCTGGTCTATTTTGGTACATGTTACTGTCAGGGTCGGGGATCGAACTCGGGTAGCGAATCCCCGACTCCACCACTGAGCCACGGATAACCGTGAGGGAAACCCAATTGCAGGCAGACACAAAGGCGATGCTACGGGTAACAAAGGATATTTATTTTATATAACAAAAAAAACAGGAACAAATCAAAAACCCACGAGGGGAGAACAGATAAAGATAATATGTTTAAATAAAACAAGAACAAGAACTAACTAAACTACAAAACAAAACACTTGAAACAAAGACTTAACTAAACTTACTTGAGACAGAGAACACCGGGAACGAGAAACAAGCATAGAGCTGAAAAACATCTAACACACGAGGTAAGACGTACAATGAACCAGCAACGAAACAGAGAAACATGAGGACTCTTTATAGGGGAGAGAACTTAAGGGGGAACAGGTGCGGGGGATTAACACTCAAGGGAAAGCTAATCAACACAAACTAAGAAACAGGAGGGCAGGAACAAATGACGTAGACTTGAGAAACAAAGGATCCTGTATGATTCCACCTCAAGACCAAGAATTACCTAACCAGAAGAGGTGGAATCATGACAGTTACGTTCAACCTGGTCTTTGATGTTCTCCGGGTTCACAGCTTTGTGCTTGTTCCTCGTTCCTTGTACCTTGATCCTCGAGTTTCTAGTAAGTTTCAGTTAAGTGTTTGTTTCAAGTGTTTGTTTTGTAGTTTAGTTAGTCCTTGTTCTTGTTTTGTTTAAATATATTATTCTGTCTTGTTTTCCCCCTTGTGGGTTTTGTTTTGCCCTTTTTGTTCCTGTTTGTTATATATAATAAATACCCCTGTTTACCCTTACGTCTGTGCCTGCCTGAATTTGGGTTCTCCTGCATGGTCTTTGTGCCACTACTGTGGCTCAGTGGTGGAGTCGGGAATTCGTGGAGACCCGAGTTCGATTCTCGCTCCTGACAGATCCTAGGACAGGCTTTTGGTCTTTGTTTCTCTATGATATGAGACACAATATAAGGAGATGTAGAATTCGCTTACTTGTGTCATTTATAATTCACTTATTATATGCATAATTAACAAAAATTGAGCAGCATGCTTTTTATTCATAAAAAAGTGAACATGTATTGTTGTGGTTTACAACACATATTCATCTTGATGCAGCATACGGTCACAGACAATAAATATCATGTCCTCACTTTGACTTCGGAGTACTGTGAGAACGAAAACCATAAACAACCTTAAAAAGTTTTGTTTTAATTTAACTGAAGGAAGTTTTGACACATCCAGGTGTAAATTTCATCAATGCATTGGCAAAGAGAGTCAATAGGTCTTAGTCATTGGGTGAGAGGGCTAGATAGATCTGAGTGATCCAGTGCACTTTGACAGGTTTCTGTAGAAGTCAGAGGAAATTAAAATGCAAAAAGATTTGAATTTCATTTGAGTTTTGGCAGGCTTAATACTCGCTCCAGAGGAAGTGAAATAGCATATGGGGAATTGCAATTGCGATTTAAATATCGCAGGGTCGTAACTCGTAAGACAGAAGTAATAATTAAACTTTCCTTTTCCTTTTTAAATTTGGCAGACATTACACATCTGCATAAATGTAAATGCAAACGGTTTGCATCTGCAATTGAATTATGTCACAATTTTGTCACAAACAAATAGAAAACGCATTTGCAAATGCAGTTTGGAATCCCTCTTTATTTAAGTCAGCAAAATCATTCCATAGTTTTTGTTGTTTATTGTTTAATTCAAAAGAGAGTGTACATTTATAAACAACCATGGATTTAAATGTACCCAAATTTACCCATATAAGCCACAAGACTAGTTATCATTGGCTGTCCATTTGCCAGATGTTCTTTGGCCAAGTAACTAAAAAGAAAATACAACAAATCATTAATAATTGATATCCACCTTAACATAACCCCATATTCAGTTAATAATAAAGAAAATACATATATATACTAAAACATACATGATATTACAATCAATAGTATATGAATAAAAAATATAACGGTACCACTTCATTGTTAACATTTTTAAATATACAGAAGCAATATCTTAAAATTATACTTGGACAAATGAAATCTTGTACACTCTTTTTTATTTCTTTTCGTCTCAAAGCAGCTAGATCTCACTCTACTGTCACACAAATTGACATTGTTCTCTCAAACATTCACCCATGATTAAATTACCGCCCAAAACTCTAAATTTCTCAATTCAACAAATGGGCTCTATACAGTAAACTCAGAGGAAGAGAAGACAAACACCGTAGAGTCAAGAGCTCAACTAAAGCAAACACTCTTCATCATAATGATGACTTCAAATGACAAACCAGTCACATCTAAACCTCTAAGATCACAGTTTGAGCACACAGTGAGTTTGTGTGAGGTTACATTTTATATATTATATTCTGAAAGCTGATGGTGACATCACTGTGATATCACCGTGACACATCGTCATGTGTTGACTGGGTAAACAACTGCTATATTAAACAATACTGTAGCAACCCTCTCTCTCTCTACTTTTTAAGCAATTCTTATCTTTCCTTTACCAAGCTTAACTGAACAGAAGCACTTGGTTTTTTTCACATCTGATGATTTCTCTTTCTTCTCAATATGACCTCGGGATTTCTGTCGGAGGATTCTCATCATAGGTATACTTTAAATCAGGGCAGAACAATATTGTATCTTCACCAAGACTCAGCTTGTACTGCCAGATGTGTAAATGTGTGTACGGTGGCAAATCCTGTGATATGTCTTCACTTATTTCCGTCTCTTCATTCCAGTTTTTCTTCTCAACTTTCATAAATGACCCTCCGTATTCTGTTTCGAAGGAGACCTGGGCGTTTGCAATCAACGCTGCGAGTTTATTCAGTTTGACTGTGGCTGACAACTTCACATTCCAGTTGTGCGTGATCTTTGTCACCGTCTCCTTATTGTATCCCACTTTTTTCTTTACACTTCTCTCAAAATGCATTGGAGTGCATGTGTCATTGTTTTGAGATGTTACTTTCTCCCACGTGCCGACGACTGGACCTTTAGTTACCGACAGACCACCGGGCAGAAAGTCCAAAATATCTTTGTGAACAGAAGCAAACCACTCTCTATTGCCGCTGCTGAAGTCAGACGCTTTGATGAATTCAACTCCCCATTCTTCAGTCATTCTCATCATGTAAAAGTGGAATGACCGGCCCCAATAATACAGACCGTCACTGAAGTCAACATTCAGTGGGTATTCCTGACAATCCGGAGAAGTGAGTTTTGATGTTTTTTTGTAAATGTTTTTGTCTTTGAAAACGATGTAAAACTTTCCCATGGCTGAGAAGTAGTAGTCTCCATTATGGTAGTTGGGATGAATTGGTTTACGTTCACGTCCACTGTCTGTTGTCAGATTTGTGACTCTGCGGTAGGAATTCTCTTTAATGATGTAAATAGAGTCATTAATATGACCAACATAATGTTCTCCTACGCAGGAGTGGTGCAGATCACAAAGTGTGAGGAAGGAAGCATCTTTTAAATCAGTTGTCTTCAAATAGTAGCCGAGGTCAGCACGAATTATGTAGCAGTTGTAGCGTATTCCACAGATATCCACACCTTTCATTTTGTTCCCGGGAACGAGGCCTTTCATTGTGCCTAAACCTGCAACACAGAATAAGAGACAATTAGTGCTTTAATCTAATTGGATGCTGGTTTTGAAGGAATTCTCTAGATCCGACAGTAGTATAAAACATTTTTGAATAAAGCAATGTTTCCATCATGTAGATCCAAGAGTGTTGGTATTTTCAGCATTAAACGCGCACAACACATTTGTCTGTTTACTTTCATTACAGAAATCGCAAGTTTGCATTATGTCATTTTAGATACTCTGATGTGCAAAACCTCATCAAGAAGTTTATATGACTGGCATGTCGTTGAACACTAAAACCAACCATGGGCAAAAAAACGACGTACGTATTGAACTGATGTTAATGGATGATTTAGTTAACATTAATTGCTTGTCAGTACATTGAGCAGATTCTATGTTATGCAATCTAGATGGTGAGCTCCGCCATCACATGATAACAATGGAAGTCATCCATAAGAAATGTTTTGTTCTCAGAACATATTCAAAACGTCCCCGCTGGTGTGGAATACATTTCAAGATCATTCCAATATGGTCAGGATATGGAGTGTTGTCAAATGGTTGCAAGCTAAACCTGTTCTATTTCGCAACAGTGAAGCACACACTTTTTTCATATACAGTCAGGTCCATAACTATTGGGACATCTAACAATTCTTACATTTTTGGCTCTATACACCACAACAATGCGTTTCATTTGAAATCCATTGTGGTGGTGTATAGAGCCAAAAATGTTAGAATTGTGTCGATTTCCCAATATTTATGGACCTGACTGTATGAATGTAAAATATTACACGTAAAACATACGATCAGATATACAAACACACAGGGACAGCAAGTGCCGGTATGTCCTCTTGACGCAAGCCAGCCTGCCAGCCGAAAAAGAAGAATGCAAACTCTGGTTTTAACGTAACGTGAATTTTTTTGACGACACACCACTTGATCACCACCAAACAGTTCTTGTGACGTGCACCCAAAGTCCTGCCTCTTCAGCCTGGATACAGCTCTTCACGGCAGCCGCGTTGACTTAAACCAATTCACGAGTTCACCCTTGCAGATAAGCAGCTAAGTTGTAGGATGAATGAAAAAAGCATGGATATGATGGTTATGCTTATATGGCGTGCTGTGCAAGGAGTGGGCTCAGAGGTCACCGGGTCTATCCGAACCGAAGTACTCTTCCCTGGTTAGGGCAAATACGCCGAGCTCGGAACTGGTTCGAGCCCAGAACACACACACCCCCGGGGGTCCTGCGGGATTGAGAGGAAAATGAGAGGAGCTGGGGTTGAGGAGGGATGTTGAACGTGCGAGAAGCATCAGGTAAGGCTGCTTGTCTATTTATGATGGAGCTTGCTTGAGCTGATAGGGTAAATGCTGTGATTGCTGATGTTGTACCAGACGGGATGATTGTGATGAGGTCACATGCTCGAGCTATGTATGATTGCTGCTGATAGACCAGCGGGCTGATTATATGCTAAGTTTCCTCCCGAACTTTGTTAATAAAACTTCATTTATTGAAAAACATATCAACAAGTTATTTTCTTCCCCAAGATACGAGCACCACCGTGACAGTACAAAACATTTGGACCGCTACGAGAAAATTGAGTCCTCTCAAAAATGACTAAATGGCATTCTTCATTACTGATTGTGACAGTAATGTGTTATAGAACTTTACCACTAATATAGTCATCTGTCAACAGAAAATATGCATTTGACATCCAGAGTTGCACTGTCCGAACGACATTCAATGCGCGGGATCAAACTGCTCAAACTGAGTCAACTAACTGTGTTTCCTTTTCTGTCTGTCTCTCGACGTTGTGTCGAGAACGACAGACGGGGTTTGCCCTGGAGAACCAAACAACTCTGACTACTATAGAAAAGGCCAATGAAATTTGGTGAATGAAATTTGCATGCCGGGCTCCGCCCCCGGATATCCGGTATAAAAAGCCGGCGTGCAACATTCATTTACATTTCGTTTAGTCTTTTGGCAGACGCTTTTATCCAAAGCGACTTACAGTGCACTTTTTACACGGACAATCCCCCTGGAGCAACGTGGAGAAAAGTGTCTTGCTCAAGGACATACTGTTGGCGGCTGCTGGGATCGAACCAGCAACCTTTTGATTTTGCGCAGTTACCTTTTGTTCTTCAGAGCCTTCGCTCATGACTACGAACACGGTAGTGGTCCAGGAGAGACACCCCCGGCTATACCTTGTGCAGAAGAGTGACACCAAGGAGGTCCGCTTTCTTGATGCACCCATCTCGCAGGGTGGGTTGTTGGTAACACCGTCGAGGACTGCGCTTAGGAGTTTTTTGACGGTGAAGCAGACAGTGGCAATTAGGCACATTTTTTCATGCCTCCACTCGGCCGCCTAGAGGCCTCCGAGACGTCTGCTTCCCTGCAACCCAGGACCCCTTCGACATCGGATCCGGGTCCTGTGCCCACACAGGCGGCACCCCGGAAGCAGAGGTCGAGGGGAAAACCTCCACCCCGTCAGCAACCTTCTCGCGAGAAGGGACACTGACGGGAAGACCCCAGGGAGGACAACATCGGGCCCGAACCTTCACAGCCACGGCTATGATCGGTCGGTACGGGAAAGACTCCTGCCTCGTCACCAAAGCTGGGTCCTTGTCAGGGCCTGGCGCCCACTTACTCGCAGACGTTACATGGACCAATGTAATCTGAGTTAAAGTCCAATACGAATGAAAACACTCCATATTAACACGTCAATCAGATTTAAAATGCCCACGCCGAAATTTCAGTTGGATTGTAAGGGGTGGTAATCCGCTTGATAGGACATGTAAACACTTAATCAGATTTAAAACCAAACTTGGAAGTTGTGCGCATGTGCAAATCTGGCTCAACATTACTCTCCATACCATTTCATCTGGCTCACATATTGCATGGAATGATGGCAGTCCGCTCCTGTTTGCCAGATTTTGGCAAACAAAACAAAAGAAGCAGAGCTGACCCAAATATACAGAACAGTTCATTTCAATTTTGGCCCAGGTTTATCCCACAACCAACACCTTTCTGTGCTCCAGTTCCTGAAAATTTGTATTGAGTTTCATTATTATTACAGTGATGATTGAGTTATTAGTGATGAACTTCTGCTGTTAAACATCATCACTGCAGAAAAGATCAACAAATTATCAAAAGAAACACAAAAATTTCTAAAAAATATATTTCAATTTTTTAAGAATGTTACCATCAGGACCTTGAGTTGGGATCTTGACTCTTGTCTATTTATTTGTTAGATCTGTACTTTCAAAGTACACCTGTCATTGCAAATGTGAACCTAACCAACTGGTGTTGGTAGGGAACCATTTGAAACCATTGTGATGTTTTCATTTGAATCTCTGCTCTTGTTTGGATTGAGTGCAATGCTATTGATCCTGAAAGAACATTATCAGATCATGGAGTCTGATTGTATTTTAATATCTAGAAAGATGTGTGAAAAATGGTTGTATGTTTATAAATACACATCTTAGAATCAGACAGACATCAAGAATCAGTGTATGAATGCAATGGTGAGAAACAACCAACTAACTCAGATAAACGGATCAACCTCAATGAATGCTGGTATGTTGAGATTCAGACACTAGTTTCTTTTTTCACAAATCTTTCTAGACTGCAAAATATTAAACATGCAGATGTTATGTTGTTCTTGAGGATCAGCAGCACAGCAATTCCTTCAGATGTAAACATGGTACTAATCTCACTGACCACCAACCAACACCAGTGATTAGATTAACATTTCATCACAAATGTCAAGGGTCAGGAGCCCAACTCAAGGAAACACTGATCTGCATGATGGTCACTTTTGTCGGATATGAACAATCTTAAAACATACAAAAACGGACAATTTTAATATTTTTAAACGTGAAAAATCTCCAAGGAACGTTCTTATAGCAAACTTTGTTAGCTGGGTTGTACTTTCAGGTTGTAGTTGTTGTGTTTCTATGGGTATATTTTTTTTTAGTTTTTCTTGATCTTTTCTGCAGTTATGATGTTTGTTAACAGCAGATGTTCATCACTACTGACTCATCATCACTATATTAATAATGAACTCAATACAAATTATGTCAAACTGGAGCACAGAAAGGTGTTGGTTTGATACAAATCCGGGCCAGAATTAAAATGAACTGTTGTTTATATTTGAGTCAGCTCTGCTGTATTTGTTTTGATGTTTTTTACATGTGGCATAGCTTTGGCATGCCTGCGGCCCAAATCTGGCAAACAAGAGCAGATCGCCCAAGTGCCATCATTCCACGCAGTATGTGGGCCAGATGAGTTGGTATTGAGGAGTAAGATGTGATCCGGGTTTGGGCTGCAAAAATGTTCTATCTGTGAGACTTCCATCTGAAGTCATTGCTGCTATGACTCTTGTTCTACAACAGTCTCGGGGTCCGATTCAGGATCATATGGCTCGGTCACACTGTAAGTTATAGTTTCCCTCTTTAGGCACCAGAGTATGTCGGAAAACATGCTGGATATTGACATCAAGATTTCAAAACATTTTGGCTTGAAAGGACTTAAAGATAGAGATCTTCTGTAAATTCGAATAATGTTGGACATGACCGAAAGTTTATTTTGGGGTGTAAATATGTTCATGTGATTGCATATTATGACGTCATCTTGAATTTCATAATATTCAGGAAATAGTAGATATTGAAATGATGTTTGGACTTATTTGCATGTTTGTTTCTTGTCTTTGATCCTCATTCCAAATTATCATAAAAGAGGAAATCAACTATATAACAGGAGAAAGGACTCAATGATTACTATTTTACTATATGTTTATAGTAGTAAAACACATGTGAACAGTAGCAAACATTCTGGTCAGTTCATCAGTAATATTCAGGAAATAGTAGATATCGCATTGATTTTTGTACTTATTTACATGTTCTTGCTCATTCCAAATGATCAGGAAAAGAGGAAATCAACAGTAAAACTATTAGTAACTATAGTATATTATAACTATATTACTGTGCCATAGTAAAATGCATGTGCCAATTTTTTGATCAGTTGACCAGCGATCTGCCCAATTAGCTGCCTCTACCTCTAGCAACAGCTCTCCTATGGACACAACGACCTCTGCCACCCCCATCTCCCCCATCCTCATAAGGCAATGGGTGGAAATGATCGCACGTTTGTGCTTCATGAACATTCGGACCTTGCAAGGCGGCACCATTGTGCTGCACAGCTGTACCGGGAGACATGTGATCATTGTACTACCGATCGTGATTTCCAAAAGGCAAATATTCCCCTTCAGATTCAGGATCGGCGAATAACATTCGCAACACATCCTCACGGTACAATATTTTATTAGTCATTTGCCGATATTCTCTCACAAATCTCACAATTTCCTCTGACGCTCTGAACTGGCCTGCTTCCGCTTCAATGATACGATAGCTCACTTGCTCTGCTATTTGCACGAACACTTTGAATATGAACATGACCTTTATTATGGTCTAGAATAGAAGTACAACGTGTCAACAAATGGTGTGGGATAAAATTGAGATATTACACCATATTAGGATCTACAGTCTATTTTATTAAGTATAACGTCTTGTTGCAATTCTGCGACTTTGTGGCTTAGAGGGTTAACTGTAGGCCTGAAACCATTCCTCGAGTTACTCAAGTAATTTGAATACAAAAAGTCATCGAGGCAAATTTTGTTGCCTAAAAGCTTTGCTTAATCCATTTAACTACAGTACACACGGAGCATTGCGTTTCCCAATGGACCTTTATTACTAACACTAAACTGCATACATGTTACAGGGCATTCAGCATGAGACACAGCATGTTAGTCTGTTCACAAACTCACACGTATGTATCATCCTGATAAATGATTGAAAGCTTATTGAAATGGTGAACTGTACTCAAGTTTCAATTCAAGTTTATTTATATAGCGCTTTTCACAATGTCTATTGTTTCAAAGCAGCTTTACAGGGCAAACAGGAAAAACAGAAAAGGTAAAACACAGCACAGTGCATTGTATTTATACAACGAGTAAGATCATTCTAATAAATAATATATAATTTCTAAATAAATAAATAAATAAATGCTGTCTCCCGTAGCCTTAGCTTTAGAACTGTAGCCTTAGTTAACTGTATAAAAACAACAAAACTTCTTTAGGCATTATTTACATCCATGGGAAAACTGGTGGACTGTTATGCAAAGGCTTTTTGTCTTTAGCTCTGCCAACGACGCGCACACGGGAGCTCTGCTTTTTCGTCAACAATCGTACAGCTTCATCTGTCTTCTTCAAATGTGAGAGAACTTTTCGGAGATATGACGAATGCAGAACTACTCTACAGGTACTCAAGATTACCATAAGATTGACAGAAACTGCTTCCGTTTCCACACCTTTAAGAATGCTGTTCTTTTAAGAGTTGTCTCTCTACGCAGATCTGACGCCTTTCCCATTTTCACAACTCTTTGCATTCATTTAAGATTGTTTTTAACACATTGAAATCTGTGCTTATGAAATCCTAGACAAAACGGCCTTTCTGGCATAAGCTTGTGTGGTTTTGTTCATTTAAGCACGAAAGAAAACGTTATACTGTAAATACTCTTGACAGATTCTCAACAGGCACGTGCAGACTGAGGGGGGGGGGGGCGGAGGGTGCCTGAGCACCCTAAGAGCCCTATTCTCAAGGCAAAAAATCGAATTAATATAAAAGTAAAATAAAAAATTTTAAATTGCGATGGCCTGCCCGATCTAACTTTATGTCAAATTAACTAATAATATTTTAGAAGTAATAAAAAAAGACCTCCAAGATGACCTTTCAGCTGACGACCTCATCCGGAAGTTAATCGGGACAATCCGACCATGTTATGTATTGACACCGTGCACGCAGATGCTGGCTTAGCGGACTCGGAACGCTCTGCTTGTTTAGTTGTTTTATTGTTGTTGTTATTATTATTATTATAAGCAGTTGTAGCTGTTGGTAGTAGTGTAGTGGTCTTACTTCTACACACAGCAATATAAACAAAAGTGCATGTTTACCTCTTGAATCATTCTTTGTCAAATCAACGCTGTTTGGGGGAGAATAAATTCATGGGCGTCGAGGGGTTTGGTGTTTTTTATGTTATGTGATATGAGTAACGTTAATATTCATACTTTGTAACGCTAATATTTTCATACAGTAAAAGCCTTTTTATTTAAGAAACGTAGTGTCTCAAAAATAATTATCTCCGCACTTGTAAAACATGCTTGTTCAGATTTTTAAATCTTCCTAATTACACTTTTCAATACTATTTTAATATCATTATCATTTAAAAAAATTACTAAATTCAGAACAAGATTAGAATAGAATTATATCTATTATATGACAAAATATTTTTTATTCAACAACTGATAAAACATTACAGCCTGTAAACACAATATCCCTTTAAAATAAATGTCCATAAAATTCGTAATATACCTGACTTGACATCAACGTGCAGGGTGTGGAGATATGGGTTTCAGGAAAAGGTATGAAGTGTCCATTTGTGTTTGTTCTACAGTGCAAAGATGCCTCGTAAACAGAGGAGAATCAAAGAAAAAAGAAGGAGCTGCTTGAGGCAGCAAAAGGCAGTGGATCCATTTCCAGCTGGTTTATGAAAAGCACAACTAGTAAGAATAACACATGTAGCCTACCATTTGTTTACATTGCAAAGGTATTCAATTTTACCCATCAACTACAACAAGAGTAATAGTAATAATAATTAAAGCTGCAAGCAGCGATGTGCGGGCCCTCGCGGAAGTGGCAACCGCAACCCTGTGCCACCACGAACCAGTCGGCCTCAGAGTGGACGATGGTCTCATTCACTAAGCATGCGAAACACAAATGTGTGTGTGAAACCGGCACATGAACGTCTAAAATATGCCATTTCCTGTTTCCTAAAGGTGGCGCTATAATTGTATCTGAATATTGCCATGGAAATGGAAAAAGTGATGGGTGATAAAATAAAATGAATGCAGGCAAATGAAAGTAGGATTTATTTATTTACACATGCAATATTTCCTGTTGCCTGCTGGTGGCGCATTGACTCTATCTGAATATATCATGTAAGGATAAAGTAAATGATAGTTGATTAAATTAATGCAGGATAATTACAGATTTTTTTTTTAATTATTTATACCTGTAATATTTCCTGGTGGCGCTATGACTCTATCTGAATATTATCAATGTAAAAAAAAGTCAATGATAGGTGATAAAATTAATGCAGGCGAATTATAGTAGGTTTTGCTATTTATTTATACGTGCAATTCTTCCTGTTGCCAGCTGGCGGCGCTATGACTCTACCTGAATATACCATGTAAAGATAAAGTAAATGATAGTTGATTAAATTAAAAAAGGTGAATTACAGAAAAAGTTTGTATTTATTTATACCTGCAATAATTTCTGTTGCCACCTGGTGGCGCTATGACTCTTATTGAACACTGACATGGATATGTACACAGGCCAAATATGATGTTGACATGTTTGAATCTCGATGAGGCGTTAATCGCAGTGTAAAACATGTTACTTCCTGTTTCCTGCAGGTGGCGCTATAACTTTATCTGAATTTCATCATGTAGTTGTATTCAGGCCAGGTCTTTCAACAAATGTGTGAAGTCTGGGGCCTGTTGGACATTCTATGCCTGAGAAACAACAACTTCCTGTTGATGGCGAAGGCTAAACTTCGGCAGGCCGCCAGGGTCACGTTTCCGGGCGAAAAGTCAAAAGCTCCGCAATTTAGCTTCGCAGAGGCCTTAAGATTAAAATGACACGAATATGATGTTGATCGGATAAAATCTCTGGGAGGAGTTCGTTCAAATACGACGCGTGGAAATTGACAGAAATCATAAAATTCAACAGGAAATCAAAAATAACGGACTTCCTGTTTAGTTTAGAGATATGCCCCAAGAGACTTTTCTTCATGATTCGGGGTGTTCCATAAGTCTACCAATTTTGGTGCATGTGCGTATTACGTAGTGGTCTGGGCAGTTCTAGGTGGCGCTAGCGAGCCAATTTGCCACGCCTAATTTTAAAACCCCTATCAGACGCCAAGTTCTGCAGGGGCTGATGCGCGTGCAATTTATTGTGAGTTTTCGTGCATGTTTAGGCCGTCTAATTTGCGATCAAAGCGCCACCTGAATAATAATAATAAACAACACAGAAACAAGAGGGCTCTGCACTGCAGAGCAAGCCGGTGGCTTGCTCTTTCGTGCTCGGGCCCTAATAATAATAATAATCAACACAGAAACAAGAGGGCTCTGCACTGCAGAGCAAGCCGGTGGCTTGCTCTTTCGTGCTCGGGCCCTAATTACAATATTGCAGTGTATCAGATGTTTTGTATCAATACAGTAAGGTGGATTTATTATTGATTTGGTGTAGTGTATTGGTTAAGAGTAGCGGTGAGGGTTAAAAATAGATGATTGCAGAAATAGTGAATTGTGCCTTGTTCCTAGATGGACAGAGAGGGGAAAGTAAATCAGATGATGAGATGGAGACAGAGACTGTAGAGAAAGAAGGAAATGTTGAGACTCAAGCGACAGAACAAACACTACAAGTAACAGTAAGCCATGAGGCAGAGGCTGTAGAGAAAGAAGGAAGTGTTGAGACTTAAGCGACAGAACAAACACTACAAGTAACAGTAAGCCATGAGGCACACGCTGTAGAGAAAGAAGGAAGTGTTGAGACTCAAGCGACAGAACAAACACTACAAGTAACAGTAAGCCATGAGGCAGAGGCTGTAGAGAAAGAAGGAAGTGTTGAGACTTAAGCGACAGAACAAACACTACAAGTAACAGTAAGCCATGAGGCAGAGGCTGTAGAGAAACAGGGAAGTGTTGAGGCACAAGCCACAGAAACAGTGCAGGATGAAACAAGCCAGGAGAAGGAGACAGAAGCCAGAGAGGGGCTATTCTCAAACCTACTTGGACTTAAACACCCAACTGACCCTGCTCACGTCCTAAAATTCAATAGAACGATGAGGCCTTCATTCAAATGTGTGATAATATTGGACCCTGCAAACCAGTCCTATCTTTTCCTAAGAATGTAGAGGGACGTTCATTTCAGAAGAAGTGGTATGAAACTAACCCATGGCTAGAATATTCTCTTAGCACTGATGCCATGTTTTGTTTCAGTTGCCGTGTTTTTATGAATAATGGACAATACAAGAGTCACACAAACTGGAAAACTGGAGGGTTAAATCGCTGGAGGACTTTAGAAAAAGTTAAAGAGCACAGTGCCTCAGAGGCTCACACGTGTGGTATGGTGAGGTGGAACTCATTCAAGAAAAAAAAACCTGGAGGCAGCTTTTAAAGTAGGTGACCGTGAGTTGCAGGCTGCAGAAGACAAAGAGAAAGAGAGAGGAACCGAGAAGTGTTGTCTCTGTAGACACAAGAAAACGCACACATATCTCTGTCTATATAGATTTCTCTAGCCCACTCTTAATGTTTCATTCCCAGATTTAAAAACTTTTTTAAAAACCTTGCAGCTCTTGGTGTGCAGCAGCCACTGTAAGAAATCAGCCTTGGCATCAACTGCAGCAACATCAGCAGGACATCCCCAGAAAACCCATCAAAATCAGCTGCTCCCTGTAAGTTATGTCAGGCCACAGTGTTTTAAAGCCTGTTGCCTACAATCTTACTAAACAATATGTCAGGGTCCACGTTTATTTTTTAATAGTTACCATGTCCTACAGAGCTGTTCTTTATTATTCTGTAAAACGGAGAGAAAAAACCTTAAGGTTTGAAAAACTTTATACACGTCTATTTCTAATCTAGTTATTAATAGGTCCAAAGAAAATATATTTGACCTTTTAAACGTTAAAGTGTTTTTTCTGTTATGTTTCTTTTTTAAAACTGCATGACAGCATTGGCTGGTATATCAAAACAGAAGCCTCTGTATTGATACGTATATCTGCAAGGAATTTGTCACAATATGGAGTATTTATGTTTAGAGCACAGCCCTGTTTAACGCCTTGTTCCATGTGCCTCTTTTTTACTGTGAGCACCTGCCCCCTTAAAGGTCTCTGCACGGCCCTGATTCTCACAGAGATTGACTGATGCAGCCTTTAGCTCGTGACTGTTATACACCAGACGAGGCATCTGTCCCATTGCGTTTTGTCGCGTCCTACAGCTAGCAGCCGTCTATCAATAATGAACACATCAAAGTAACTGTTTCAAATCACGCTCGAGTGGTTTAAAAGCCTTTACATGAATAAGAGCGTTATAATATAATGTAACGCTAGACAAAGATGACAAAACAAACAGATGCTGCATTAATCTGAAAAAAATGTATCGCATGCGTCAACGCGTTGTTGTTGATAGCCCTAATTTAATATAATATTTATTATAAATACACTTTAAAACATGGATTAAAGTTCACTTTTTTTCACAATTGGATTTTTACAAGTTTTATTAATATTGCTGTTTATTATTCTGATATTTTTAGTGTATTTGGTGAAACCCTAATAAATCAATGCAATTTAATCGTCAATCAGGTGTTCTTTCTTTAATTTCCCTGTTTCTCAATATATTTTTGAATATGTTTTGATTACAATCTATAACAATTATTCATGTGAACACAGTGTGTATGATGTAATATTGCCATATACATAAGTGGTCATTATAGAAGCTTCCTTACCTGGTAAGTGTTCAGTACAGCACTGGATCTGATGATGAGCTCTTCAGTCTGAGAGAGAGAGAGATGCTCTCATCTACCAGACCAGCTTTAAATAGAACTCCAAAGAGGGCTGGGTGAAAAAACGTCAAGACACACCCACACAACTATATCACAGATGTTAAACGTGTGTTGCGAGATGTAGATATGAATATTATACACTTAAACTTGCCACTGAATCAGGGTTGATCTTCAGTTTGATGTGATAAATGGTGAATTGTTCATGATGTTAATAAATCAATAAAAATCATTTGGCGGATACAATGGCTAAGAATGAAACAGATGATAAGCTTCTTATCCTGTCAATCACACATCCAACACTTGTTCTTCAAAGCTCAATGATGATGGTACTTCTGCTGCCTTTATGGGCGCTCGGAAATTCAATAAGTCCCAATTCGTCCCGGAAGCAATGTTTTAGATTAGATTAGATTCAACTTTATTGTCATTACACATATACAAGTACAGTGTAACGAAATGTAGTTTAGGTCTAACCAGAAGTGCAATTAGCAATTGCAGGATATTCAGTGTGAATAAATACAGAATACAATATTAGGGGAATAATATACAAATGTTCTATGACAATATGAAAATCGGAATGTACTATGAACAATGTCTGGAATATGTCTGGAAAAAGTAACAATAAAACATTTATTTATGTATTAAGGACCATTCCATAAATTATTTCTGTGTGAATTATCTATTTTCCGAGAGCACGTGAAGTCAGAAAAAATATAAACATATTTATACTGTAACCTATGATGAGTGTCATTGTTGAGATTGACAGATGCTGATTCCCAGCATGCATGATACTATTTTGTTCATTGTCATCACTGCTAAGATTTGATGTCTGTGTGACAGTTGACAAAGCTCATTTGTTTTTAAAGACAAAACAATGTTTTAATACTTCACAGAGTCTTTTAGAAATCAGTTAACCTCAGAAGAAGCATACTTTATTCTTTTGAACCATTGCACAAAATCTGTCTGATAAAGTCTTGCAGTGACTTAATGAAAAATAATAACTCTTAAATTAAGTGAGTTCACCCTAAAATGATAATTGAGATTAGTTGTTGGTTTCCAATATTCTTTCACAGTGTTCTGTTTTTACACTGACTCATGAAATTGATGATCCATTGACAATAACTTCATGTTGTTTTCATGAAGTTGAGTTAACTTAGACTTCATTTCAGGAGGGTGATGAAATCTTTTCTTTACAGTTGAAGGAATGTTTGTGTTAAATGTGAAGTATGTACTGTATGTGTAGTAAGTATCTTTGACATGCTGTCAGCTTGTAAAGCGTATCATTTTCATTCCTCCCATAGTTTGCATTTGAAAGGTGTTGCGTGCAAACAAAGTCCATTCTCACGTATTTCAAATGACTTCTGTTGAAATTTGTTAAAGCTGTAAAGCACTTATTTGACAGGAAAATGACACCACACCTCTTCTGCATTCTAAACTCTGACAGAACTATCGTACGTGTTTAAAAATCAGTGAAACGCACACCGTGTGCTGATGGTGCACATCAAACAAGTTTCCCCAAAATAACGCAAAATAATAAAAAATCAAATGACACTTAATATAACGGCCTGATTTTACAACAGAACGCAGAAGATCTGAACTGATTTCTTTCTCATCCAGAGACAAACCCTATCTGCACTAGAATAGTCTTTGTGCCTTTAAACAGCGTCAGTCATCTCATTGAAGCCTTAATAAAAACTGAGGTTCAGGACAAGTAAACGTTTAACTGTCCATGTCACAGTAAAATGAAAATATATGAGTGTGCAAATCCCTTAAAATTATCAAACAGTATTAACAATAAAATAATACACAGAAAACTATGTATGTGCACCAATAACAATTGCTGTGAGAATAAAGGTTGTTTCTATTTAAATAGCTCTGTTTACACATTTAGAATACGGGGGTCCCTGCTCCAAGCATCTCTCATCTAAGGGGTCCTTGCCCCGAAAAACATTAAAGACCACTTGCTTGCTTGCGCTTTCTCCCTCTTTCCAGAGCACTACCAATTTTTGCGTGCTTGATATGCGTCAAGATTTAAAAAACAAACCAGAGTATTATATATATTATATATATACTGTATATATTTTGATATTCACTAATGCAAACTACAAAATGCTGAAATCATATTGTTGACGTGTTTACTGTCAATGTGACGAGGCAAAAACATTACCAGAGCTTCCCTAGTTCATGCTTAACCACACTTTATTGACTCAGGTGTGTTTAAAGGTTGTTGTTAATCTAATGAAACTACATTATTATTAGCAGATATTTCAAATGAATCACTTTAATTAAATTCTCAATCTTAAATTCAGATTTTATATCATTCTAATTTTGCATTTGTATAATTAAAAAACGAATCTGCATCTTTCATAATTGATGTATATGTCTGGAGGGACAGTTCACTCAAAAATGGAACATTTGTTATCACTCGCTTACCTTTGTGTCATACAAGCTCAAATGATCTTTTATGAAGCATAGATTGTGTTTCAACCTGTTTTTTTTTTTAAATGAAACATGAATAAACAGACATGGTTTAAGACATGGTAAATTTCATTTCAAACGTCCTAAAATGCACGTATGTAGATCATGAAAGTCAACATTTTTCGTAAAAAAAATTAAACCTACCTCGGTATTTCAAAAATCCTGTTTACGGCCCTGCTTACGCAATGACAGTAATCACAACAGCAAAAGAACAGAATGTACATTAGAAACATGACAGAGAAAACTGATTTTAAAAGCCCTCCGGGGCCTGAGAGGTTCAGTAGAAGGAGAAGAAATAAGACCACGCTTCATTAATCTTAGTTGATGTTTATTTCAACATTTACTAAAACATTATTAAATTCAATCATACTCATTGTTAACATGAGGAAATGCACCATGAACTAACATCAAGGATTAATAAATGCTGAAAATATCTATTGTTTACTGTTAGCTCTTGTTAGTTAAAGTATTTATTACTGTTAACAAACAACAACGTATTGTAAAGTGTTTCAGTACCAAGAGCAGATCATCTCCTCTCTTACTTTATTGTGAATTCAAATCCTAACACCTATAGGGTTGAGCACTTCAAAAAGATACTTCACCCAAAAATAAATTCTGTCATCATTTACTCACCATCATGTCATTTCCTACTGTATAAATGACTTTGTTTCGATGAACACAGAGAAGGATATTTGGATGAATGTTAGTCATTTTTCAGTTCTGACTACAATAGTAGGAACAATTCAATGGTAGTCAAAGGTGCCCAGAAAAGTTTGTTTTCCTAAACTCTTACAAATATCTCATTTTGTGTTTAACAGAAGTATGAAAAATAATCCCTCTATGGTAGTGCATGATGTCCCAGAACTGAAAATTATTAACATTCCTCCAAATATGTTTCTCTGTGTTCATCAGAACAAAGAAATGTTTACAGGTTTTAAACAATCTGAGGGTGAATAAACGATGACAGAATCTGTATTTTTGGGTGGAGTATCAATTTAAATCATCTCTACATTAGTCAGATAAATCATCACTGATGTAAATGATCAATTTGAAATATCAAACCCTTGATAGCATCCAACCATTAAATCAATGTTTAAAATGGTTGATTTGTCTGTGTTAATTGCATTGAATCAACATCACTTTTGTCCTGCAATTTATGTCGAAACATTTTTGAAATTTCAGCAAATCACAGATATTGTGATCAGTACTTTCCTGTGGCTCAGTGCTTAGAATATGGAGTTAGCAACGTCAAGGTCAAGGGTTCATCGCAGGGATTGCTCATAGTCAGAGACAATTGTACAGTATAATGAAATGTAAGTCACTTTGGATATAAGCGTCTGCCAAATGCAAAATTGTAAATACATATAAATGTGTTTGCTTTAGTTGCGTGCAAACGTGATATCAGTTCAACACTTAATATTGATTCAATGGTTTCACCTGCTTTCTTAATGTCAGGAAACACAGGACTTCCATCATGATCATTGTACCAAGTTATAAGTTTACATTTTATTTTTGGCATGAATTTTATATCGCAAATCACATCATAACTCATTGGATGTAAAGCATCAGATGACAAATCAATCATCCCTTTATTATTTCATACTACTGTTGAGTCATTTTGATTTCATAATAACAGTTCTAATAAACCAGATTTTAAGTTTTACTCCCCTATCAGTTTGGTTAAAGTTGTAAGTGAAGATTTATTACTGTGTGAAGACTGACTCCATTTCTTCTAAACAACGTTTTGGCTAATCATTATATTATATTAACATCTAGTTATTTAGCGAACGCTAATATCCAAAGCAACTTACAAAAATGACTGCAAGCCCTATTGATGTCCCCGAGGTCTGCACCTCAGTAGTTTTTCCATGGTGTGTACTAATAAAGTTTTAAAAAATGATCTATAGAACAACCTGTTTATAGAGCTGCAACATGGTAGAAAACACCTAGATAACTGATCTCAGATCTGGTCTACATCAGCTTCATAAAGAAGCAGAGAAAACCACCCATTGTGACATTCACCAATGCAAACTACAAAATGCTGAAATCATATTGTTGACGTGTTTACTGTCAATGTGACGAGGCAAAAACATTACCAGACCTTCACTAGTTCATGCTAAACCATATGGCTTTATTGACTCAGGTGTGTTTATAGGTTGTGGCAAATATTTATTTGCAAATATTTCAAATTCATCATTTTTAATTAAATTCTCAATGTTATATTATTCTGATTTGACATGAATATATAAAAAAATCTTCATCTTTCATAATTGATGTATATGTCTGGAGGGACAGTTCACTCAAAAATGGAACATTTGTTATTACTCTCTGACCTTTGTGTCATTCAAACACAAATTATATGTTATGAAGCATAGCTTGTATTTCAACCTGGAAATATTTGTTGAGTAAACATGAATAAACAGACATAGTTTTAGCTTTTGTGATGTAATTTTCACTCCAAACGTCTTAGAATGCACGTGTGTAGATCAAGAAAGGCAACATTTTTCTAAAAGAAAAAACTATCTCGTTATTTCAGTAATCCTGTTCATAACCCTTCTCACGCAATGCCAGCAATTTCAACATCAAAAGAACAGAATGTACAAGCTCATCACAACTGAGCAAATGACAGAGAAAACTCATCTCAGAAGCCCCCTGAGAGGTTCAGTAGAAGGAATGAGACTACGCTAACAGCCGTCTTATATCTAAAAATATTAATTAACACCAACACTTAGACTGTTAACAAACTGCATTTGATTGAATTTTCATGTGCATTTCCATTACAACAAAACTATAATTGCTCACAATAACAACACATCAACACATCCAACATACAGTATGTGTGTCAAGGGCCAAGAGATTAGCTCAAGGAAACACTGATCGCTATGATGATGACTGTTATTAGCTGGGAACGATCTTAAAACATAACAAGAACGGACACTTTGTGTGCTGTTTTCAATGTAGTTCACTTCCAATGCCATTCCTTTAATATTTGAAATTGTCATAGTGAATAACCTCTGACTTTAATAACAGCCATTTTGCTGTACTTAGTTGATGCTGAAAGCCACACAGTAAATGTATCTCTCGTCCATCTCTTCATCTTCCTTTCAATCTTTAATAGAAGCTTATAATTTTTACAAGTAATGTCCACCTTATGTTTTGTGTTGGTGATGTTACTCTTGACACATTTGATGTTTAGATAGATTATTTCAGTACAGTGTCACAACTTCTGTTCTTGTTGTGTAAAGCCTGCACAGTTATTACTCAATTCAAATGTATAATTCATAAATGCATTTTTAAGAAACTTTTTTACATTTACATTTAGTCATTTGGCAGACGCTTTTATCCAAAGCGACTTACAGTGCACTTATTACTCAACTCAACTCAACTCAACTTTATTTATAAAGCGCTTTTTACAATTTTCATTGTTACAAAGCAGCTGTACATGAGAAACATTGAATATAAGTAAACCAACTAAAGGCATATACCTGTAAAAACATGAAAAAGGTGAAAACAACAAAGACAGACATACAAATGCTCCACACACACAATATGCAAACATACATACACACACACATTGACATAGACGCACACACACACACAGTGAAAGCACACATTGGCGATAAAGGAGAAAGAACCACAGGTCAATATTAAACGGACTATAAATTCTTATATGCAATATTAATTATGTCTAATTTCTGAATTCTAAAGCAGCCCCCCCGGCCAGGCAGATAGTGCAAAACAATATGCAAACGGTGGTGAGGAACCCAAAACTCCCATCGAGAAAAAAAACCTCAGGAGAACCCAGGCCCAACCAGGGGATTCCAGTTCCCCTCTGGCAAAAGCTGCTGCCTCTGCACAAGCTCAACAGTGCTCGCACAACAAGGCTAAATAAAAATAAAAAATGATAGATTTAAGATTATCATTAACAATCTAATAACATTTGAAATGTTGTAGGAAAATCAAGTTGTCGCGTCCTTTATCCAGCTCTATCCTCTTAGCTCTTGTCAGGTCACCGCTTCCCATTCTCAGCTCTGCCATCAGGTCTGGGCATGAACTGCATCCTGCGGTAACCTTGGAACAAAGAGACAAGACTGGCTGAGAGTAGAGTACTGTTCTGCACTCATTGATGCAACAAGTACATCATTTGTTGTTGGATGTGTTCCTGGTTCCGGTTGATCTAAATAATGCAGCCTAAATCCTCTGAGGATTAATATTATGGAGGTGTAGTGTATGCAAGATTAAAAAGATGAGTCTTTAGTCTAGATTTAAACTGACAGAGTGTGTCTGCCTCCCGGCCTTTCCGGGACGCTTTCTTTAGAGTCTGAGTGTGTTCATTATACCACGGTGTTGGGCTGCTATTTTTAATTTTCTTTAAACTTAGAGGAGCAACTATGTCTATGTCTCGATCATTAGTGTTTCATTGAATCTAACGCAGTTTCGTTTCCTTTGTTTGCGTCCGCTGAGTCACGCGCTGTTAGTTTACATTGTTTGCGTGTTAATATTGGGACATTTGGAAGGCGTGTCCTGCTGAATTCAATTGCGTGATTGAATAGGGTATTTAAATGGGATTGAGCACCGCGTGCTGCGGTCGCGTGCAGCCCTCATCGCGTGAAGACCGTAGAGAGTAAAGACCACTGACTCTACCTGTGCGACTCCACCGAGCAACGACACAGACAACGCACTTGAGTACTATTGTTTGCACTTCGACTATTGCACTTTATCTATTATCTTTATACAATTTTCTTTATTTGTCTTGTACATTCCTTCATTTTTTCACTATGTGTTTTCAAATCCACACTGTCATTACATCTCGTGAACCAACGGTAACTCGCAGAAGGCCACGCACGGCTAATGCTAACAACCTGCGTACTCTTTCAGCATCCAACACCACCTCTATTACCTTTCCAATTGGTTTATGGAACTGCCAATCCGCTGTAAACAAGGCAGATTTCATCACGGCTATTGCAAAACATTCTGGCCTTTCTCTTTTAGCACTTACTGAAACCTGGATCAAACCAGAGGACACTGCCACACCGGCTGCCCTCTCTAATAATTACACTTTCTCCCACAGCCCACGCATATCAGGGAGGGGCGGAGGAACCGGTCTACTTATTCCTAACGACTGGAAATTTAAACAGCTGGCACCCTCATGCAACAACACCGCCTTTGAGTTTCATGCTGTCACTGTCATCCACCCTGTTGTAATGCATGTTGTAGTTCTCTATCGCCCCCCAGGGCACCTTGGACTCTTCTTGGAGGAATTGGATACACTTCTGTCATCATTCCCCGAGGATGGTACTCCTCTGGTGGTACTTGGAGACTTCAACATCCACCTGGAAAAACCACAGGCTGTTGACTTCAACGACCTGACTGCATCGTTTGACCTAAAGCGAGTCCCCACTTCAGCAACACATAAATCTGGTAATCAACTTGATCTCATCTACACAATTTATTGCTACACCCATCACTCCCAGGTCACCCCACTGAACACGTCGGATCATTTCCTCATCACTCTTGATCTCGACTTAACTTCTCCAGACACTACACATGCCTCCCCACTGGTCACATTCCGACGCAACCTACGATCACTCTCTCCCTCCCGCCTATCCTCTGCAGTCTCTGCTACTCTCCCACCCCTTGAACAGTTCTCTCTCCTTGATACTAACACCGCCACCGCCACCCACACCCTTTGCTCCACACTAACCTCCTGCTTAGACATCTTTTGCCCTCTGAGATCTAGGCCATCTCGTGCATCTCCTTCTGCCCCCTGGTTATCTGATGTTCTCCGTGAGCATCGCGCCTCTCTCAGGTCTGCTGAGAGAAAGTGGCGCAAATCAAAAGAACCCACTGACCTCTCTCTCTACCAGTCTATTCTCTCTTCCTTCTCTGCGGATGTCTCCTCTGCGAAAACCCAATACTTCCACACTAAAATCAACAACTCTCCTGACCCTCGTACTCTCTTTAAAACCTTTTCTGCTCTCCTTTGCCCACCTACCCCCTCACCTCCTTCAGACCTAACAGCTGACGATTTTGCATCGTTCTTTGTAAAGAAAACGAACACCATCAGCAATCAATTCTCTGCGCCACCACCTCTTGACCACAGTCAATCCCCAGACACATGCTCGTTCCCCTCGTTCTCTCTCCTATCTGAAGAGGAAGTTTCCAAGGCAATTTCTTCTAACCACCCGACTACCTGCCCTCTAGATCCCATCCCCACCCATCTCCTCCAGGCCATCTCTCCATCAGTTGTACCCTCTCTGACTCACATTATCAACTCGTCTCTCACCACTGGCACATTTCCTACTCTCTTCAACGAGGCCCGTATTTCGTCACTACTCAAGAAGCCTACTCTCAATCCTGCACTGTTAGAAAACTACAGACCGGTATCCCTACTCCCCTTCGCTGCTAAAACTCTTGAACGTGTTGTCTGTAACCAGCTCTCATCCTTCCTCATCCAGAACAACCTCCTGGACAGCAACCAGTCTGGGTTCAAGAGCGGTCATTCCACTGAGACTGCGCTGCTCTCTGTTATCGAAGCACTGAGACTGGAAAGAGCTTCCTCTAACTCATCTGTTCTCATCCTACTGGATCTATCTGCCGCCTTTGACACTGTTAACCATCACATCCTCCTGTCCACTCTCAAGGCTATGGGGGTCTCCGGAATGGTGCTACAATGGTTCAGATCTTACCTCTCAGGTAGGTCATTTAGAGTATCTTGGAGGGGTGAGGTGTCTGAGTCCCAACTTCTCGACACAGGTGTGCCTCAGGGCTCAGTGCTTGGTCCGTTGCTATTCTCTGTATACATGACATCCCTTGGCTCTGTCATTAGGAAACATGGCTTTTCCTATCACTGCTATGCGGATGATACACAGCTCTACCTGTCTTTTCGCCCTGACGATCCGACTGTCTCTGCACGCATCTCAGCTTGCCTAGCCGACATCTCACTCTGGATGAACAGCCATCACCTGCAGCTGAACCTTTCAAAAACAGAACTGCTTGTAATCCCGGCTGATATAAAGACTTATCACAACCTTTCCATTCAACTGGGCTCATCAACCATCACACCCTCCAGAAAGGCAAGAAACCTGGGAGTGGTGATCGATGATCAGCTCAACTTCACAGATCAAGTTGCCAGCACCGCCCGGTCATGTAGATTCATCCTCTACAATATCAGGAAAATGAGACCCTTCCTATCAGAGCAGGCTACGCAAGTCCTAGAACAGGCTCTAGTCCTGTCCAAACTGGACTACTGCAATGCACTACTGGGAGGACTTCCAGCTTGCACAACCAAACCTCTACTGATGATCCAGAATGCTGCGGCAAGAGTTATCTTTAATGAACCGAAGAGAGCACACTTCACTCCTCTACTCATTAAGCTACATTTGCTCCCTATAGTCGCTCACATCAAATTCAAGACTCTGCTCCTGGCCTACAAGACCATCACTGGTTTGGTACCACCTTATCTTCACTCACTAATGCAGACATATGTACCCACCAGATCCCTACGCTCTGCAAACGAACGACGTCTTGTGGTGCCATCCCATAAAGGTAGAAAATCTCTCTCGCGCACCTTCTCCGGATCTGTTCCACCTATGTGGAATGATCTGCCTGCTGCTACAAGATCTGCAGATTCTGTAGCCATCTTTAAGAAACGCCTGAAAACCCATCTCTTCCGCCAACATCTTACTGTTCTGTTCTGACACAAGTCTCTTCTCCACTCTTTTCTTCTCTACTCGTTTCTTCTCTACTCTGAGAAAAAAAAATGCTTGAATGTTTCTGTATTTTGTGTTAGGCTATATGAAACTAGTCTTCTTTTGATTGCACTTTTGCTCTTGTTGTACTTATGCTGTCCTAATTGCTTCCATTACCTACCCCACTTGTAAGTCGCTTTGGATAAAAGCGTCTGCTAAATGACTAAATGTAATGTAATGTAATGTCTAATATTTCCGAGAAGGTAGAGTTAAAATTTTCAATAGTAGTGTCAAAATCGTCAACGTTTTTACTCATGCTAGATATTTTAGACAATTCAGGCAGATTATCGAGAAACGCATCTTTGGTAGTTGAAGTAATCATTCTACCATATTTGTAACAAGGAGTTTGACTTGCAACCGTAGGCCATTGAAGCAAACATAATATCAGACAATGATCCGAAATGTCTTCACTCTGCTGAACGATTTTAACATCGTCCACATTTATACCATAAGAAAGTATTAAATCTAAAGTATGATTACGAAGGTGAGTGGGTCCTGACACATGTTGACTAACGCCCATGGAGTTAAGAGTGTCTTTGAAAGCTATGCCCAAGGCATCTGTATCATTGTCTACATGGATATTAAAGTCACCGACGACAAGGACTCTATCTGCAGCCAGTACTAGTTCTGATAAGAACCCACCAAAATCTTTAATAAAATCTGTGTGGTGCCCTGGAGGACTATATACAATAGCTAGAATACATTTTAAAAATGTTTTGTCCTTAGTATTAGGTGTCGATACGTGAAGTACCATGACTTCAAAAGAATTGTTTTTAAAATTAGACTTCTGAGAGATGATAAAAGAATTATTGTAAAGTGCAGCGACACCTCCCCCTCTACCTTTTAGGCGAGGCTCGTGTTTATAATCTTGAGGAACGGCTTCATTTAGAGTAATATAATCATCTGGCTTCAGCCATGTTTCTGTCAAACAAAGCATGTCTATTTTATGATCGGTTATCATATCGTTAACAAAAAGTGCTTTATTTGAGAGAGATCTAATATTAAGCAATCCGAGTCGTAACAGTTGATCATCTGTATTTTGTTCATGTTTAATTTGTTTAACGTTTATTAAATTACTTTCAAGAGGTTTACGCAATATCTTATGTTTGCTAATCCGGGGGACAGACACAGTCTCTATTTTATGTTTTTTGTAAGAAGGGATTATTACATGTTGCATATTTTGTGTATTCTGTAACGCGAGACGGCAAGCAGACAGTTGGTTAAGCCATTCTGTCTCCTTCCCGACCTGGGCCCTAGGTAGTCAGACTTTAGCATTATTAAGACTGTGTGCCAAATTTCTAGAGAGAAGGGAAACCCCATCCCAGGAGGGATGGAGACCATCTCGTTTCAACAGGTCAGGTCTGCCCTCAAAACTCTTCCAGTTATTTATAAAATCTATATTATTCTGCAGGCACCACTCAGACAACCAGCCATTTAGTGATGATAATCTGCTATAAATCTCATCACCACGGTAAGCAGTGAGGGGGCCAGAGAATATTACAGTGTCTGACATCGTTTTTGCGAGCTCACACACCTCTTTAATATTATCTTTAGTGATCTCTGATTGAGTCTAACATCATTTGTGCCGACGTGAATAACAATCTTACTGTATTTACGATTAGCCTTAGCCAGCACATTTAAATTTGACTTGATGTCAGGCGCTCTGGCTCCCGGTAAACATTTGACTATGGTGGCTGGTGCTTCTATGTTAACGTTCCGGACAATAGAATCACCGATCACTAGGGCACTTTCAGCAGGTTTCTCAGTCGGTGCGTCACTGAGCGGGGCAAACCTGTTCGAGACTTTAATCGGAACGGTTGAGTGATGTTTTGTCCTGCGACTATGCCGTCTCACCGTCACAAAGTTTCCCAGCTGCAGGGGATTTTCAACCGGAACCGAGCTGTGTGCGCTAACATTGCTCGCATCCAAAATGTTTTCTACGGTCCTAACACTCTTACTATCCTCAAAAAAAGATTGGATGCGATACTCTAATTCTAAAATCTTCTCCGTCAGCCTAACTACTTCCCTACATTTATCACATGTAAAGCCCTCGCCGCTGACAGAGAAGGCTAAGCTAAACATATGGCATGAGGTGCAAATAACAGCAATAGGAATAGAAGCCATGACTCACCGGGTATGAAGTGCAATCCTAACTTACCAAGGTTGCTTGATGAGTCTTAGTAAATACGCTTAAAAGAGAAACAGTTAGCACACAGGAAAAATAGGGGGAGATGATATTCCACAGTGTAAACAGAAGGCAAGCTAACACGCTAATATGCTACCGGTGATACGCTTCAATTAATATAGATTTAGAAAATAAAGTTATAAATAATTCGGCAACGACAGTGATAGGTAACTAGGGCTGGGTATTGCGACCAAATTGGCGATTCAATTCGATTCTTGATTTTATGGTTTCGATTCGATTCGATTCGATTCGATTTTCGATTCGATTCGATTCAATATCGATTAGATATTAGTACTTCAATTACAATGCTAGTTTTGAAGGCATGGAATCCACATTTAAGTATATGCTTGCAATATAGTCAGGGGTGCACATAAGTTTTTCTATCTGGTTCTCAAGAGATACATAAAAATAAACAAAATAATATAGTGGGATAATACTATATTTATATTGCTTTAAAGTACACTAAAAATACAATGGTATTGTATGTATTCTTGTTTTTCATTTTAAATGAGTACATATTAATTTTCAACATCAAATTTGAAACTTAAAACGCCAACCTTTATGGTTTTGGGCAGGTTGCTGGGAAGTGCACTTGCGAGCGCACATGGACCTGAAGCGCAGTGCAGATCCAGACATTCACAGAACCAACGAAGGCGGAGCTACCGATACTCCGTTTTTCATAACACCCAGGTCCCATTTAACACCGGGAACAAACGAGATAGCAGTAGTTTGAGCAGCATTCAGTTCGAAGGGAAATCTTTTCCAGTATTACATTTAGTCGGTCTAAAACAGTGATTGTGCATCAAAAGGTTTCAACCATGTCAGTACGCAGATGAGGGGTCCAAACTTATTGAGAGAGCGCAATTTTAATTTTGGTCACGCACGCGCATCACTTATGTGCATCCCAGGATATAGTGACATGTTATGCCTTTCACTGAAGTACTTGCGTGTCACCATTACGTATCTCGGCTCCAAAACATTGATTAGATTGTGAAATCCCTCGTTCTCAACTATCGCGTAGTCTTAGCGCGAGGTGAATCTGACATTTGCAGGCACTGGGGTCCATTGGCTACCGCAAGCTTCCGCCATGATCCTTATTTCCTCTCCCACTTTTATTTGAATTTATTTTGTTTTATTTGTATCAGCACGAGTGATTGCGACATCTTCAGGAAGGCGAAATACAGATATCCTTGAATTAAAGCACACGCATTAAGAATCGATTCTGGATTTCCCGAATCGATATTGTTTTGTTAAATTGAAAATCGATTAATATCGAAGAATCGATATTTTTTACCCAGCCCTATAGGTAACTATAGTAAAATACTCTAATATTAAGACCAGGAACGAATGTGAGGTGAAGCAAGTGTCAGAGGATACAAACAAGCCGCCGGCAGCGATGCAATCAGGAACCGGATGTTACTCCAGGGACAATCCCCCTGGAGCAACATGGAGTAAAGTGTCTTGCTCAAGGACACACTGGTGGTGGCTGCTGGGATCGAACCAGCAACCTTTTGATTACCAGTTCAGTGGTTTAACCCACTAGACCACCATCTCCACTTTTTCTCTGATTCGCTTGTTCTTGAAGTGCTGGTCACAATAAATCCATGCTTCAATTGAATATTTCTCTGGAAGGAGTTATCTATGTGCCTATTGAAGAAGTGGAACTCTTTAATGAGGGAAGAATAGTAAAAAATCATTCAAAAGAACGGTTCATCAGACACGATGTCTGCGAGCAGCGGCATAATACAGTTAGTTTTACAAACCATAAAGAATTTATTGACAGTGCGCTCATAAGGAAACTTTGCATGAACACTTTCCCCGAAACCTGTGGGACAACATCACATTCTTATTTAACAACATGTTATTTAAGGATGGGCACTGAAACATGCTTTTAAACGAGCTGGTGGGCCTCTGCTCTTTTTTGACAGATCCTCCATCAAAGTTCTAACACGCACAAGCACAGGCAGGTGCACACAAACACACACAAACACAAAAACACACACGCATAAACACAAACACACACACAAACACAAAAACACAAACACACACACACACACACACACAAACACACACAAACACAAAAACACACAAAATCACACACAAACACAAAAACACACACACACACACACACACACACAAACACACACATCACACAAAATCACACACACACAAACAAACACACACAAAATCACACACACACAAAATCACACACACACAAACACACACAACATCACACAAACAAAAACACACACAAAATCACACACACACAAACACGCACAAAATCACGAATACACGAACACACACAAAATCACACACACACAAACACAAACAAAATGACACAAAATCACACACGCACACAAAGCTGTTTATTGCTGCACAGACTTGCTGTAAGATGAGTTAATTAAAATGTTCCTTTAGTGGTTTATTTTTTGGCTAGTTTGGGGGACACTAAGTAATAAGTTCTAGAATGTGAACATATTCAAGTGTTTGATGGTTATTTGTTACATTTTCCATAGCAGAATAAAATTGTTAAACATCAGTAAAAAAAGGGGAGGTTACACTTCTTTGTGACTTTAGTGCTCTGAAAGTAAGTAAAATTATCTTATTTTATCTGTTCTTTGATCATAGCAAACAATAAAGAAAATGATTATCTGAGAATAGAAAACATGCTTTCTCTTGCATCACATAAATGATCAATAGTTAAGTATGTGGTCTTGTAGTCATTTTTTTCTGTCTCTGTCTTGACTGTCTCAAATGGACTCAGTCTCGACTTGGACTCAAACCTCTCTGGATCTGGACTTGACTTGGACTCAAACCTCTTTGGACTCGGTCTCGACTAGTCCTGGTTTTGGACTCGACAACAGTGGACTTGACTACAACCCTAAGACCCACTGACGCTAGTTGCGTATTTTGTGTCAGGACATAAACTCGACAAACTTAGAAATGATTTATGTATTTAACACAGTGACTGTGCTGTAGGATTTCATAAAATAATGTGTGTTAATAATCCTGCAATCGTAACGTTAGCTTTGCAAAACCACCCCAAACACACAAGATCAGCATCAGGCACTATTTTGTTAAAAGATTACCCATAAGAAAGGTTATAATGAACAGCTGTTTTTTCTGCACAGAAATCACAAAACGTTCTTACACTAAATACAAATTCAATATATATATATATGTCCTACTGTAACTCATTTTAAAACTTATGTGAGGGAGACGCCACATCTCTGCAAAAGGAAAAGAACGTCACACAGCGCATACGCAACAGAATATGAGTTCTTGTCTTGTTTTATTTGATTTGCTCATTCGAACAATTCAATGACAGACGGCAAAGTGTCTACAATAATATTAGTACACATAATAATTACAATAATATTAGTACACATAATTATTACAATAATATTAGTACACATAATAATTACAATAATACGTTTTTATCTGTACTTGTGAAACATAATCCCTTCATGACCTGTGTGGACTTGGGAAAACCTGCATAATGGTATAAATCAAGGGTTTTCAACCGGTGGTCGGCGGCGGCATTGCATGTGGTCCGTGACATGCATTCCAGCCTACCTAATTTCACAATTAAAATCACTTTTTTTCCATAATTTATTTTTCAAAACATTTCCAGAATATTTGCGCATTGGGGTGAATCCTAAATTTATTGAAAATATTTAAAATAATTTGAGTTTGAGTTGAGATTCAACTCAAACTAGCTTTGCACCTATCAGGTCTATCTTATGCTTTGCTAACGTTTTATTTTGCGTCTCCAACGTCATATACGTACATTTAAATACACACACAAACAATAGTGGGCCGCCGATTACTTGTTAGTCAGAATGGTCGTCCCTGGCACAGAACCAGTTGAAAACCCCTGGTATAAATATTACTTTTATTGTGTCATGAAGTGTTGTTTTAAGAGCAATTTAGGCCAGAATGTTTGTGTATAAAGTTGAAATCTGTGGTCGGTTACAAAACAAACTTTAATTTCAAACTTTGCTTCAACGTTGTCGGATATTTGAGATCCAGGCAGCACCAGGCACTCGGCGTGAATGTATCCGCCCAACGCAGCATAATCTCGGCAGATACTTCACAACATCTCCGCTGTCTCTGTGGTGGTTAACCAGCGGATTCATTTTATTTCGCGTATATTTAAGGGGAAGTTAAATTGCATAACTTTTTATTTTTAACTAACTTTGCACTGGAGTGCTTCCTTATTATTTGTGTTTCCTATTGTACAAGCTAAATAAAGGCTAGGCCTATTGCTGTATATTAAATATCGTTGTATTAAAAACGATTGTTAAAAACGACTGGAAAATGTAATACCACATTATTTCAAACTTATTTCAAATGCAACTTAATCTACATGAATTCTATGTTATGTAGCCTATGCGCTGGTAAATGTATTTAACACAGTGACTGTGTAAACTGTTACAAATAAATTAATGTGTCCGTACTATCACAAATGTGTGATATGAATACTTTTACACATGTTTTGTGTACATTTTAAACACATCAATTTTAAGAGTGAAACTTTTAAAAGGCAACTCATGCACTGGTTTACTGTTGAAAGTTGACTTGACAATTTCAGTTCTCTAAAGCACTTGATGGAGACCCTCTAGCTCCTCGAGCCCCCGCTCTAGTGAATGTGTGTTGTGTCCATTATCTGGTGTTATGTCGCCATCTTGTGCCCATTTTCCAGAATTGAAGTATGTTATTCCATACACGCACACTGCACAGTGTTGATTTAGATCTCCGTCTAAGTGCAGCATCACAAGCAATATTTACTTTGGAGAAAGAACATGCCCAACTGTAAGATCATTTACTATTATTTCATATTATTCGTTAACATAATTTAGCTTCTTGGAAGTTCAAGATTGATAAGGCGGATTTCAGGATAAACCTCCCTGCACTCCCCCCTCTCACCATCATGAACAGCACTGTGGCTGCAGTGGAGTCATTCGGGTTCCTGGGCACCACCATCTCCAAGGACCTGAAGTGGGACAATCACATTGGCTCTATTGCTAAAAAAGCCCAGCAGAGATTGTTCTTCTTACATGAGCTGAAGAAGTTCAACCGCACACAAACTTAGTTAAAACTGTTTACTCAGCAGTCACAGAGTCTGTCCTCTGCACATCCATCACTGTCTGGTTTGGCTCAGTGATAAAGTCAGACACCAGAAGACTACAGAGGACCGTTTGGACTGCTGAGAGGATCATTGGTACCCCCTCTGCCCATCCTCTAGGAACTCTATACACCCAGAGTGAGGAAAAGGGCTCAGAAGATCACCCTGGACCTCTCACATCCAAGCCATCATCTTTTCACAATGCTTCCGTCTGGTCGGCACTACAGAGCACTGAGCAGCAAAACAACCAGACAATAAAAATACTTCTTCTCTCAGGCCATCTACCTCTTGAACAGTTAATTTATTTTTTAAATGTTTTTTCATGCGTGCAAGACTTCTTATATGCAATTAACTCTGTGCAATAATAATAAAGTGCAATCTTCAATATCCTTCAGATAATACACTATCTATTTTTTACACAACTTTTTCTGTAAATTATATTTCATCTTGCTGTATATAACGCCCTTTTACTGAAATAGTCTATTCTATTTTTTACTTGTACATATTTACATACACACATAACTTTACTCTCCATAGCTTTACTCTTATGTTTATTGTATTGTATTTCTTAATTTTTATACCCAAAGACCCTTATTTAAATCGTATGTGTAACTGTTTTGTATTGTTTGATGGTCTTTGTGTGTTGTTGCTGATTCTGTGTACTGGATGCTCCTGTCACCAAAACAAATTCCTTGTATGTGCAACCATACTTGGCAATAAAGCTCTTTCTGATTCTGATAATAGAAAGTTCTATCACATGTACTCACATGTGCAGATTTAAGTGCAAAGTTTTATATGAAAATCAAACAAATTCAATCTTGTTTACTGTATGCAGTTGAGAGTTAGTTTAGTGGCGGAGTGATAAAACCAGTCAGTGAAGAGAGTTCCTGTGTTGAGACTTGGAGGAATATCTCATGACTCTCAGCCAATCAGATTCGAGAACCAAACAGAACTGGGCACGTTCAAGCTCAACCCGTTGAGCAACGTTTTAGACGTCATGTTTCCTGTTAAAGGTTTGCGACGGGGTTTAAGATGCGTGTTCTCTTGTTTATTGGGTGTGTCAAGAATGTTCGCTACTCATCCCACGTCTTTCTCACTACAACACTTAACTTGATGTTGATCTACACAAAAAGGTTTGTCCTTCTGACGCCCATCATTTATTTAATTATATTTGTTTATTTATATTAAGTAAATATGTAATATAATATTTCATCATGACAGAGAGTAAGTGGAAATATCTTTATATCATCATGGCTCAGTGTTAACAGAGCTCTAGTTAAGCAACAACCAAGGCAAGATAATATTTATGACAGCTTTTGTTTCGAGAATTTGGTTTCTTCTATTTTTTTTCCTAAAATCAATCCTGAGCATTATTTAAAGAACTGTCTAAAGAAGTTTTTTTCGGTAATAAATACCATTCCTAACTTTTCTTAAATTAGGATTTAAGATAAAAAAGGCAGTTAGGAAGAATTTTATTCTGAAGAATGTTTTGTTAGTTTCCCAGCATTAGTTGATATAGGTTGTAGTATTTCAAGTTTGATATGAAGCCGAATCAACTGGAAATAAATCTGACATAATGTTTTTTGAAAGCCCTCAGAAAGACCAGGAAGACGAGCATTGCATTAGTCCAGTCTAGAGATTACAAAGTACTGGACCAGAATTTGAGCAGCATGCTCTGTGAAATAAGAACCTGTTTTCTAAACAAAGTTCTTAAAGCTAATAATCAGTTCACAAAAAGTCTTGAGTGTTGATCTGTTGGTATGAATAGTTGGTTGATCGTCACCATTGTTGAGATGCATAAACTGATTCTTGGTGTCTGTGTGTCTAAACTATGAGATGCAAATGAAATGAAAAATAAGTAAATAAAAAATATTACAAAGAATTGAAACTGAGATTAAAGGATTATTTCTTTGAAGTTGTCATTCAATGGTGTTTTAGAGATCTCATCTTTCTACAGAGAATGAAACAGAAGCTGACAGGTTTGTTTTATTTAATATCTCAATGAGCTGGGATGAAGCTCAGAGTTACCGTAGACTGCGTACTCCAGAGAAGAACTCCAGAAAACAGTCTTGTGACTTCACTGACTTTACTGGTTCTTTTCAATTTGCAACTACCAACAAGAAAGAAAATATGTGTAAGCTTTAAATTTACATAACATCATCAGTGGTGTAGTGGTGCCTGGAGAAGTGGGTATACTGTTCATTCATGCCCCATTTTTAAAGCGGCCCATCTTAGGATGAACGCCTCTGTGTTATAATGTAGACTGGTTTCTAGACTGGTTTTATGCAAATTGAAAACTTTCACATCAGAGATGAGTGATGTCACAGAAGAGATTCTACTATTAATCCTGGCCTATAGGCACATGAAGAGACATCAGGACGGTACACTGACTTCATTGATCTATATATGTGCATTTTAAGACATTTACAGTTTAAATTAGATAACAATAGCGGATAATAATGTCTGTCTTTTCATTATTATCAGCATCAGTAAAAAAGTAAACTCATGGTCAACACAGCAGAAACAGATGTGTCAAAAAACAACACGCATCACTGTGTTAATAGCGTAATGACACAGGTTGTGTAGATTTCTACACACAGTGTGCATTTTTTTTTAAATGCCCCTGGATAGATTACAGTAAATGTGGTATTTTCTGAAGGGAGTGCGTATTTATAAAAAATACTTTACACGTTAACACATCTAAAGCTTTTAAACAAATAAACATTACAAAAAATGTATCTTAAAAAAAAGGATTCATGGCTGTTATTCCCCCAATCACGTCAAGCCTTGTGTCTTTTTTATGTTCCTGCTATTTTCACTCTTTTTTATATACGAATGCCTGCTAATGTTTAATATTGTAATATAAACACAATAATTGTTTAAAGTCAAATGCAGTTTTTCCACACTTTAGAGTGTTAAAATGACATTTGAGTGCATCGCACATTAACCCTGTTGGCAAAAGGTGTGTTCCATAGACCACTCCAGTCCACGTGCCCACCCTGAATGTTTTTGATGTCTTTCTAAATAACAAGTTAATGAGTCAAATCAGGTTGAGTTTAGGCATCAACTGTAACTTCATAATCTCATTAAAGATGAAATAACGATCAGTGAAATAAACCACTAAAAGTCACCATAACAGTGTTTAGTGTTTCCTTTACTGGGGGTCTCACCCTTGATTCATTATGGAAAGTTCGTTGATAACTGTAATAGAGTTTTTCTGAAGCACATTCAATACACCTTGACAAAAGGTGAAATGAATTGTTTCTCTTTCAGGTAATAATAATTGCAATAGAGGACTTAATAGTTAAGTGTAGATGTGTTTTGTTATTGTATGACTCATTGAGGTGAAACATTTTATGATGTAAAATATTTTGTACTATTACAATAGTAGAAATATCACCTGAACAATTTAGACATGAAGAATCAGCTTATGAAACTCAACAGTGGTGACACATCGACAAAAGAAAGCTTCATGCTGCAATGCATTGTGGGTAACAGCATAGAACAACTCAACTCAAATCAACTTTATTTATATAGCGCTTTTTACAATTTTCATTGTTACAAAGCAGCTGTACATGAGACATATTGAATACAAGTAAAACAACTGAAGGCATATACCTGTAAAACAAGAAAAAAGGTGAAAACAACAAAGACAGACATACAAATGCTCCACACACACAATATGCAAACATACTTACACACACACATTGACATAGACGCACACGCACACAGTGAAAGCACACATTTGAGATAAAGGAGAGAGAACCACAGGTCAAATATTAAACGGACTATAAATTATTATATGTAATAGTGATTATATCTAATTTCTGAATTCTAAAGCAGCCCCCCCGGCCAGGCAGATAGTGCAAAACAATATGCAAACGGTGGTGAGGAAACCAAAACTCCCATCGAGAAAAAAAACCTCAGGAGAACCCAGGCCCAACCAGGGGATTCCAGTTCCCCTCTGGCAAAAGCTTCTGCCTCTGAACAAGCTCAACAGTGCTTGCACAACAAGGCTAATTAAAATAAAAAATGTTAGATTTAAGATTATCATTAACAATCTAATAGCATTTGAAATGTTGTAGGAAAATCAAAGTTGTTGCGTCCTTTATCCAGCTCTATCCTCTTAGCTCTTGTCAGGTCACCGCTTCCCATTCTCAGCTCTGCCATCAGGTTTGGGCATGAACTGCATCCTGCGGTAACCTTGGAACAAAGAGACAAGACTGGCTGAGAGTAGAGTACTGTTCTGCACTCTTTGATGCAACAAGTACATCATTTGTTGTTGGATGTGTTCCTGGTTCTTGTTGATCTAAATAATGCAGCCTAAATCCTCTGAGGATTAATATTATGGAGATGTAGTGTATGCAAGATTAAAAAGATGAGTCTTTAGTCTAGATTTAAACTGACAGAGTGTGTCTGCCTCCCGGACCGTGCAGGGAAGAATATTCCAAAGTTTAGGCGCTAGATAAGAAAAGGATCTACCACCTGCACTTGATTTTGAAATTCTAGGTATTACCAACTGACAGGACGCCTGAGAGCGCAATGTACGTGGAGGTCTGTAATACAATAGAAGTTCATTCAAATACTGCGGCGCTAGACCATGTAGGGCTTTATAGGTAATAAGCAAGATCTTAAAGTTAATGCGATGCTTTACAGGTAACCAGTGCAAGGTTGACAGAACCGGGGTTATATGCTCATACTTTTTTGTACGTGTAAGAACTCGAGCTGCCGCGTTTTGAACAAGTTGCAGTTTTTGTAATAGGCCTGCAGGGCATCCACCTAGAAGTGCATTACAATAATCTAGTCTTGATGTCATGAATGCATGAATTAATTTCTCTGCATCTGACAGTGACAGCATATGACGTAGTTTAGATATATTCTTAAGATGGAAAAATGCAACTTTACAGGTGTTGGCGACATGGCTTTCAAATGACAGAGTACTATCGAATACAACGCCAAGATTCTTAGCTGATGACGAGGATTTTATGGAGCATCCGTCAATCGTTAAGCAGTATTCTTGGTTGTTACGTATAGCGGTTTTAGGTCCAGTAAGTAACACTTCTGTTTTGTCCGAGTTAAGTAGTAAAAAATTGTTACTCATCCACATTTTTAAGTCGACTATGCAATCCTTTATTCGATGAAACTGCTGGGTTTCATGAGGCTTCGAGGAAATATAAAGTTGAGTATCATCAGCATAACAGTGAAAGCTAATTCCATGTCGCTTTATTATATCTCCTAGAGGTAGTATGTATAATGCGAAGAGCAGAGGTCCCAAAACTGAGCCCTGTGGTACACCGTACTGGACTTGTGATTTGCGGGACACCTCATTGTTTATTGCTACAAATTGAAAACGGTCAGATAAATAAGACTTAAACCATTTCAATGCTATTCCGTTAATGCCGACGTAATTTTCGAGTCTATGTAGGAGTATGCTGTGGTCAATGGTGTCAAATGCAGCACTGAGGTCTAGCAGCACCAATAACGAAATACAGCCACGGTCAGACGCTAAAAGCAGATCATTTGTAACTCTGATCAAAGCAGTCTCTGTACTGTGACATGCTCGAAATCCAGACTGGAATTCATCATTAATGTCATTCCTTTGGAGGAAGGAGCATAATTGAGTTGAAACTACTTTTTCCAGTACTTTAGATATAAAAGGTAAATTCGATATAGGCCTGTAATTCCCTAGTTCTTTAGGGTCGAGTTTGGCTTTTTTTAAAAGAGGCCTTATAACAGCCACCTTAAATGCTTTAGGCACATGTCCTAATGTCAGAGATGAGTTAATAATACTAAGAAGAGGATCTATAATTTCTGGGAGCATTTCTTTCAGTAGTTTTGTAGGTATAGGGTCTAACATGCATGTTGTTGATTTAGATGATCTAATGATTTTAGACAGTTTATCGTGATCTACGGTAGAGAATAATTGCAATTTCTCCTTAGGGGTGCTGTAGTTAGTTGGTTCAGCGGGTTTCACTACAGGTTGCATTGTTATAATTTTTTCTCTTATATCTTGGATTTTACTAGTGAAGTAGTTCATAAATTCATCACTGTTATGCTGATAATCAGAATCTGACGTCGCTGACAACTTATTTTTTGTTAATTTAGCCACGGTGTTAAACAAAAACCTAGGGTTGTGATGGTTTTCCTCTATTAGTGATGAAAAGTAGGCGGATCTAGACGTTTTTATGGCATTCCTGTATTTTCGAGTACTATCCTTCCATGCTATACGAAATACCTCTAAATTAGTTTTCTTAAAGTTGCGCTCCATTTTCCGGGACGCTTTCTTTAGAGTCTGAGTGTGTTCATTATACCACGGTGTTGGGCTGCTATTTTTAATTTTCTTTAAACGCAGAGGAGCAACTATGTCTAATATTTCCGAGAAGGTAGAGTTAAAATTTCAATAGTATTGTCAAAATCGTCAACGTTTTTACTCATGCTAGATATTTTAGACAATTCAGGCAGATTATCGAGGAACGCATCTTTGGTAGTTGAAGTAATCGTTCTACCATATTTGTAACAAGGGGTTTGATTTGCAGCCGTAGGCCATTGAAGCAACAGAACTCCATCATGGCTCCCAGCATGCATTGATGCAGTAAGAAAAGATGCAACTCAACTTTGTCACCATTGTTGAGATTCAAAAGCTGATACTTGATGTCTGGAAGTTAAACTGAAAAATGTTTTTAACTTTTAGATTTCTGCTGCTTCCATCTAAGCCAGGGATGGCCACAATCCTGCAGAGTATAGCTCCAACTTGGCTCAACACACCTGTTCTAAGATGTCAAAACAGAGATGTCTCGTAAATTGCACACCAGCACTCAAAGTTGTGCAAATTTTTCCAGAAATAAGAATCAAGATGATTTTTTCTTTTCTTGGTTGCTATATTTGTGCTTCAGAAAACGTCCCATAACAAATCAAGGGTAAAGCCCAACTAAAGGAAACATTTAGCACTATTATGGTGACTTCCTAATGTTCATGTTTTCTTCAGTGATTGTGTTTGTTAACATCAGGTGTTCATCATTAATGATTAATCATCACTTCATTATCTCATTAACTTGTTCATGAGTTCCATTCGGAGACATTTAAAGTGTACCTAACATATGTTTTTTTAGGCCCTACTTTGGTTTATGGAGTGTCCAACAACAAGTTTATGTACATACAATGTGTAAAAACACTATAATCTCGTAATAATAGCCAGTTATTCGAGCCTTACTTCTTGACTGACTCTCAAATGATTCGTTCCACGATTCATCCGTCTAGGCCCCGCCTACCCTCTAACCTTGTGTCATGTGATCGGTCAGATGGTGTAGTCTGTCGTTATTGGTCAAACGCGTAACTCATTTGTCGCAATTTGAACCCGTCAACCATCATTACAGGATTACGGTTTACATGTGGTTGGATGTCATGTATATTATATGTGAAGCTAGAGATGGCGGCGATTTTATCGTACCAATATGAGCCCGAGTCTGACGGGGAAGCATCATAAGACGCTTATCCAGTGTCAGTGGCAAATGACAACTCTTGTCATAAAAACTCCCAGTGTGACAACATGCATATCTATATAGGTGCACGTGCGGCAAATGTGTCAAAATGCAAAGTTAATAGTCAGATAAACAAACTGTAACATCCCAGAAATAGCGGTACATGCTAATGTTATTGTTATATGCATTAGCTAAACACAGACATAAGGTACAAAAATATATCTTGAAATTAAGAGAAAAATGAATAGCCACACTTACAGGCTGGGATTCGGTGGAGCTAACAGGTCCAAATAGAGTTGGTATTCCCCCTCTTTCAAGGATAATAGTTTCACATACCCTGCAGTGAACGCCCCAAGATTATTAAATGAAATGACGCGCGCACAGTTAAACCCTGGGGTTATACTCCTTTGGTATCGTTTGAAAAATGAATTGTTCCGTCAGACGTTCTTCGTCACTCTAAAATGTTTTACTGCGATTTACTCAATTTTTTTGGTGAAACAATTTACACACAAAAAATTGAGTAAATTTTATAGCTGTGAATTCAATCATATATACTGTTTATATTGAGTAAATCGAATTAAAAACATTAAGTAAATCTGAGTAACTCCATTTATATATATGACAAATACAATCGAGTAGATCTACTTTATTTTATTTGTGATATCTGAAAAACTTAATTATTTTATATGACAAATAAAATCGAGTAGATCTACTTTATTTTATTTGTGATATCTGAATAACTTAATTATTTTATATGACAAATAAAATTGAGTAGATCTACTTTATTTTATTTGTGATATCTGAATAACTCTACTCGATTTTATTTTTTCATATAAAATAATTGAGTTATTCAGATTTACTTATTTTTTTTCTTGCATTTACTCTGTATAAACAGTAAATTTTATTGATTTTTAAGCTATAAAATGTACAATTTTTTTTAGTGTAAATTGTTTCCCCAAAATAAATGGGTATATATTATTGAAAATATAGCAATTTTTTGTAAAAAATTTCACTATTTACTAAATGTGCATTTAATGTAATATTGGACTATCAATTATCAAAATTTTGCATTTACTTGTTTAAATTGTATTTACCCTTTACTCCAAGAGTACTTAACAATGAATAATAAAACCAAGTTATAAAGAAAGCACATGTGCACACATTATTTAAATTACAAAATGTATTTGTGAATTAAACATTTGACAATGTGAAATCATTCTAAAAATCATTATAACATTGAAGTATTTTGTGTGTATGTAAAATAGCCTTAAAGACTAAACCTTACTGGTGAATACCAACCATATCACCCACATTTAAAGCAATAAATTAATAAATACAATTGTAACTGCCACATTAAGATCAACATTAAAGGCATAGTTCACCCAAAAATGAAAATGTTGTCATTGTGTACTCATCCTCAAGTTGTTCCAAACCTGTATAATAGTTTTCTTCTGTTAAATACCAAGGAAGATATTTGAAGAATGTTGGTAAACAGACGGTTGGGCCCCATTGACTTCCATGGTAATAAAATAATACTATGAAAAGTAAATGGTGTACATCAAATGTCAGAATGTTACCAACATTCTTCAAAATGTCCTCTTTTGTGTTCAACAGAAGAAACATGTTCAGGTTTGGAACAATTTAAGGGTGAGTGTTTTATGAAAACATTTACATTTTTGAGCAAACTATCCCTTGAAAAAAATAAATCAAAAACATTTCAACAGGAATACCGATTGTTTGTAATAATCTTGATTAGAAGGGCTGTTCAAGATGAAGAACTATCAGATAAACTTTCAACAGGAAAAACAATTATATGGGATGATCTGTACAAGATCAAGAACTATCCTTTGAAGACCATCAACAAGAAACACTTCCAAGAAGGTACCCATTTTGTGGGATGATCTTGAATAGTCATCCAAGCAGCTGTTTTTTTAGTCTCTGAACCTTAACAGACAGTTTTGCTGGATCCAGTTCAAGAAGAAGTTTTTGGAATACTTCAAACGAGTATCTGTGAGTCTTGGGATATCTCAGATCCAGTGAGTAAGTGAGACCCAAAAGATAGCAGCAAGCTCTGCTGAGATTGGCAAGATTTTTGAGGACAGTGATGCCCTCAATCACTACTCCTACATCGGTGACCGCCCCATTGCTCTGCAGGATGTAGATTTTAATAGCCTCGTCTGCCAACTCCTCTTCCACAATGATAGTATGATCAGCAGAATCCTGCAGACACATTGTAAAGATTGCTGGTTAGACTTCACCCTAACTTTCAGCCCGAATGTTACAAGACAGTGACAAAAACATAGCCTCCCTTTAGTGTGCTATAAACCATATTACAGGTGAAATCCTAAAGTTTACTGGGGAAGGTGTTACAACAATTAACAGCAATTTTCTTGTTCTCCATTGGGAAATGCATTTTTAACAAAAAACCCATGACAAACGAAGAGACCAACATTGAGCTTCAATGCTGTATAACATTAAAACATTGTTTACCTTAAATCTTTATTTTTCTTAATGAAACACTAAATTATAAAAAAGTATTACAACAAATTCAATTATATATTCTTTTGTTAATAAACACGACTAAACAAAAGAGTAATCAATCAAAAACCACTAGCTTGTGGTTCATTATTATTTTTAATGAAACAACAATAAAAATAGTACATGATCGAACTTCCTTATTCTTAACTGAACGTTTATTAACAAAACGATAATATGACAATATTGTACCTGCTTTGTAAGATAAATACAATTACACTGTATTACAATGTATTACCCTGCTCTCTGGAATACTTGATTCTGATAAGCCAATCGTGAGATTCCAAGGTTAGATATTGGTAGATAACAACGGCTTAAAAATAATATATTGTTTCGGCTAGGATTTTTTGGTACTGTGGCGCTGCATGATGTCACACAGTAACATATTCATCAATCATTGCATAGTTCTGATTTGCAATTCAAGACTCTTGCAACTTATCAGCTTCTACTCTCTAAATATTCAGAGTTTAAACTTCAAAACAAACAATGTAAAAAGAAATGACTGAAAACTACTGAACTAACCTCAAATTCCTTAATTAAGCCGCATGCATCTTCTCCCAGATAGTCAATGAGGCATCGAATGACAACTTCACGTTTTCGGTGAATGGAGATTCCACTCTGTAAAAGAGAAGATCTTTCAATAACCGCTAAAACACATTGCTTTGCATACTTAGGAATATATTTGCTTTAATTTGAATGTTTTTATCAAATAAAGTGATAGTTTCCACAAAAAAATATTGTAAATACTGCACTGAACAGTCACACATGAGCATTTTCTAGCCACTTTAGCTTCTGTTTTTGTCCACAAATCCAGCTTGTCATAAATAAATGTCTAAATTGCCGGGCCCCTCTACCCTAACATGTATCGCCGATCCATAGGCTGGACATAAAAAAAGATCTGACTATAGAAAATATCACCTAACACTTTTGTGAAATATGAATTTTGTGTATTTATTGCGATAGAACATTTTGGCTATATCACCCACCCCTAGTAGGTTGCGACCTGCCATATAAACAGAGTGAGTGAGAGAATTTGGTATTGTAAACAATGTTAAATAAACGATGGATGTAATGCTGGATTTACAGATTGTTTGAAACTGATAGATGGAGCGCTCCCATGAGTCATATCTGAGTCTGTGTTTTGTTGGCAATGGATGCACACATGCTTTAGATAGAGATCAAAATATTTTATTTAATTTGGCCTATATTGAAATCCAACCTAATTTACGATTGTTTTAGCTATTTGTGGTTCAAAGACAACAAAGATATTCTTTAAGAAAAGCATGTTATACAATGTATGAAATGTGGCATCTGTGGAGGAATTTAACAGATGCATGGAAAATTTCAAAATAAAAATACCTGATGTAGAATAGTCAATTGTGCCCGGAGTCGCTCTCCTAAACCACCCTTCTTCACTTGGAACAATGTCAGCAGTTTGGGGAAATAGAGGTCCAACATCGACATGAACTTTGGCTCAAGATTAATTGTAGTGATCCTCTGAAACTCTACACTGACCTTAAAGTAAGATGAGAAGAGAAACAATAAGCCAGTTAAAGCTACCGTCATTTATTTGCAACAAAAACTGAAATCCATATTGAGATAAAGAGAATTGAAGACCGTTGCATATAACTTTAAATTTGATTAAACACTGAAAAAAAACAAAAGGTTTTACTCGCTAAAAGCATTCCATTTACTTACTTGAGAGACATTAAACAAGGTAGGCCATCTGTCTTTTATGTCTTTGATGCTCATCTGCAGGCTGATGACATCATGCCTTCTATGTGCAAAAGTTCTGCACATCAAGTCCTTGAAAGCTGTGCTGTCTCTCTTTTTTGATTCTTCAATTAGTTGGTTTCGGTCTACTTCTTGCTGGTCTTTAGCAATTCCTGCAGGATAGCATGGAAGAAACACCACTTCACCTTTACGAGCTTTCTTTACATTCTTTGCAGGTGTCCTGTCATCGGGGCGCTTGTTCTTAAACGAATTGCAGGTAACTTCAGGAAATCCAAGACTTCTGAGCTTCGTTCTGTAATTTCCCATCTTGTATTTAAGAGAATACATCCATCCATTCCAACCGGTATGACTGCCTGGTTCTGCCAGACATGGGTGAATTTTAACCAAAGCCTCTGCCACCTCACTTATCTGACGTCCTGTGGGGTATGCTGTGTAGCTGTACATGTAGTCTGCCAATTTTTCCAAAATCTCAGACCTGACCCGAGTAGTAGTTAGTAATGTACCATCTTTGACAAATTTCTCATTGGCATTCTTCAGTGCTTCCTCTGCTGCCATGGAGAAATGTGGAATGATGATTTTAGCTGGCCATATTGACCTACTAACGCTTCCAAGAGGGACAGTATAGCACTGTCTTGTGGAGACACTGAAATACCATCTGTCTGGATATCTGGCCTTGTGTCAATAGCAGAGCTATGATTGGTCTGGATATCTGGCCTTGTGTCAGTAGAAGAGCTTGGATCATTTTCAGTCAGGGCAGTAAATGAAAGGACTACTGAAGGAATGATCACAACTTTAATTGTTCCCTTGTTTTTAATATCATTGGTAGAATGGAGTGTGAAGTAATCACCAAAGTCCTCATCCAAATAATGCAGGGTAAATTCCTCAACTAGTCCAAATGTCTCTTTCACAATACTACTTAATTTCTCGACAGTGCTGGGTATTCCTGTGGGCAGAGTGAGCTTCTCACTCTGGTGCTCTAAAACAACTTTCAAGGCTACCAAATCCATCTGGACAAAAGCATAAAAAAACCTGTGTTAGACTTAGAGTATTTTAATAGTCTCTTCTCATAGTCTTTTCACCTAAAAATTGACAAAAATGTGATGTTTCAATGTCACCATGCGTTTACCACCCACAAAATATCCTGTCAATGGATATGCATCACTAAGTTCACTATGTTGTAGCAGGGTCAATTTCCCAGAGTTGTCCAAAATAAATGCCCTAAAATGTTCATCATACCAACTGTTAAGTAACTTTGTCATTGAAGACAGCAGTCTCAGTTTCATTGTAATTTGTGAAATCTCAACGAAATCTGGTAGTCCACCAGTTGACCCATTAGGCAATACCATCCCAGCAGCATATTTAGTTCCGTGGTGTATTACTGCACTGGTCAATTTCACAGTGGTTTGTGTTGGATAAACTTCCTTGAAAGACTGCTGTATTTCCAAATCAAGTATTTCCAATGGAAGTGAGGTTATTTTAGTGACGCATGTTGCAGGATTTGAAGCATTCGCTTGTGAATGGTATGCCATCATCATTTGGTGCTTTGAAGCAAGTGACAGCAACACATTTCGGAAGTTTTTTGTATGTCTAGCAACTTGCTTGAAGAAGCTATGTTTAGCCTCAAAGCGCATAGTCCAGAGACTAACCAGAGGTCCAAATCCTCTTATCAAGTCTGGATAATGTTCCAGAAAGTGGTGCTTTGGAGTCAGTTTTAGCTTTGGGAAAACTTCTAACAGCCTGTGACGATGTTCGGATATCAGTGTGTCCAGATAGCTAATGATTCCCTCTGAATGAAGAGGAGATACTGCAAGTTCAGTAATGTCTTTCAAATTCATTAGTACTTGCCACGCTGGATCATTCAGTGGTATCTTCGTACCAATAATGAATGACAATAGTCTCAATAATGTCCAGTTCTCATGTGCGTTCCCAAATTCTTTTGCGAAGGGCAAAATCTTTTGGATAGGTTGGGGTTGATTGGTTTTATCAGTCCATCTGTATGGAAAATTAGTTATGGCTCTGTTAAGTTCTGTCAAAGTGAAATACTGCTTGTTGATAAACAGATTTAGACATAATGTCAATTCCAATGGAATAATGCCTTCAAAAGATCGTGAAGAATATCCGGTGGGTACCCAGTTACAAAATGGAAGTAACTTAAATTCTCAGTTAGGGACAACATTTCTTCACGCCATAACAGTGCAAAAGCGCAGGATCTTTCTGAACAGTCTGAACATGCAAATCATAGTTCTCTTTTGTTCTTGGCGGAAAAGCTCCTGAACGTACTTCCTTCTGCTGATAGTCAGAATGGTCCCCAATACAAAACCTACAGATATAATGTCCAGTAAAACTTTCTACAAGTCCACTTAAGGAATGAGCACCAAGATTCTGCTGAAACACAAACAACAGTCCCTCTGATATTCCTACCAACTTGAGGCAAAAAAATACCTTCTTTCTCCAATGTTGCGAGTTCTTTCAAAAAAGGCTCCAGAACACAGTCATAGCCAATTTTTTTACATCATTGGCTTTACAAAGAAGAGCTAAATAAATTGATGTAAGCTGTGATCTCAGTTGAGACGGTACATCACCAAGAACCCAGTATACTGCTGTGACTTTGTGTTTTTTTTCGCGAAGATCCAAGAGGATTGCAGATTTCAAATCATCAACATAGACTATAACAGAAATGCTAAAATCGTCTTTAGCATGACATTCATTTAGCTTGAAATATTTACCATCATGGAAGGATGCCAAATGCGAAGTGTTTGAATGTTTAGTCAGTATATGGTTTAGAATATCTTCATTATTTAACAAGTGCTGTAAAGTTTGAAGAAAAGGAATGTACTGAAAGCTGTGATTCCCTCTTGATCCAAAATATACTCTACTGGCTCAATCACATTAAAGCTTTCTTTAAAATACTTTTCCCTCTTCAATTTTGTGGAGAAAGGACCTTTAGGACAAAAGGCTACATTCAAAGGATTAGAGTGACACAGTTTATCGACTAATTCTCTTACAACGTCTTGATCAACAGCACAGTCATTCTTTGTAAATATATCATCAACTAACTTTGGAACATACTGAATAGCTGTTCCACCAGGTCATCAATGCATTTTCCAGAGACGTTATAGATGCTTTCCAGTTTTAACAAGAGAGAACCAATATTTTTTCGCTATTTTGCTTGAAGCATCCCTTTCACAATCCAATTCTTCGGTGTTATCTATGTCCACATGGTCATGTGACACTGGAGAGCTGATTTCATAGTCAGTAGAAGCTGGCTGTTTTGCAATCAAATCAGTCTCAAAATCTTCCAATGACCAGGATTTGTGATTTCTGCTTCTGTGTATTGCATAAGTTGCACATATGTTTGTCTTAAAATTGCATCCTTTGAAAACACATTGTACAGTTTCGTGACTTTTCAAATGGGAATTGATGTGTTTAAAGTAGTCTTTTGTGTTGAAATAAAGTGAGTCACAAATTTTACATTTTAAAGATTCCACTGATAGCACATCACAATCCTTAGTTTCTTGTGAATTGTGACATCGATGCAAGTGTGTACGCAGGCCACCCCATGTCTTAAAGGAGCATGGACAGTTTAAATGAAGACAGGGTACTGAATATCCACGACCAAAGGTACCATGATTCAGCCGGTAATGCTTGAGAATAGCACCTTTACGTGTAGCCACAAAAGTGCAGAGCTTACATTGCCATCCCATAAACCACGAACTAAAGAAGGGATGAAAACAGTGTTAACAAAATTTCACATGCTTTTGTGCAGATGCAAGTTGTAATGTTACCCTTATTTTGTGTATTTAGGATATCCAATTATTAGTCATAAAAATTCATAAAACAGGCTTCAGGGCTGTAACCAATTCTGAAATCGAAATGGCTTCGAATCTGTGTTTTATGCACAGCTCTTCCGCAAACTACATTTGGTTGATCAGTAGGAAGTACTGGACATCTGAAATCACTAAAAGATTGAACTGTTTATTATGTGCATTTGAAAAAGCAACTCTTGTCAAACAACATCATAAATATACTGAAATAAAACCTGAAAAGGTTTAAAGAACAGCTATACAACATGCACTTTTGCATTTCCTATAACTACGTGTGTAAATTGTACTAATTCTGTGACCCATATTTGGAGTTTCTTTGTGAGAGTGCCCTCATGCTTTCGGGTTTCACAAACTCTGTTGTTCGTATGCATTAATTACAATAAATATTTTAATGCATTGAAACAATTACATAACTGCCAAAGGCTCAATAACAGCTCTCCATTTGTCCAAATTTCTGTACGTTTCGGCAGTTTGTTTGGGCATTGAATACAGTGGCGAATCAGAGACCTGAAGCCATTAGCTTTTTGTAGCAACATAACCCCCACAATTATTTTTTCTTCAAGAATATGACATGCAGCTGCATCATTAAGTAATACAACATTTTTAAATTCAATGTAAAATCAATTAATCAACATAATAATTGCTATATTACAATATTGAGGTAATAATCAACACTTTTGTTTTTTGTCATAATATTACAGCCCCTTTTCAATGTTTGCACAATCATACAATATATAAATAAAACATGAATGACACTTACCTCCAATGTTTTATCTCTTTGGCGTAGGTGCTGTAAAAGAGAAATTGAATATATTTGATAATACAATTAAATTCATAAGAAATGCAAGTAAGTTAGCCCTGGAATTAACCTCTATTATAAGATGACTATCTACTCCACAATAGCTGCATCTCAATCTACTCCCTAGGTTGTGAATCAGAATATCAGGTACATGAATTTGGGAATGGATAGGACCCTGACTCACTACAGAATCCATCCATCCATCCATTTTCTACCGCTTATCCGAACTACCATGGGTCACGGGGAGCCTGCGCCTATCTCAGGAGTCATCGGGCATCAAGGCAGGATACACCCTGGATGGAGTGCCAACCCATCGCAGGGCACACTCACTCATTCACTCACTCACACCCTACGGACAATTTTCCAGAGATGCCAATCAACCTAACATGCATGTCTTTGGACCAGGGGAGGAAACCGGAGTACCCGGAGGAAACCCCCGAGGCACGGGGAGAACATGCAAACTCCACACACACAACTCGGAAGCGGGAATCGAACCCCCAACCCTGGAGGTGTGAGGCAAACGTGCTAACCACTAAGCCACCGTGCCCCCCTTCACTACAGAATCAAAAATAAAATTTAGGGGCACACCTTAAATCACCCTAGAATGTAATTATTAGACTTAACTCACAGAAATTATGATGTGCAGTTTTATTTTCATTTCAGTGGGATATTACATTATTCTCAATACGAGGGTCATACGGAATCTGTATATGTTTTTGTTAATTCTGTGCTTAAATTTTGGAAAATTTGCAGAATTCTGTGGAACAGTTTTAAATGTGTTTAAATTTGTACAGAAATGTAAATATGTGTAAATGTGTTAGAATCATATTAAAATACTACCTGTCTTTGCATTTAACTTCAAGTGACAGCGGTCTGGGTTTCTAAACATCATTTAAAAAGAGGCAGAGCCTACAGAGAAGCTTTAAGAGCTAAGCAAAGAGACTGTTTAAACTCGGAATACACCAGTCCAAATTATAACTGAATTAATTTGAACCAACAGAAAACGTCCATATCCTTTTGTATGAAAAGCATATCTATTATTGTTCATAGTTTTCACGCAGAATAAAGGGCTCTTATTAAGACTTCCTTATGATGATTTTACTGTGTATTAATGACATTTACATTTTGTTCACAATTTTCTGGCAGTTTTCAGAAAGGTTCGGTTTCAGTGGAAGGGTATTGCGTCTGCGCGTGGAGAAATTGTCAAACAGTATAGAAAATACTGCGGTTTTGAAAATATCGCGTTCGTGTGTTCGCGTCCCCATAAAGATTGAGACGCACACGAGAAAACTCCACAGCGCCACTTATCCTCGGAGTCCGGAAATCACACGACAAACAAAGGGCCCTGCTATGTAATGTCAGCCTACAGTTGATGAGCTGATGAGACACAGGTCTATTGTTAGACCATGATTAACGTTCCACAGGACGTCATACATTCAAATATCCTTTTGTCGTTGAAATAATAAATATAAGGTGATTCAAAGAGTACCAAGTTACCCAATAAAAAAATAGTCACGGGTACTACACTGTAAAAAATGCCCGTGAAGTTTACGGTAAAATTCTGTTGATTTCACACAAAAACCTGTTATCAGAAAGCATCCGTAAAAAATATGGAAAACACTGTAAAATTGTCTGTAAAATTAACAGCGAAAAATCCATTGTTTTTACGGAAAAACCGTTAAAGTGCTTGTGAAATTAACAGTGAAATTCTGTAGTTTTCACAGAGAAAACTGTTGTCAAAAAACGTCCGTAAAAATACGGAAAACCCTGTCAAATTCTCTGGAAATGAACAGTGAAATTCCATAGTTTTCACAACTTTTGGAGTTTTTAACTCCACAAACACTATTATCACCTTCACTTACAGACACCACTGTCACTTTATTTCTCTTGCATGTCTACAAAAGTTCTAATTAAGAATTAACACAAGTTTACATGTTAATGGTTTAGTTGAGTCACCATTATGGTGATGAGTGTTTGCTTTAGTTGGGATCTTCACCCTTACTTACTTCTTATGTGAAGAAGTCTTTCCCCAGTTTTGATATCTATGTGTTGAAACATAGACCGAAACAGATGGGTAAAAGCTCAGACAAAGCAACTATTAACTTCTTTAGGTTGGAGAGTAAATAAATGGTGCGAGTTTAGGTTTTGCTATAAAGTTATTTGTTGTCCTCATTTATGATATTGTATGAAATTAAATAATATACTGAAAGTCTTTGACAGCACATGTGACACATAATAAATGTTCTAGCAGACATCAAGAATATAACAGTTTGTCTCAACAATGGTGACAACAGAAAAAACCTCTAAAGAGAAACGCAATGCATTGTGGGTATCATCAAAGGACAAAACTCATCAATGACTCCCAGCATGCATTGCGGCTGTTAGATTTTCAATTGTTAGTCACCACTGTTGAGATTCATACTCTGATTCTTGATGTGTGAGTCAAAGACCAAATGCAAATCTTTTGATAGTTCAAAAAATCAACTTTTATATTGATTGTTTCTGGAAATGTGAATTTTAAATGTAAATTAATTTAGACGTTTGTAAAAAAAAAAGTAATTAAACAACATCGTAGAATTAGCTTTTGAAAAAATCTTATCACATTTTCACTTGATGTCACTTGCTACAAAACTATGTTTTATATAAAACAATGTCATAGCAGCCCAAAGAAAACTGTAAATTTATATATGACGGCTGAAAGACGCCAACTAAAGCAAACAGTGATCACAATAACGGTGACTTTAAGCAACAATAGAGCATCAAGTCATGGATGTTATGCTGCAGTCCCTGTGAAGCAGAAGTGATGATCGTCTTCAGTATTCTGACATATTTCCAAGATGAATAGTGGGTGTGGCTCATGTTTTGCACTGTGAATTGATTGGATGAATAAAAACAGGATGTTCCTGTAATTTTACGGTAGCTTGCTGGCAACCACAGCTGCCGGTATTTTTCCGTAAAAACTACGGAATTTGTATTTTCTCTCTTTTTCTGATATTAAATGTTTTGTGGGTCTCCACTATGCTGAAGAATGGAGTCTGTGTTTAAGTCAAGGTCAGGCAATGAGATGCAGATGTCATGCTGCATGTTGCTTTGTTTAAAAGTGACTTTGATGTTTTAATAACAAATTACAAAGAAGAAAATTAAGTAAATGTAATGTTTTCACTTTTGTGCATTTGGACCAAGTTTCAATTTTATATTAAGAAATTCTGTTGATGTAAAAGACTCAAATGTATTAAGTTCATACACAGCTTGAAGTTTGTACCCTGAGTTTTAAACTGCAAAGCTGTTTACATTCTTTTCCTGTATTTTTTACGGAATTTTCCTGGTAACCACAGCTGCCGTATTTTTCCGTAAAATTTACGGAACATTTTTTACAGTGTAGCTTACAAT